>CM063505.1:81507945-81550445 GCA_032207245.1 Pardosa pseudoannulata
ACAAATGTAATTAACTAACAAAAAATGAAGCAAGAATAGTAAAGTAAGACTGCAAATTTATTAAAATATATACTAATTTTAAACAACATAGATAATTTATAAAAGAAATATAATATAAATATAAATATAAAATAAATTTATATAAGTTGTATTTAAAGTAAGAGAAAATCAGTACTCAATTTTGTTTCTTCATAAATGTTAAAATTACTGTTAAATACTGAAAGCAACTGACTAATATGCAATTATCAAGGAATATTTTTCATAAATGTTGTTGAAAGACTAACTTTTTTAAAAGAATCCTTTGTACTTTAATCGAAAATTCTTCCCACACAGATTTTAGTATATTATGTATTTTGCATAACACTATTATTTATATTCCTATTAACACATTGTGGGTACATTTCGCAGCGGAATTGTACCGGGAGCGGGCGTTTTGAGCTTAAATTTAGTTACTCAGTTAAATCTCAAATAGATCGAAAATTATTTAATTTTATAACCAATTTTTCGTATTTTATATTGAAATATATAAACAAATATATAAATAGACAAATAAACAAATATATATAAATATACAAATATATATATATATATATATATAAATATACATATATATAATATCATTTTCACAAGGGTAAATAAAAAGTTAATTTTAAATCTAAATTGATTTTTTTAATCAACCATCCCGTTCTGTGGTTCCGCATCGACTGATGTAAAAACTAGTTTTTATTTGTCTAAATTTTTCCAGAATCTATGTAGTAGACAGGAACATTCGGCTTCATTTTCTTGTATATACCGTTATTTTTGTACCCACAAATAAACCATGTTGTTACACTAACCCGTACTAGTACGTGTCCGGCACTCAAATATCTATCGTCAGAAAACGTACTAGTGCGTGTCCCGCATACAATGTGTTAATAAAACAGTTGAAAGTGGATAATTTAGAAAGTTCAGATTTAAAGTCTTTGGTCCCTGTAAGAAAGAAATGAAAGAACAGGGTCTGATTTCCGGGAAGAATAAAGAAGAAAATTGTATGTCATCGATCTTTTTGGTATTTCAACTTCATAAATTATCGCCAATTCAAAAACAAAAGAAGAAGAAAACTGCTCTTTTAGAAAACGTTTGAGAAACGGAATAACTTTTTAACAGACAGAGAAGGTAGGCTACTTTGATAGCGACAATTTTTCAAATAGTGTTGTTTAAACCCATTCCCTGTGACCTACTTAGTTATCGTAAATTAAAAAAAAATAAAGCAAAAAGAAAACTGTGCGTTTCGCTGTAAAAACGCTTGAGAAACGGAATAACTTATTACCACATAGAGAAGGTAGGGTACACTAATACCAACAATCTTGAAGATAGTACTGCTCATATCCATTTCCAGTGACTTGACCACAAAATTATCAAAAGTAAAAAACAAAAGAAAAAGAAAATTGCGTTTCGCTGTAAATGTTTGAGAGACGGAATGACTTCTTACCACATAGAGAAGGTAGGGTACACTAATACCAACAATCTTGAAGATAGTACTGCTCATATCCATTTCCAGTGACTTGACCACAAAATTATCAAAAGTAAAAAACAAAAGAAAAAGAAAATTGCGTTTCGCTGTAAACGTTTGAGAGACGGAATGGCTTTTTACCAGTTACTAGTTAGAGAAGTTAGACTTCACTGATAGCGACAGTCTTGCAGATAGTGCTGCACATACCCCCTCCCATTTCCAGTGACCTGACCACACTATAAGTGATTCTTAATTAAAAAAAGAGCAAAAGAAAACTGCACTTCTTGAAAATGTTTGAGAAACGGAATGACTTCTTACCGTATAGAGAAGGTAGGGTAGACTGATAGCGAGTACCTTGCAGACAGTGCTGCTCATACCCATTCCTAGTGACCTGACTACAGTGGGATACAGCTCCGAGCTCTGTTGGTAGGTAGCCATGTAAGCAGCTGAACAGAAGAATTTACCCAGCATAGAGCAAATGATGTCGGAGTAAAGGGATGCTGGAACTGAGAATCAACCATTAGCTGTTACTTTAATACAGTTCGGGACATTGATTATACATTATTATCCATAAATGTATTTAAGGCCATATCTGGGTTAGCTGATGGCGTGCAAGATAGTATTTGGTCATCCCCCTGCCAGCAAGGATTTCAAGTACATTCCTAACTTAGGAGCGTACTATTACCTTTACATGCCTGTTCCACATAATTTACAAGATATCAAAGAATTTTTAAAAAATGGAAATATATCAAGTATCTTAAATAGGATATCCTATTAAAAAAATACTCCACAAACTGCATTATTTATTTCCCATTTGTCCGTTCATCAATAATATCTGATAATTCTAAATTTTTATGTTATTCCTTTTCGATTGCTAATAATAATATTATCCTCTAATAATATTATTTAAAGAGATAGAGGGGCATTACAGTTTAATATCAAAATTGTGCATCACATAAAAATAAGTAACAATGCATCCACAATCTGTATTATTATTTCTTTTTTATTTGTCAGTTCATCAATAATATCTGATAATTCTAAATTTTTACGTAATTTCTTTTTGATTGTTAATACTACTATCTAAAGAGATAGCCATTACACATTGATAATACCCAATTTTGGTTCAGGTTGGTCTAAAAAGTAAAGGCAATGTTCAGCTCTATGATATATCTGTGCAAGGTTTCTCATTCCAGTGTGAACTGTATATAAAAAAAATGTAAAAGCAGATAACTGAATTCCAATAATGGTTGTTATCACCCTTAAAATACTTTTTAGGGACCAAAAAAGTGCCAAATATCTGATTAAAGTTAATATTTTAATATTGCCTAACATTATTCTATTTTTCTAACATTAACCTATTTTACTTCTTTCAACTAGAAGCAGGTGTCACTAACACAATAATGACAGAACTATGGCACAAGTTAACCCCTTAACTTGCACACTCGAGTGAACTCGAGCGCGCTAAACTGGCCAAACTGTGCACACTCGAGATAATTCGAGCGGCGTTATATTTTATGTTGCTATAATTTTTCACACTCGAATGCAATCGACAATTGAATATAACAACGTGAAAGAAAAAAAAACTTTTTAGTGATATATATCATTTACATGAGACTGTAATCTATAACACGTACCTATTCAAGTATAAAATATATATTTTTTTCTACTTATCACTTACGACTTATCTCTTCTTTGTGAGGCGCTTACCGACAGCGTATTCATATTCAGATTCTGATTTGCTCATTTTTCAATGTATATTTCGCTAAAATATAATGTAAAATGAAATATTATTGGTAACTATTTAATTACAAAGCTCTGGCTGTAAAGACATCCTTGACTCGAGGCGTTACTTTATATACTTTATTCTTGACATATGAAACATAACGGTTTCATATTTGATACTTACGCATCAAGGGATGACATATCGTACTGTCAATTGGTAGATTGCCAACCAATTGAACAATATACTCTTTCGACAATAATAATAATATTCTAAAATTTAGAAATCATACCAATTGTATAAATATCCAATATACTCAAATTTTGATTATTTTGTATTTTTGTAATTTTCTTGGCAAATTCAGGCTTTTTAAATTGTTTTTTACATTAAAAATTGATTTTTTTGGCCGGCCTTTTAAAAAGAAACTGTGCATTAAGGGTTTAATGATTTTTATATTGAGGGGAATAAAGACATTCCTTTCAATAAGGGCAGTGAGGACATGATGTATGGAATTTCATTTGTTTTTAAAAAGTTTTTCGACGATATACAAATTTTTGAAGTGTTAACAGTTTTGAAAAACAGCTTCACAGGACACCTGAAATCCCAACCTCGATATTGTGGTACTGTTTTTTCCAACAAGATGGTCACATATTTAGGCAATTAGCAAATGCAAGGTTTGAATAAATTTCTTATTTATGTTCTGATTTTTTTGGGGAACTAACAATGTAGAATTTAAAAACGGTGGAATTATTTTAGAAAGTTCATAAGTTTACCGACAATTTGCTCTAGTCTAAGCCTCATGGCTTTTTGATTCGGTATGCAAATTGGAAGGAAGAAGTACATATAGTGCTGAACTAAAAACTTACCAACAGCTGGCGCCATGATGATGATTCCTGAAATGAGAAAACCTCCAGATGCACACCACCGCCTTCCGAACCTGCCCATCAGATACCACATAAAGAAATACCCCGGGATTTCGACAATAGACGTCAGAAAATAATTGAGAAATTCATTCCCAGACAAATTGTAGACGTTCAACTGTAATCCGTCGTAGGAAAAGACATCCGCTATCCTGGAAAAGAAGAAAAAGGTAAATTTTCAGAGTACTGTTCATCAACAGATGATGTCCAGGCTTGGTATGCCACTTCCCGAGGTATCGTTTGAACTTGGAGGTTATTGCGACCACGAATCTATTTTACGTGACCCAGCACCCTTTAATGAACAACAGATCTATGGCCGGCTTGAGCCTCGAACTCACAAGCTTCTGGTTATGACATAGACGTCTTTGATTACTGAGCTATTGTGGCTCCTGAATTTTGAAATAAAAATAATAATATATTGAATATATTGAATTTTGAAATAAATATAGTTATATATTGAATATATTGAATTTTGAAATAAATATAATAACATATTGAATATATTGAATTTTGAAACAAATATAATCATATATTAAGTTGGGAGATGAATATATTTATATATGTATATTGAAAATACTGAATTTTTATATATAATGTATTGACTTAATATAATGTATTGAATATATTGAATATTGAAATGAATATAATACACTGAATATATTGAATATTGAAATAAATATAATAATGTATTGAATATATTGAATTTATTGAATATATTGAATTTCAAAATAAATATAGTTATATATTGAATATATTGAATTTTGAAACAAATATAATCATATATTAAATTGGGAGATGAATATATTTATATATGTATATTGAAAATACTGAATTTTTATATATAATGTATTGAATATATTGAATATTGAAATGAATATAATACACTGAATATATTGAATATTGAAATAAATATAATAATGTACTGAATATATTGAATTTCAAAATAAATATAATAAATATATATTTAATATATTGAATTTTGAAATAAATATAATAACATATTACATATTTTGAATTTTGAAATAAATATAATACTATATTGAATTTTGGAAAAAATATATTCTTTTTGCGAGTCAATTACACAGACCAAAGGCTAGGCGTAAAGCGGTTAGTGTTCATTAATGAAAAACGTAGGTTAGGTTTTCATCGAAACTAGTTAAACTGTAATAAATTTTTAAGGGACACTTAATGCTTTTGTTCAGAGCTGTATAGCTTAAATTAACAAATATATAGTTAATGCTCCCTTACCAGCAAATAGTGATGATGGTGAAAATCATTCTGAGTCGAGGATACCTCACGAGATCTGTGAAAGAATTTTTTACCTTATCCACTGTCTTTTCTCTTCTGATTTTTTCTCCCACCATCTGACAAGAAAGTAACATTCACAAATTTATTTGCATGCAAAGTGATCCCACGTTGTGGAAATACACCATAGAAAATAAATCAGAGAAATAAAATATTCTTGTCTTTTATATGTAGTCGGGCTTAGTAAATCGAATTTCAGTTGGTATAGAAAACATGTCGAGCTATCCAAAATTTCAATTATCTAATTTCGCTATAAATACTTATTAAAAATATCAAAATTTTAATACATTTTCTTTAAAATGATTTTTTATATGTGTATCGTATTTCTTCCAAGAAATTAAACTATTACAGAATTAGTAAAATTAAATAGAAGATACAATTTTAAAAATAAAATAAAAAGCAGTACTGATAGAAATTGTTTAATGTGTTACTAATAAAAATCGTTTATGCATTTAACAACTATATGATGTGCAGTGGCAAGGCATGAGCTCTATGGTAAGGAACGCTCTCCACTCTCAATAATTTGATGAATACACACAGACATTATATTACAGACATTAAATACTTATTAAAAATATCAAAATTTTAATACATTTTCTTTAAAATGATTTTTATATGTGTATCGTATTTCTTTCAAGAAATTAAACTATTACAGAATTAGTAAAATTAAATAGAAGATACAATTTTAAAAATAAAGTAAAAAGCAGTACTGATAGAAATTGTTTAATGTGTTACTGATAAAAATCGTTTATGCATTAAGACTATATGATGTACAGTGGCAAGGCATGAGCTCTATGGTAAGGAAAGCTCTCCACCTCAATAATTTGATGAATACACACAGACATTATATACATATATAAGTGTTTCTATATCATGCATGCATATGTATGTATGTATATGTATGTACGTATATATATGCATATATATGTATGTGTATAAGTGTATATATATATGTATATGTTTATATATATATAAATGTTTATATATTTATACATATATTTATATACATATGTATATGTATATGATTATATATATATACATATGTTTATATATTTATGTATGTTTATATATATGTGTATATGTATATATACGTATGTTTATATATATATGCATATGTTTATACGTATATATGTATATGTATATATATGCATATGTTTATTTATATATATGTATATGTATATATGTATATACATATATGTATATGTTTGTATACATGTGTATGTTTGTATGTATATGTATATATATATGTGTATATGTATATATATTTATATGTATATGTTTGCATGTATATGTATATATATGTTTATATATATACGTATATATGTATATGTTTGCATGTATATGTATATACATATATGTATATGTTTGTATATGTATATATGTATATGTATGCACATGTATGTATATGTTTGTATAGATATGTATATATATACATATATGTATATGTTTGCATACATATGTATATGTTTTAGATATGTATATATATACATATATGTATATGTATGTACATGTATGTATATGTTTGTATAGATATGTATATATATATACATATATGTATATGTTTGCATACATATGTATATGTTTTTATATATATGTATATGTATATACATTTATGTATATGTTTGTATATATATGTATATGTATATACATATATGCATATGTTTGAATATATATATGTATATGTATATACATATATGTATATGTTTGTATATAAATGTATATGAATATGTTTGTATATATATTTATATGCTGAATATATTCACGGAGAGTTCCAAATCTGACGAAGGTGTGGGAGCAACCTTCGTAGTTTTCATTAAATCTGAGATCGTTCCCTACTGATATTTAAATCACTCTAGCATCGTCTTTCTGGTCGATCTATTTGAGATACAGGATGCATTGCATACAGCTTCAAAGCTATCTACAAATTTCCCCGAAGAAATCCCCAGATGAAAGAAATTAAAACCTCTTTAAGCTTTCTAAAACTTTTAGCAAAGCTTACCTCTGTTAGGTAAAAGTTCACGGAGATCATGAAGGAAATGAATTTGCTGATCACTTCTCGAAAAATGAGGGTCACACGCTCTCCAAAAATATTTTTACATCTATCACCCTCTAATGTATATATATATATATATATATATATATATATATATATATATATATATATATATATATATATATATATATATATATATATATATATATATATATATATATATATATATATATATATATATATATATATATATATATATATATATATGTATGAAAAACAAAAATTATTAAAATTTTCCTCAACTTTTATTTACAAATTTTAAGGATATCGCTTCATAGGATCTAATAAAAATATAGCTGATGAATACGTTTTGACTGTCAGCCCTTAAATTTGTGAGTTCTTCCTTAGGACTGTTTATAAGTGTTATTTTTGATTTTTTAGCACATTAAAACGATCTAAATAGCCATTTTAAACGATCCGTAATAGTACTCTCACAAGTTGGAGATTCCTTTATGGAGATCTTTACCGCAGCGCAGAAAACGAATGAAAGCTATCCAGAACAGTGTTTCCTTTGTTTAAGTCGGAGTAACTCCTATTATAATGAACAGAATTTATTTCACAACCAAGAGAATGCAATCATATTTTTTCACAATAACGATTAAAGTTTTTTCTATAACATTCAATATAGTACTTTACTAAACTGCTACCAGAATGATACAAGGAATTCCCCTAAACTGGAGATACGTATATTCTTCAGTTCGATTAAAAGCTCTAGGAACCAGGGATTACGGCCGGCAACACACATGAGCGGACCATGCTAGCAGCACAAATGACCTTAAATATCGCTTTGCGTTATGAAACTACGGACATTTGGATTTGGACATAAGAAAATGCTCAATTCAAATTCTGACAAAAAATAACACAAAGTCTTGATTAAACGATTATCACCAAGTCAGTTATTTTGTTCCAGAAGGTATCTATACGTATTCAGTGAATCCCTTTGCATGTAGGTGTACATGGAGACGAGATGACGAACATCCTTGCAACGAAGGGTAGTGCTTTTCCACTGTCAATTCCACCAATCTCTTTGTTTCCGAAATTTATTCTATCCAAAATGTCAAGGCAAATACTGCTTGGAGATTTCCTCCCGGACACACTTTTATGCCGCAAAAATCGTCTAGATCTGCAGCTCAATGGCACATGATTCTACCAGATTACTTTATCCAGGCCTTGATTTTGTTCTTACTCTGCTTCTTCTCATCTTATTGCTTGTGTTTCAATGATGTTTTTGTGGAGTAGCTGTGGAGTGAGCACAGTGACATGGCCATCGATCGCGAGTACGGAGAGGTTTTCAGAAACTCACGGAGAAATTTTCTGTAGATTCCAGAATAACGTTCACATTGGCTATTTTTTTAAAAATTTTTGTAATTATTTTTCTAAATTCATTGCACTTATAAAGAGGGTAGAATTCTACAGTAAGCGTGACAAAACAACACATGATCGAAGCCCTTTTAAATGATTTAAGAATAGTTATTCAACTAAAAGATTATAACAAATAAAGGTATTGGTAGTTCCCAATGTGATTTAAAAACCGTGCGGAGCCTTCATAAGTTTATACAAAAGATAAATTCTAATGACGTTTTATACAATTAAAAGAAAAAAGGTAAATAATTTATTAGGCCTACAAGGAAATCATGTAGTGTCCACATTAGTTTTTTTTTCAGACTGAGAATCTTACTTTTAGTTTGGCCATAAGTTCTTCTGGGTCTGGTGATTTCCCATTTACATCAGCAATTTTTTTCATGATGACAAAAGCCTCATCGTATCTTTCTCGGGACAAAAGCCATCGGGGTGATTCCGGTAAAAACCTGAGGAAGAATGTTATTTAAAGATTAAAAATTACTTTCATGTGAAATAATACTGGAATAAATTTCTGCACAGCATTTTATTTGTAATCTTCCGCAATCTATAGAATCACACATGCAGAACTTTGTTAAGGATGATTTAAATTTGACTACGAATATGATTTCCACTTTAAATCATTTATATAAGCATATGCATAAATTTGTTTTGAGGCTTAAGAGAATTTGACCTCTCCCCGTAAATTATCATTGTTTAGAACTATTAATTGTGTGCTTTTTTATATTTTATAGGAGTTGGTTAAAAGTCGTAGAGACAATTTGGATTTTACACATTTTCTGAATACCTAAATCAAAGATGCTTAGGATTTGGCATTTCTCCTATTTTCAGAGAAAAAAACTGGAGCAAAACAGGTGAATCCAAATGAGATAAACTCAAATTGAAATGAAGCAAACGATATATTGCTACCATTGCTTGATAGAAAAATATTTTTACTGTTGCCCATAATATAACATTATAATCAAAACAGTGCGTTGTGCAAAAAAGCGTAGAACTACGTTCAAATTCGTCCAGGTGGTAAAGGAGTTTACAATTGTTGCTTATTTTTAGCGGAATTCGATAATTCAAGCTATCTAATAGTCCAAAATTTGAATATTTTGCGTCACTCTTGAAATTCATATTAACCGAGATTATTTCTCTTTAGAGCAGGTATTCTTAAAATCATCTTCAAATATTTTTCCTGTTTGCCTATAATATTAAGTTATAATATAAATAGTACATTAATCAGAGAAGTGTGCTACAACGTTCAAATTTGTTAAGTTAAGCAAGGTTATATCTATTGCGTAATTTTAGAAAAATTCAATAATTTTCAAAATTTGAATGTTTTGCGTTAACCTGGAATTTAGTACTGACCAAGCTTTCTCTTTGGAGCAGTAGATTGTTGAAATCGTCTTCAGATAACTGACATGATAAAGTAGGTATATATACTTACGGCCAGTAAATGAGGAAGAAGACAGACGTGGAGGCGACGAAGAGGCCATAGGTCACCCAGTTTCCGGCTAGATAGGCAAGAAGCGGAATGCAGCACGCCCCTAGTGTCCAAGAACTGTTCGCGAAACCGTTCATGTGCGTCCGCATCTCGGGTGCGACCAGCTCAAGAACTAAGGAAAAGTTTAAATAGCAAACCATTTGAAGCAAGCCGTTAAAATGCGTGCATGCATTGTAACGACCCGTTATATGACCAGAAATAAAAGAAGAAACCCAAAGTTAGCCTAAAGGTCCTTCGGAGTGGAAACCTATTGTTACCTTTAGATAGAAACGCACGCCGACTAAACAGTGCTAACAAAGCCCTTTGTGTACCGGTTTCTCGTACAAAAACAGAAGAAGTCGTTTAAATAGTGTTAAATTAAAGAAGTGTCAGTACACCGAAGCCGAACTGTCTGCCTCTTTGGGACGAGAGACTTTGATGAACTATAAATCCGAGTGATAGATGGAGTCCACTGTTCCCTACATATGGACCAAGTTAATGGTACCGCTAATCTGCGAGTGATTTGCTAGTCGGTAAACTTAAAAAGAACTTCGGGCACACCTAGAAAAGCGTCAGCTGAGTCCAGGCGGGTCTTTTGACTGCAGAATTGCGTCACCCTGTTTCTGGAAGATTCCGGAAAGAATCATGCCAGGAGAAACCGGGACCCCTACATAAGAAGATTGGATGAAAGGGGAAGAGGGGTTTTTTCTTTTGAGCTCTAGAAGAGTTCATTTATCACTATTACCGGAGCTTGCTTTTCTCCTTCAGAAACCGCCAGCTTCTCTCATTTCTGCTAGAGAGTCGACACTCGACTTTGGGATTTCATTCTCTCTACGTTATTTTTTTTACTTCGTGCTTTGAAGTAGTTAGTTGAGAGTGACCCGACCCTTAATATCTCCCCGGATCGCTGAACATCCACGAATTTCCCCGGAACGCTAGCGAAATACGTACTCTGAGCGCTTTGAGCCTTGGAAACTCCGTGTGGAAGAAAACTCTTCTAGATTATCGTAGCAGAGTTCCGTACCTGTACTAATTTGTGAACTGTTTCCTGCATCTGATTGTGCCCAGTTTCAGTGTACACACGTGTAATTATTTTTAATGCTTATCTCGGCGCGAGATTTCGAAGTTAATTACATTTAATTAATTCTGTATATAGATGTAAATATATTATTCTCATGAATAAATTATTTAATCAAAATTAAATAGAATTCAGCCTGTATCCTTGACGACCTCGCCTACCACTTCTCTAGTACATCACAGCATGGCTGAAAATTAGAACATGCCAGGAACACCCATAGTGTATAATGTATGGTATATATATATACATAAATATATATATATATATATATATATATATATATATATATATATATATATATATATATATATATATATATATATATATATATATATATATATATATATATATATATATATATATATATATATGTGTGTGTGAGAGAGAAGGAGAGGGAGAGAAAGAAATGAGGGATGCAAAGAGAGGGGATTGAGGAAGATAAGGAAGGATATATATACAAACACACACACAGAGATACAGAGAGAGAAGAGAGCATTGTACTAAATACAGAAATAATTCGTTTTATTTACAGCCTTTGCTCACACGAAATACATCAGTGCGATAGTCCATTTCTTGCTAATTTCTATTCAACATTGTACAAACATTAATATCCACAAATAGGTCTTGTATAACTCAAAATCAAGAGTGTCAAATGTAACTGGGGGGTATGGCAAAGGGGTAAGTCATCTTTGTGGGGTTCCCGAATCAAAATCTGTAGTATGAACACTTTAATAATAATACATGCCTTTCCAGTTCCAACTGCTATTATAAAAAACTGGAATTATTTCTGCATTTAAATTATGCCTGCTTTTTCTATATTCGTCTTAGTTTTATTTTTACTAAAGCGTTTTGAAACCTCGAAGGGCATTATGAATACTTTGTATATTAATGGCGAGGCGTAAGTTCAAATATAGAAAAAGCGCTGTACCTCAATAATTAGAAAACACGGACACACACAAACATATATATATATATATATATATATATATATATATATATATATATATATATATATATATATATTTATGTATATATATATATATATATATATATATATATATATATATATATATATATATATATATATACATACATACATCATATAAGAAACTTTCACCCGAAAATTTAATTCCAGATCTTACTTGGTTACAAAAAATTTTAACTTTACTTCTTATAAAAGAGATTAAGTCTTTGATTTTTTCGGGTGAAGATATCAACAACATCATCATTAAAAGCGTGGCACCAGCGAAATTCTCGTATAGAAATTAAACTGCCTATTCTTACTGCTTCCAAGAGATTACCAATATGCATACGTAACCGATGTTATCAGCAGATGAATTCCAATATGCAGGAGGGTGCAGTGGTGAGAAAGGAGTTTGGAATCACGTATGTATTTCATTAAGCTGATCTCTCTCCGTCCCATCTCTAATAAGCGAACAACGTTATGTATATGCAACTTATGCTTGCAGGTGGTTCATGCGCAAACAATGCTTATAGCAAGTGGATTCCAATATACAGGAAGGTGGGAATGGTTCGAAAGGAGTTAAAAGCACATATGTACATGTGCACATGTCCTCTTCTCGTCCTAGTGCTTATAAGCGGACACTATTATGAATATACAACCTATGCCAGCAAAACCACTAGTAAAAGTGGATTCCAACATACAAAAGATTAGGAGTGGTGAGAAGGGAGTTAAGAATCAAGTGTGTATTTCATTAAGCTGTCGACTCCTCTTCCAATATATTACTAATCGAACACCATTATGCATGTGTAATCGATGCTAGTAGATGGTTCAATATGTGTGTTTAAGTCCCCACGATGAGATACCGCCTACGAAACAAAGCCAAAGCTAAAAACATAAAATGATAATGTTTGTCACACTTTTTAGGGAAACCGCAGTAATAAAAAACTTCTGATAACACCTTTCCTGTGCTGCACATTTATAGCTGTAATTTGGTTGAAATGAAGTATAGTATGTACTCAAAAGCTGCCGTTTTCGAATACATAAATAGTTATACCTTTATATTGTTTTGTAAAATGTGCAGGACGGGGAAGCAGTCATGGATGATAGTGTACTTAGTGTATATTAGTAGTGTTTATTCCGTTTATTCTTTTGGGTTAATATTAAACATATCGAGAACACTCACCAATGATGTAGGATATTTGAAAAGCAGAAGGCATAACGGCTCCGTTAAATGTCTTTATAATGACGAAGGTAGTGAAATCTGACACCAGAACAGAGGAGAGGATGCACACTGTCGTGATTACAATGAGGATGTGGTAAGTGATCTTGCGACCTATCCTGAAAACAATAAATAAATAAAAAAAACTACACTCAGTGGATCTCACAAAAAAATTGAGAAATCAGATTAAGTTGTTCAATTAAAGCCAGTAGCTCGTATCTTGTTCCTGGCAACTTTTCTGGTCATGAAATCATCAGATGGGGTAAAGATCTGCTTCAACAAAAGCAACGAAAGCTGGTGATAAGTGGGCAAAGTTGCATGGAAACAAGTTTGAATGAAAGAACCATGTTCTTTTAAAATGTAATAGAGATGAGGTACTGTTGGACGTGGAAATTCCAGTCTATGTATAATATATATACGTCCTACATGTATTATCTATGTGTTTAAAATGTAACTTCGATTCATTCCACTGGTATTTACAGAACATCTAACAAAGAAATTTTAGGTTCATGGATCACTGTCTCTAATTGGATATTTTAACAGAAGCGTAACTTTTCCTTACCCGGGAGCAAGCGATAAATCACCAATTTCAACATTTCATTAGCTGTCAATGGCACTGCAACTAATAAGTCACACTCGTATACTAGAACTAATCTATGTGTCGATATATCACTGAATATCGATATAACGTACTGTATCATAACACAGATTTTCAAATTTTCAGTTCGGAGATGTATTACAATATGAAACGCACACGGATATAGCATGATAACTGCACTACACATTGTTTTACTATTTTGAAATGATATTTATTACCTTATTGGTTTCTTAGATTTTGTTTTCCGATTTGCTCCCTAGGTTAGTTGCATAACAAAGCCATACTCTCCATTTTTATAAACTACAGAATTACTAGGCCCTTTATACTTCAATATTATCAGCATTATAACTGCACTACAAATTTTTTTATTACTTTGAAATGGTATTTATAATTACCTCAGTTTTTTCTCATTTTTTTAAAACTTATTTCCTGGATTAGTTACATAATGAAGCCCTTCTTTCTGTTTTCGTAATCAGCAGGATTACTAACTGCCTGTCGTTATACACAAATATTATCAACATGTTAACTGCATTTCACATTGTTTTCTTACTACGAAATGGTGTTTATAATTACATCAGTGGTTTCTTAACTTTTAAAAATTTACTTTCTGGGTTAGTTACATAAATAAACCCATATCTCTGTTTTTGTAAACTGAATGACTACTAAACAAAAGCCCGTCATACATAAATATTGTCAACATGATATATGTGTACTGCATATTGTTTTGATACTATAAAATCGTATTTGTAGTTACTTCGGTGTTTTTTTTAACAATGTTTATTTCAAATTTACTTTTCCTGCAATTTTATTTAATATTATATATTAGGTTTTCCATAAATAATTTAAAATATTTTTACTGTTCAGTCAATCAAAAAAGAAACACTGTCTCACAGGCAGAAAAATTGTTGGTCAGTCTGGATTGTTGATTCTCTATAGCTACATCCTTCTCCAAACAGCTATTTCTTACCTGTCTGCCAGTGCTCCATATATGGGGGTGCCAATAATTCCGCCAACGAACTTAAAGGTCATGACAAAATTCTTGTAGTGGTCATCCTTACAAACCATATTCCACTGCATGAAAATAAAAAAAAAATCAGGTTCAATATCACTCAAAGAATGTTGTGCATAGAAAAGTTTGTACAGTAAAAGTACCTTGCGGGAGGGATATCAGAGTATTGGAGAGATTCATTCATTACTTGGAGATGGTTGACATTATAAAGTATTTTTATAAATTATTGACTCAGAATTACGAAAGTCTGATCTCACAAAAACAAGTTTTAAATATACTCAAATTTAAGTAAATTAATTTTTATTCTTAAAAATTATCAATATTTTTTGTATAATTCATTTTTTACAGAAATTTTGTTAGTTCTTAAAATGATCCTCGCGACTTCAATTTTTACATTCATTAGAGTGTCCCTAAATTGTGATTGAATTTTACTTTTAAACGTTCATCATACTCTAAAACATAATACTCTTTTAAAAATTATTTAAACCTCAATTTAAGTTTCGAAAACTCGAATATTTCATGAAACTTTTATGTAGAGACGTAAAAATATTTAATATAAATTAACTATTCAATGTATATGTTACTGTGAATGCCCGAAATTGGAGAATGTCGACATTCACCGGTGAATGTCGACATACACCAAATACCTCGGTGGAAGACTGAATATTTTGTTATATTCTTACATATTCGGACTATCACTGGTGTATGTCGACAATCCCCATGCACTGATGGTGAATGTTGAAAAAAATATTTTTGTTACGTTTTTTAATTATACTTTATTATTGAAACATATAATAATATATGTTAAAATAGCACATACCATGAAGGAATACTCCAAAGTCCCTGTATCCATCCCAAAAGAAAAAATAGATGAAGATCTTCAACCTACTACGCCTTCTATCAAGCCCTGACTAAACAGCAGAAGTTTATTTCTATTAAAAGAACGGTCGCAAAATATAATCATGCAACGAAAATGTTATAAACCTCAAAAAGAAAATTTCCTCCTGCTCAAATTTATGACACTCTGTGAATACAAGCCCCTGATGTCGACCGTGGTCGTACAGAAGCCCGAAATGTATTGGTGGTTGTTGTTGTAATAGAAGACTCCGACTTTTATAAATAAGAAAACCAAAATGGTACCATCAAGCAGCTTTATACCCGTAATCAGTTTATATTTTGTAAAGAAAAGTTACTTTCCATAGATGAGATTTCTTCTCAAGAAATGTCGCGCTGAGAGAAGCCGCTAAAGTTAATTCGAGAAGTGGAGGGCATGGCTATATCACTGTCATTGCAAAAAGAAATGTTTCATTACTAAATTCCATTATAAATGTAAGGGACGCTTGTGCAATTCAAATTACAACAACAGTTTAAATTGTTACAATAAATAAGATAGTATATCGTCAATCACATAAAGTTAATTACTGGTATTATTTTTTTTCTAAGAGTGTTCGGTTTGTTTTAAGTTAAACAGTTACATGTGGTAGTACTATAGATTTGAATGAATTACAGAGAAAAAATATAAATATCCGACATGTTCAACATTCACCATTAGTGCGTGGGGAATGTTGACATTTACCGGTGTAAGTCAGAAATAAGGGTATTTAGCAAATATTTCGGACATACACCAAACGACTACGTGAATGTTGACATTCACCGGGGAAAGTCGACATTCTCCAGATTTCGGTCTTTCACAGTAACATATATACAAAACAAAACCCAAATATGCTTAAATATACTTTTAAGAAATAATACAAAACTAAAATTAAAAATTGAAAATTAGATAGCAAAAAACATTTTAAAAATCAAAAAATTAATTAAAAAAATTGAAATTAAATTATCTGATATTTAAAATACTTTTTAATGTGTTTTTTATTTGTTGATAACTATAATTGTTTTTATTATAAATTATAACATATTATTTATAATTATTTATAATTATTTATAATTGTTTATTTATTTTTATTGTGTATTCATACAAAGTTTCTTAAATTTAAGTTAATAATTTTCATACACGCATTGTAACGTTTACTGCCACCTTAAGAAAAAGAAAGTTATAAATAATTTTAAATGGTTTACGTTCTTGCTAGTGATTGAAACAAACCCCATTTTCTAAAGAAAAAATTAAGGTAATCATATTTAAAATGATCTACTGTACTGAAAGTTTAAGAATTCAAAATTTCTCATATTTGATATGTAAAATTTATATATGTTTAATCTTTTGTATGTGTACGTGTTTATATGCCTATTCACTAGGTATCCCTAATTTACAATTATTATTGAATTTTCGTGAAAGATTAGAATGTTCCTAAATCGTGATTGAATTTTACTTCCAAACGTTCATCATACCCTAAAAATATAAAATTATATCTAAAAATATAATCTATTCTACAGAAAAAATAAGTAGATATTGGTAATGGGGGGATTTCTTGTACCCTTGAATCCTAAACGTACCTTTACGGATAAATTAAAAAAATAATAACAATAGTTCGAATACTTAAATTTTGAATTTTTAAGAAATAAATCGTTAATATTTATTTATAAACTGATACAAAAATTTCTCCAAAGTGTATGCAATCATCATAGAATAAATTTTATGAACCACGGTAGTTCAGCAGGAAGAGGCAGTGATTACGTAACTAGACGGGGTCGAAAGATCTCCGAAAGATGGCCAAAGATCTCCGTGTACATTAATGACTGCTGCAGTGTTGCCAACCATACGATAATTATCGTATATGTACGATAACTTAGGACCCTGTACGATGAAAAATAATCTCAAAATTATGTGACATAATTCTGAAAAACTGTACGATAATTTTCTGATTTGTACGATAAAACAACATTAGACTAATGGAGAATTAAAAGAACGGGTAATTTAACTGTAACTCTATAAAGATCAACAACTAAAAATAGAGAATGTCTAATTTTTTTATCACTTTTTCCCATCAAATAATTATTGTTGTAGATTATATATATATATATATATATATATATATATATATATATATATATACATACACACACACAATTTTATGCTTAGATCAGTAAAGAAAAATCACGTGTCTGGTGCTTCATTTAAAGTAAAATACGGGATGATAGAAAAAGATTTAATGAATCATATTAAAATATTTACATATTTTTTGCCCCCCCCCAAAAAAAAAAGAAAAGTGGGGGGGAGAGAGAAATGTATATCGAGAAAAATATATCGTACAAGCGCCATCTATTAACACTATTTTTAACTATTACAAAAATGCACGATAATTTATAAGTCAATACCATAATTTTAAGACCTAGAATCGATTATTTTGCCTTTGAAGGTTGGCAACACTGGACTGCTGAGCACTTAAATAGGTTCGTGGTTACAATGTCCTAGATGTTCCACAAAAGGTACCTCTGGAGGTGGCAGGCCAATACTGGGGGGGGGAGTCTTCTGCTTGGTCCCTGCTTCTAAATTACAAGCTAAATTTCAGCAGAAAATTGTTCTTTCATCCTACCGGTGCTCATCGAAACGAAAGGCGCATCCTTTGGCCTTAATTCGAGTAACCTCTAGCTCCCTTGCTTAGCTTGTCCAAGTGGCTTTAGCAACAAAAACAACAGCAACAGCAGCATAATTTGTGCTATCTTTTATAGCAAAAATCAATAGCAAAAGCGGAGAAAAAATTCTCGAGTCAAGAATCGAACAGGGTTAATGCCGCTCTTTAACCTCCAAGCTACCATCACATAAAACAAAGGGAGGACGAAGTTTAATGAAACATATATCACTGGTTTAATGAATTTTTGAAATTTTAAATTTATTTAACAAATTGTTAATATTTGTAGACTTCAATAAGGCACTTATCTGTAAAATTTTCTTTCTTTCGGTAGCTCATTTGTTAAGATTGCTTTTAAGGGAAACTTAAAATGATTCTACACTAGACAAATAATATGCATGATTGTATTTTGAGTGTACTTGCTTTAACTTGATTTTTTTGTAAATTGTTTTGAAGGTATTCAGCCTTTTCTTTAATTTTTCCATAGGAACAACAAATTTGTCATATATAATGTAATAAAGTTTTGTAACGACGAATCTTTGGAAGAAAACATCGATTATTTCGATTTTGAAACCATTTTTTTTGCAAATCTGAAACTTTTTATTGAATTTCCATAAAAATGAAATATTAAAAGTTTAAATAAAAATAAATTCCTAAAATTTGAAAATATTGATGAATTTTGTTATATTTTTGATTGATCTTTCATATACTTAATGTTTTCCATAAATTTTGCAGAGTTTTGCAAATTGTGATTACCTTTCCGTTAACCAAGTATTAATGGAAATAATCGCAATTTAATTTTTTTATTTCGAAAATTTACAACACGAGTTTGGTCCTTTTTTTTGAGGGGGGGGGTCGCTTTAACTCTAGGTTCTTGATTTGTATAATATTTTCTTGTTTCTAAATTTTGCAGAACTTTCTAAATCCTTTTGCTCTCTCTATTAACAGAGTATTGAGGAAAAGGTTAATTGCATTTTAATGCTTCAATCTGGGTTCCCTCAAGTTTTAACAGTAGTTTCGGAAGTTATCACTATTTGCTTAGAGAAAATGCCAAAATTTTAGTAAAATTTTAATTTTTATAAAGAAAAATTGGATTTTTAGGGGGATTGCTTTTAAAAATAAATATAAATAAATATTCTATGAATAAAATAAAATCTAAAATTTCTTAAAAGTCTAGAGTTCCAAATTCATTAATCAAGACGCAATAAGTCATACAGTAGTGTGCGTTTTAAATGCCTGTTTTAGAAAATGCCTATGCAGCTGGATTAGCTGGGATAAAGCCGATCTTTGGATTGTAGTATATATACCATACTACCAAACCAAACCAAACAGGTTGCTTTTGTTTATTATTCATTAAATATATTTTAGAAAAAAAACAAAGCAAATAAAAAATATTAGCTACTTTACCATTCAATACCTGATTAAAATGTTTACGCTGTGATAAAATTAAGATGCAATAATAATTTTTTAAACTTGAGTCGAATCTTTAATATCCCATTTTTCTTGATTTTTTATCAAAGGGTTGCACCAAGAAAATGATAAATTCAAAATGTTTTTCAAAGTGTAAAAGGCTTTTCACTGCTTCTTTTAAATGATTTGGTTTGGTTTGGTTTGTAGCTCTACAATCTACTTTTGCAATATGAGAGCTAATGATACCGGGACCTACTGCTTAAAGCCGATTCCGAACGGCTACGAACATCCATGCCACATTGGGATAAGAACGCACAAACTCCGGTACCGAAGGCCAGCACCTTAACCATCCGGTCATCGTTCCGGTTGAAAAAAGGAGAAAAAAAGGGAGATAACAGCTTTTAAACAATTTAAGCAAATTTAGAAGGGATAATTTTTTTCAGCTTACTAAATTTTTTTTTGTTACAGTCTAAATTCTTGAAATTTTTACATTTGGTATTTAAATATATTTACATATTACATTATTTATCTGATTTTACTTCGTTTCTAAAAAATATTTTTTAAATAAAAAGTAAGCGATCGTTTTAAATTTTTAAAGTTTTGTTGACACACTGCTTGTACTTAATCACTTTTGCATTTCTGTTATCAATTAGCATTTGGTATAATTATTTACCAATTCAAATTTTAAAGAGTATCAGAAATTTTACTCCAGCCGAATGAACTTCGAAAAATTGCCAAAATGTCATTCAAAAGTACTGTAAATACCAAATAAAATTTTAAACTGAAAACAGATAGTTTAGAGAGTTTTCTTGTAGCACTGTAATGTGATTTCTTTGAAAGTTTAATATCAATATATGGAAAAGCTTTTTATTTGGAGTGCCTGGAAGTGTCAGAACATCATTTTGATTTAAAACTTTATATATTTTCATTCTGTCTTATCATTAAATTCATTAATACATGCATTAATACGGACATAGTTATAATGTAACATGGTTTAATTACTGTGGCATCAGCAAAATTTATTAATGGCTCTACACAGTCCGATACAAATTATTTATTACAATTTGTCTTAAAATAAAAACAATTGTTTAAGCATTCAAAAATTATAGAAAATTAAAAATGATTTTTAAGGAGATTATGGGTACTACAACTTGTTTTTATAAATTATTAACTCAGAATTTTGAAAATTTTGTATTTACATAAATTGAATTGAATTGATTCAATGAAGTATAATTATTTAATTACATTATATTTATCTTAAAATCTTTTAACATTTTTGTATAATTAATTTTTTTATCGAATTTCTTTTTATCTTTAAAACGCTTCTTTCGACTTCATTTTGAAGATATTCCGAAAATATGTTTACCAAACATTCCAAATATATGTTAAAATAAACCTCTGTTTCCGTTTAAAATTTCGACTATATTTAGATTATTAAAACTGAATTCAAGTTCTGAAACCCAGAATTTTTCATCAAAATTCTACATAAAGACGTAAAAATATTTGTTATAAATTAACTATTTAATATATCTACAAAACAATACCCAAATGTGTTCCAAAGATAGGTTAAAAATATAAGAAAAGATTGAAATTTAAGTCAAGGGACATTTAAAAAATCAACACTTCAAAATATTGAAATTTACAATATTTTTAAATGTGATTTTGATTTAATTATAAGTATTTTATTATAATTATAATGTTTTCTTTATAATCATTTTTTAAATTTTTATTTATTTTTATTCTATACGCATACAAATTACAATTCCTAAATTTAATTAGTTTTATAAACGTATTGAAACTTCTACAAGAGAGCTGACTATATTGATAGTATTATATCACTATCACACTGAAAACACGAGATACCAGATATTTTCTAAACACAATCACAAGCTTTCTCTCTTTTCAAAATTACTGCTTATTTTCACATAGATTTGATAAAATATTAATCGCAACTCACCTTCGTCGCCGCGGTCGCTTCATAATACGTTTTATCGAACTGCCATCCATTAACGCAAGATCTGATTTTGGTGCCATTCGCCACTTCATAGATTCCAGAAGTCAGGTAGTCCGTATAATTGATATCATACATGCTACATTTAGGATCAGAAGGTGGACTTATGAGTCTCCTTTGCTGTTCGATTGTCAAATTAGAAGTTGCAACTTCTGGAACATTGCACCAGTGGTCAGGGACAGACAATATAAACAAAATATCAGTGTACCAAGGAAGTATAATTACAGAAGGCATCAGGAAAAAGAAAATCAGTTTCTTTTGATATTTCCCTTTACCACCAACATCTAGAAGAATATCTTCGAATTCCATAGTAGTAAGAAATGATTTCTTATAAAAAAGAACTTCTTCTCTATATTAATATAAGTTAAAGTGTGTTCTACAGATCCGTGTGAATAGGGTTCTTTGCCATTGCCACTGATAAATAACTCTGAGTGGGCAGTGAAGAGTTGAAGGACTTGGCGATTTATCTTTCGCTATTATTCCTTGGGTATTACATAACATTTAGGAAGTCCCAATTTAGAATCATTATCAAAACTCTCGCACTGGCGCTGTAATCATCTTGTCAAAAACACCCATCGAGATGTATTTTTCCTTCTCTGTGTGGCTAAAAGCACATGACCTTGTATGATTATTCTTTTAAATTGTTGTCATCACGAAACAACATTGAATCGGAGTTTGCAGGCCGAAAAGTTACATGAACTTAAAGCATCGTTTGCTTGGCAGATGAAAATGAAAATAGCCTTTCATTATAATAGCGCTACTCAATACTGAGTTGAGAAAAGGTGGTTTGTATGTTTTCGTACAATGTCACTATAGTATTAAGCATTCCTTTGTGATCTACCAGTGATTTTAAGGCATACGCTTTTCCTTTATTACGTTTTGAAATCTTTTGATTGTAAAAAAAAGGAGAATTTAACAGTCCGTCAGGCACGAGTAATCTCCCAGACGCAAACCGCAATTATTGTCTTTTTTTTGTGAATGAAGAAACAATTTTTACGACCTTGACATTTATGAGCATCTACCTTCCTTTTAGACTACTTGTCTAAAAATGCGATTATTCTGCTTTTCCGGTTCCATTTACCATTTTTCTTCCTTTTTATAGAACTGTGTAGTTACTGTACACCGTCTTTAATCTTGTATAACATATCTACATATATATATATATATATATATATATATATATATATATATATATATTTTTTTTACATATATATATATACATATATTTACATATATATATATACATTATATAAAATATATATATAATTTACATATATATTACATATTATATATACACATATATATATATATACATATATATAAACACACATATATATATACATATATATATATATAAAACATATATATATATATACTTTGTATACATATATATACATATAAACACATATATATATATATATATATATATATATATATATTATATATTTTATAATACATATATATATATATTACATATATATCATATATATATATATACATATTTATATATATATTTATATATAATTACATATTATATAATATATATATACATATATATATATATATATACATATATATATATAATATATTTATATATATATTATATATATATATATATAATATATATATATATATATATTTATATATATATGGGGTTTGTTTCAGTCACTAGCAAGAATGTAAACCATTTAAAATTATTTATAACTTTCTTTTTCTTAAGGTGGCAGTAAATATTACAATGCGTTTATGAAAATTATTAACTTAAATTTAAGAAACTTTGTATGAATACACAATAAAAATAAATAAACAATATATATATATATATATATATATATATATATATATATATATATATATATATATATATATAAATTCCGGTCAAAAACAGAAAGTGAACGTTTTACATCGAATATTTATTTCTATTTCCTGTAATTACTCGATATATGTATAAATAAAGACGTGTCCAAGGAAGAAAATAAAAAGGTAAAAATCATACTAAATAGAAGTATATCTGCATTTATATCTTAATAATATCGCACTTCTTTTATACAACGTTACTACTAACACCAATTATGAACTTTGAACTTAGTTATAATCTGAAACTTGGTTCTTATTATCTTTCGTGTACTGAGATTTTTTCAGGTCCAGCCTTAAAGCTTTTCCCTCATAGGCATTATAAGCATATAAATCATTGTACCCCCCCCCCCAAATTTTAAAAAACTTTAAAAATAAATAGAATTATAAAAGAATTTTCTGTTAACCAGAAAAAAGGCATATAAATGTACAAAAGGTAATAGTAATACAGATTTAAGTTTTTTCTTTCTATTCCAAATGGTTTTGCATCCCCCCCCAATTTTGCCGCCGTTAAGAGCCGCTTACTTAGTCTACCGCATAGGGCCGGCTCTATTTGCAAATTACATGCTAAAATATAATTAGATCGTTTCTGTATAGTACTTACGCATTGTCAGAAAACACTCTTTTCTTACAGAATCAAGAGAAATAAGGAAAATAAATCTCTCCCACAACACACCCTAAAAAAATTATTGATTTATTTGTCTTCAATTTTAGCTTCCGAAGGTATCAAATAGAATCCAATCTTCCTTCCATGAATATATCAATGTACTAATCCGGGGCCATGTAGCCATGAGGATCTCCCACCCGGTCCACTTGGTGGTTGGCAGACTACAAGTACTAGATTGCTCAGATCAGCAGACTCTGTTAAAGTGCCTGTCGCGCATTTTTCCTTTCGGTCGTGCCGAACGATGGTAGAGTGGTAGAGTTCTGTTTTTCGGTACCTGAATCCGCAGTTTCGAATTCCGCTGTTGGCAGAGATGTTCGCTTGGAATAGGCATTAAGCAGAAATTCCCGGTCTCATTACAAATAATGTAGCAAAAATGTAGACCGTACTTTCCAAACCACACAAGTTGGGACTTCATCTTTAAATTTCTTAATCTACAGCAATTAATCTCTGTTTGAACTTTAAATTGCGTCTTACCATTGGTTGTCGACATGGGTTAATCGCGGTTAGCCGTTAAACGACTTTGGCGAGAACGGTCCTAAGTACAAGTTTATCACTCTAGTTCATACAAGATGAAAATTGTTATAAGTGAATCCAAACCAAACATTTCCATCGATATGAGCGACAGAAGGAATGGCAAAGACAGAAAGAGTTGCAATCAGATGGAAAGAATTTAGAATAAAACTAGAGGTTCTAGCATTTTGTACAATCTTTTTAGTTTGGGTGGTGCGACATAAGCACGAAATGGTTACAACGTAACATTACAAAATTCGGCATCTTCCAGACGGTATCGAGCTAGCCAAACGAGAGAACATGAAATGGTTTGAGGCGACGAACGTAACCTTGGGGCTCGAAACCCCTCTATCATTGACCTAAGATGACGTGTAACAAAGTGAAGGACGACTTTAGGATGGCTTCGTCTTTAGGTGGATCTTGAGCGTTGAAACTTGATTCATTGGGTCCAAATAGCTTACAATCAGAAAAGTTACTTGTATGTCAAATTTTATATTGTACACGATATATAATTGACATTTTTTTCTGTAAAATAGGGTGCACGTTATACATGAGTAAATACAGTACATATACCCTATCTTTGAAGTAATTTTACCACCGTTTATCTGTTTAAGAATCTTTGTGTACGATATAATGAGTTTTTTAATATATATTTCAACGTAGTGATTATAAAAAATATAAATTATAATTAAACAATATATTATATCCTGTATTATATATATAATATACATATTGTATAAAAGTTTTTTATAATATCTTATAATATATGTAGTTCTCATTAGCCTTTGTTGCAAAAAATAGACAGTAGCACTCCAAACCAAACCCAAACCCGGAATATAACAGACCACAAAACAAACTAATTTAAATAATTATATAGAATTATTATTCAGAAGTACTTTAATAAAACTGAATCTACTATAAAATAAAAAAAAAAAATAAAAAACCACAATATAATATATAAAAACATACAAATATAATATATATAATATTTAATATATATATATAAATATATATATATATATATATATATATATATATATATAATAACTAACATATATAAAATATAAATATATAAAATATAATAAATATAAAATCTTTCTAGAAATATATAAATAATAAATATATATATAAAAACAAATAAATATATAATATAATAAATATATATAATATAATAACAATATATAAAATAAAAAACACAAATAAATCTCGTTTTTACTCCGATTTGAAAAACTACACAAACATAAAATTTGTAAATCTTAAAAAAATCTGACACAACTATGTTATCTGATCGTAGAGATAAAAATATTAAATTACTTTCTCATAAATAAACAATAAAAAAAATCAACAAAATGAATTACTCAAATATAATACAAAAAATTTTAAAAATTGATTGGTTAGGGCGCTGATCGTCGGTACCAGAGTTCGTGGGTTCGAATCCCACTATGACATGGATGTTTGTAGCCGTTCGGAATCGGCTTTAAGCAGTAGGTCCTGGTCTCATTAGCCCTCGTGTGCAAAACAGTAGACCGTAGCGTTCCAAACCTAACCAAACCGCTTATTAAAACGAATAAAAGGTACTTGAAGGGAATGAGAATCGAATACAATTTCAAGTCACATACTCTTTAAGCTTTATACGGCTGTATATCATATGTGGTACATAATGATATAAAATTTATAAAAGTTTGTGCATAAAATACAGTTCTATGTATATCGTATGTGAAATATAAACTTATAAAGGTTAACTGTGTATATCATATTCGATGTACAACACAGGAAAACGGTTAATTTGAAATATGCTAGTCCTGAAAAAGTTATTTGATGAGACTAAATTACTAGTAAATTAATTTATTCTTACTATTTTTAAACCAATATGAAGATTTTTTAAAAAATATCTTAACTTATTTGTTGTATACAGAAATTAGTTAAAAGTTATGCAAAAATAATTAAAGCAATTTTTCGAATGAAACCAAATTTTTAAATATCACAATATAAACCATATAAGTTTATCGTAATCTTCGTGTCTGTTTAAACTTTTCGTATTCTCCGAACGATGGCCGATTGGTTAGGTTGCTGGTGTTAGGTACCGGATGTAGTGGGTTCGAATTCCATAGTGGCATGGATGTTCGTAGACGTTTGGAATCGGCTTTAAGCAGTAGGTCTCGGTCTCATTAGCCCTCTTGAAGCAAAAAGTAGACCGTAGCACTCCAAACGAAACCAAATCTTTCATATCCGAATTTTTGTTTACAGTAGAGAATTTTTTTACCCATTTAAAACACACAGCATCTTCTAAAAAGGTTACATCAATAATTGTTTAACCCTTTCGTGGGCCATTTATTTCTTACTCCGCGTTTCCAAACTTTCAAAACAGAGCTTCTAATTTTATTCAATCGATCGAACAATTGATGACAGCTCAAAACCGAAGCGGGAATCAGTCTTCACGTCGTTTCAATAACAAGACCAATATATTATAATAGGTTTTGCGCTTCCCGTAGATGTATTTTGTAAGATCGTGTAGGTGGGAAGTAATCTTCCCGCGGCCCAAGAAAGGGTTAAACTGTTTCAGGACAGGTGTCTGATATCAGTTGGAAATAGGTATATAATATATATAAGGCCGGTTTATTAATAATATTTACAAAAAGGAAAACTGATACCTTTTGAAAACAAAGGGTTAACTGAAAGGAATATTAGTACTGTATTAGCTTCTCAACAACTTATATGTTGGACATTAGTCTGAAAGATTTAATTTTGACAAATAGTTTAGATTTTAAAACATATACTATTAATAAAATGTTGTATTCCTAAATCTGAAAATTTTTTTAAGATAAAAACTATATAAACATTAAGAAAAGTAATATTCATGAAGCAATATTAAAAAAAAAACAATCTATATATATATATATATATATACATATATAATTAATACTCTAAAATAGATATCTAACATTCTTCTTTTTCCCTTCTCATTTTTTATACCTAATTTCTCAATTTTAAAATATCAGATAAAGGAATTTTCTCCCACTTACTTTCATTTTACCTGTCTCTCTAAACTAACGTTGAAATTACTTACTAATTTAAAAATTTAGTTGTTTCCCTTTCACACATATTTAGAAAATTAAGCAGAAAAGAAAACCCCACTTCTTTCTGTTAAATGGGAGATTAAATAGAAAAAATAAAAGTCTTGCTTAAAATGATTTAATCAAAAAATTTCATTCATCGCATGAAAGATAAATGTGAAATAAAAATTTGAGAAATAGTAAATAGTTATAATTTACTGATACTTATAAGTTAAAAATTAAGTTTCTTTCCTTTCCGACATCTTTAAAAAACTAAGTAAAGCAACTACTACCTTAGAGAGAGAGAAAGCGAGGCTTACTTAGAAAACGAAAGCCTTACTGAAAATAATTTAATCAAACAGATTCAGTCATTACATTAAAGACAAATGTGAAATAAAATTTGAGAAATTATCAAAAGAAGACATGAAGATTTTTATAACTTAAAAATTGTTTTCCTTTTCCTAAATTATTTTCTAAAAGTGAAACCTCTACCTTCCGTTAAATAAAATAGAGAAGCTCAGTTAGAAAAATTAAAAGATTTGTGTAAAATGATTAAACCAAACAATTTCATTCATCCCATTAAGACAAATGTGAAATAAAAATTTAGCAATTATCAAAGAAGACATGAATAAACTTACGAATTAGAAATTAAGTACTTTCCACTTTGTGACTTCTTTAAAAAACTAGCCGAACGATGGCCGAATGGTAGAGCGCTGCTCTTCGGAACCGGAGTTCGCGGGTTCGAATCCCGCTGCGGGCATGGATGTTTGTAGCCGTTCGGAATCGGCTTTAAACTGTAGGTCCCGGTCTCATTAGCCCTCGTGTGCAAAACAGTAGACCGTAGCGCTCCAAACCAAACCAATCTTTAAAAATCTAAGTGAAACCACTGCTTCCTATAAAGGGAATGGAAAAGCTCAGTTACAGAAAGTAAAAGCCTTGCGTAAAATAATTAAACCAAACAATTTAATTCATCATATGACAGACAAATGTGAAGTAAAAGTTGTGAATTTTCTAAAGACACGAAGATGTTTATAAATTAAAAATTAAGTTGTCTTCTCTTTCCTACATCTTTAAAAAACTAAGTGAAACCGCTACTTCCTATAAAGGAAAAGGAGAAGCTCAGAAAAAAATAAAAGCTTTGCGTAAAATAATTAAATCAAAAAGTTTCATTGATCTCATTAAAAGCAAACGAGAAATAAAAATTGAGAAATTATCAAAGAAGACATGAATAAACTTATAAGTTAAAAATTAAGTTCTCTTCACTTTCCGACTTCTTTAAAAAACTAAGTGAAACCACTGCTTCCTATAAAGGGAAAGGAGAAGCTCAGTTACAGCAAGGAAAAGCCTTGCGT
Source organism: Pardosa pseudoannulata (assembly GCA_032207245.1). Classification (NCBI taxonomy): domain Eukaryota; kingdom Metazoa; phylum Arthropoda; class Arachnida; order Araneae; family Lycosidae; genus Pardosa; species Pardosa pseudoannulata. The sequence continues at coordinate 81,537,515 of CM063505.1, forward strand.
AAAATAATTAAACCAAACAATTTAATTCATCGTATGAAAGACAAATGTAAATTAAAAGTTGTAAATTTTCTAAAGACATGAAAATGTTTATAAATTAAAAATTATGTTCTCTTCACTTTGCCACTTCTTTAAAAAACTAAGTGAAACCACTGCTTCCTATAAAGGGAAAGGAGAAGCTCAGTTAGAGAAAGTAAAAGCCTTGCGTAAAATATCTTCGGAACCAGAGTTCGCGGGTTCGAATCCCGCTGCGGGCATGGTTGTTTGTAGCTGTTCGGAATCAGCTTTAAGCTATAGGTCAAGGTCTCATTAGTCCTCGTGTGCAAAACAGTAGACCGTAGCGCTCCAAACCAAACCAAACCTTGCGTAAAATAATTAAACCAAACAATTTAATTCATCGTATGACAGACAAATGTAAATTAAAAGTTGTAAATTTTCTAAAGACATGAAGATGTTTATAAATTAAAAATTAAGTTTTCTTTTCTTTCCTACATCGTTAAAAAACTAAGTGAAACCACTGCTTCCTATAAAGGGAAAGGAGAAGCTCAGTTACAGAAAGTAAAAACCTGCGTAAAATAATTAAACCAAACAATTTAATTCATCGTATAACAGACAAATGTGAATTAAAAGTTGTAAATTTTCTAAAGACATGAAAATGTTTATAAATTAAAAATTAAGTTCTCTTCACTTTGCCACTTCTTTAAAAAACTAAGTGAAACCACTGCTTCCTATAAAGGGAAAGGAGAAGCTCAGTTACAGAAAGTAAAAGCCTTGCGTAAAATAATTAAACCAAACAATTTAATTCATCGTATGACAGACAAATGTAAATTAAAAGTTGTAAATTTTCTAAAGACATGAAAATGTTTATAAATTAAAAATTAAGTTCTCTTCACTTTCCGACTTCTTTAAAAAACTAAGTGAAACCACTGCTTCCTATAAAGGGAAAGGAAAAGCTCAGTTACAGAAAATAAAATCCTTGCGTAAAATAATTAAACCAAACAATTTAATTCATCGTATGACAGACAAATGTAAATTAAAAGTTGTAAATTTTCTAAAGACATGAAGATGTTTATAAATTAAAAATTAAGTTTTCTTCTCTTTCCTACATCGTTAAAAAACTAAGTGAAGCCACTACTTCCTTTAAAGGAAAAGGAGAAGCTCAGAAAAAATAAAAGTTTTGAGTAAAATGATTAAACCAACCAGTTTCATTCATCGCATTAAAGACAAACAAGCATTAAATCTGCTCTGCCTTTCCTTCTTTTCTTTCCTATCCAAGCACATTTAAAGCTATTTGAACCGCGAGTTATTTTTATTTTATTTATTTCTTAAGCCTGAAAAAGGTGCCATGACGAAAAATGTCTGAGAACTGCTGCTTTAATGGTTGGAAATTTAAGATGACAGTGGACTTTCACTACTTATTTTTATTTTTTTGTACTCCATCTCCTTGGAAATTTAATATTATTTGCAGTATGTTTATGTAAAACTTCAGGACAAAATATTAATTATTTTCGAAGCCATTAGTTTTTAATTATTTCAAAAGTGTATTATTTGAAACCGTTTCATATGAATTCCTTCTTACCGTTAGTTGGGCCCTTTCATCCATATAATATTTTTTAGACCCTAGAAAAAAGTTTGTTATTTTAAACATTCTGTAAATATAACAAAACAAAAAAAATAGAGAAAATATCCACTTTTTTTTGTAAAAAAAGTCTACAGCACTTCTTTTAAATTCAGGATTGAACGTATATGTGTCCCGAAAGAATTAAGTTTAACCAACTTTATATCTTAACCCTTTCGCTTGCCATTTATTTCTCACTCCACGTTTCCAAACTTTCGAAACAGAACTGCTAATTTTATTCAATCGATCGAACAATAGATGACAGCGAAAAACCGAAGGGGGAATTAGTCTTCCCGTCATTCCAATAGCAAGACCAATATATTAGAATGGGTTTTGCGCTTCCCACAGTGTTTTGTAAGATCGTGTAGGTTGGAAATAATCTTTCCACGGTCCACGAAAGGGTTAACTGCCAAATAGTTAATAAATTTTTTAGGATTTAACAGTTATAAATGTGTTTAGATTGCTAAAAGATGTTGAAAAATACAAATATTTTTGTTTAGAAAAAAACTCTGTTATTAGTTGTTGTTTCTGATACCACTTGGACAAACCCTGCACAATTGAATAATATGCAACTCGCATTAAGGCAAAGGGGTGCGCCTTTCTTTTTCCAACGTGCACTGTTAAGATGAAAGAACGACTTTACTCAAGTGAGCCCTTGTAATTTTGAAGCAGGGACCAAGACCCATAGACTTGGCCTTCAGCCGCCAGAGGTATTGATTGAAAACGTGGGGGGGGGACATTGGGACAACGAACATATTTTAATTGCCCCAGTCATCTTTAACGAACATGGCTGATCTTAAGCCGGTTCCGGTTCCGAACCAGCAAACTCTTAGTTTCGAGATCATTTCCTTTGCCGACTGAGCTACTGCGGTTCACCATTATTTGTAGTATTAGTATGCAATAACTAGATTCATCTAAGTAAAACAGATATAGTTGCGAGGTTACGGATGTTTCAAAGACACTTATGCTTCAAGCATTGAAGGAACTTTCGACGACAAAGCAAAATAGAATTTTTTTTTTATATAATAAATAGCAGTACAGATCAGTAATACCACTAAGGAAATAGTCCTCGTTCAATATTGGATCACAGTATGTAATGACACATTATACTACAACACAACCGACGCATTCATGTGGTAATTAAGTATATCATAAGAATGATGGTAATTCTTAAGTTCGCTACTTCCGAATGGTTCAAATGTTTTGTTATTAGTGTGTGCTTTGTATCATATTGTATATTATAACTGTCGTTTTAAAAATAAGTTTCATTTTATTGTTAGATCTCATTAAGGAGTTTATAATTACATAATACAACATTTAATATCCGTGAATTAAATGTATTCTAAGTTGTGTTAAATGTGTTCTAAGTTATGTTATTTTTGCTTCGTTTTTGCTGTGCATTGAAACTTATTGTTGATTACTCACAAATTACAATTTCTGTGTTATCTTAAAGGAAAACTATTTGTTATTAACACAAAAAAAAGATTAATATTTTTTTCCTTCATTGATTTATAATATGTTTTTAAGGAGCTTTATTAATAAAAGCTGATGTACAACTTCTTTCACACACCACAACAGCATCTGGGAAATTTCTATGTAGAATCGGTGTTAACTGCACTTTAAATTGTTTTTGATTTTTCAGCTTCATATATTTTAAGTCCTGAGCTCCAGACTTTCATTTTAACTTTCTACAATTTAAAATTTTGAATGTTGAAGCGTAAAGAAGAAATATCTAACAAAAATTAAACTACCAAAAGAAAATTTATAAATGTAAGAAAAAAATTAGTCTTAAAGTAATCAATAGAAGCAATGTTTTTACACATTTTTATTATAAAAATATAACCTTTATTCAATGCTGTACTATTTGATAATAGGTAGGTTCTCATATAACCTGTAGAAAAGTAGTTAAATAAAGATGCTTAAATTTTTTGAATAGTTATGTCCCACAGCCAAAAGTAGAAAACTCCCATTTAAATAAAATTTGCAAGCTGTTTTAATTATATAATTAAATTTTAATTAATAGATGCTTTAGGTAGAGGAACTTTAAAAAACCAACTGTATTTACACTTTAAGTAACATATTTATGCATTCAGATATTTACAAATGTTTTACTAAAATATAACAGTAATTTTATAGCAAATCATAATCAACTCAATTCATTAATAACAGTCACTTAACCATATCTTAAAAATGTAATAGATGATATAAATAGGTCTTATAAATTATGTTTGTATGATTGTTTATTTCATTCCAAAAATATAATTTTAACTATTTGTAAAATATTTCTGAATAACTACTCTAAAAAGGTGACTGAAAAATATATTGAAGAAGTTAAGGAAAAATCCAATAAGAGAAAATTAAAAAATAAAATTCTTAAATATTTCTTGTAATAATATTTTTTTCTCCATATACTATTGAATTATGTTTCAATGTTTATTTAGTACAAATCAGTATCAGATGTTATACGTAAATAAAACTGTAAAAATTTTGAAATTCTTTTGCCTCAGCATAATATTTTTGCATGAGTTTGTTAAATTTGTCAGTGATAAATTGTTCTATGATTTTACACTAAGGCAGTGTTTTTTAACACTGCCTTTAATATAACCCTTAAGGATTTTATTTCTTTTAACTTTATTGTGATCCGTAAAGGATCATATTTTATGAATAAGTTAAGATATTTTATTTCCATCAGACCATTTAATGAAATGTAAGTAAACAGAAAAAAAATTGTGTAATTTTTTACAAATGTAATTTTTTTGCTTAAAATTTTATCTATGTATCATAAATGTTCCCGTGTAGTGCATGAAGTTGTTTTTGGTAACTAAAATATAAATATAAATTGACACACAAATAAAATATCTATAGCAAAGCAATTTTCTACTAATAAATATTCACGTTAGTGAAATAATTGAATAGCCTTAGTCTATTTTTTGAAAAAAATATTTTGATGAGTAGTAAAAGGCATAACAACTTCTATAATACTTTCAGATTATAGAAGGGAAACCGCCTTCGGCCGCCGCCATTTTGTTTGAGTGCGCAGGCCTTCTATATAGATGGCTGTGGCTTAGGGATCCATTGCGTCATTTGGACGATTATTAGAAAGAAACAAAGAAGTAAAAATTGTAAGCTAAGATTTTATTGATGGAAAAGAAGAGATTGAGTTCTTGTATTAAGATTTTCTTTATAACTGTTTGAAATTATAACTGGGTAAAATTAAGGCTCAATTATGTTAAATGTTAAATTTTTAATATATTATAGATATATAAACATAATTTTTAATGCTAAATACAGGTGTGCTAGCAAAATATTCATTTGTCTTACACTACCATCTGTTAATAATAGCTTGAAATGAAATACTGCTCTTTCCAACGATACCTCAACATTGTTAACATTCTGTCTTGAATTCTGAAAACACTAACGACTCTCCTTTCCTCTTCCTGTACTGTGAATAAATATTTTGACAGTACAATGAACGACCCGATACATTTTTAAGGGAGCTTAATTAATAGAAAAGGAGAGCTCTGTGTACAAAGTTGCATTTTTTTCTAGCATTGGGAAAAAGGGTAATGATTTATTCTTGTACGAAAGAGGAAAGAGCTTGTCTTTAATCATCGACTAACGACTTAAAAATCTTTTTCTGAGCGAGTTTAACTTGTAAGCGAATCTAGATGAGCTCGACATTAGCTGATAAGGAGAGATATGATGTTAATAAATAAAAAATATCCCAGAAAAATAGTTTTAATATGATGATGTTTTTAAAAGATGATAGGAACATCGATGTAAGAAATGGCGCGCGATTCGAATATTACAATTAGCATGATTAGAATCATTAGAAAAAATATAATGTGTAATAATAACTGATCTAATGTATATATATAACTTTATTATTTCCTTAAAAACCTCCTCTCTTCCATTCTAATTCCTTAAAATCTTTTTCCCAGCCTCTAAATGTCTTAATTAAAGGAGTGTCTTCGACTTAAAATTCTTTCGATACAATTCCCAAAGCTTTCTATCCTATAGATGTAAATTTTCTGTCTATTCAACACGCTTTCCATCTGTCGCCGGCAAATGGCTCAGCGATTTTCCCTGATCTTAACACTTAATTCGCTGAGTAAATTTCTTCTACCTTGGGAAACTTCTTTCTGTCTTCGCTCTTGGGTGCACCTCTGTTCGAGTAGAGTGATTTTTGTGTCTTTCTGTTGTCTGTCTTTGACTCTTAAAGATGTTCGTTTTAGCAGCTCTAAAATAAAGTTTTAATTAAACTTGTGCCGGTCTCTTTCAATAGCCCGACTGCTTCGTTATTACTGTTAGCTGTTTAGGCTTTCTCCTTGTCCAGTAGCCCGGGCAAGTAAAAACGATAGGGACTACATAATTATTGTAACTAGAGGAAACAATTATTACACACACACACACACACACATATATATTTATACATATACATATATATATATATATATTTATATATATACATATATATATATGTATATCCCCGATATATATATATATATCCCCGATATTTATATATATATATATATTATATATATATATATATATATATATATATATATATATATATATATATATATATATATATATATATATATATATATATATATATATATATATATATATATATATATATATATATATATATCGGGGACCCTCCTCGCGGAAGTGTATTGCGATTTTATCCTTTTCCTTTAAGTTTTTTTTATGTATTTGTGTGTGAATGTATATACTGAAATTTGATGAAGTGTAATTAACTTAATAGATGGATTTTACCTAACCGCCGAACGATGGCTGAATAGCTAGAGCATTGATCTTCGGTACCGGAATATGTGGGTTCGAATCCCACTGTGGCATGGATGTTCGTAGCAATTTGTTCAGAATCGGCTTTAAGCAGAAGGTCCTGGTCTCATTACTTCTCGTTGCAAAAAAGTTGACCTTAGCGCTACAAACCAAACGAAGCCCAAACTACCTAAGCATACGTGTAACCAATATTTGAATACATTCGCAGTTTCTAATTTATAAGCCAGTTCTTGCATAGATAGGTTTAATTTTATTACATCGATTTATAGGCATATTTAATTTTTGATATTAGTACTAGTATGCGAGAAAAATAAACAGTTCGTCACTACCGTCTATTAATGATAATTCGAAATAAAAAACTTCTTCTAAACGGGAATTTGACATTGTTAAATTGTGGCTCTAATTCTAGAGATGTTAACGTTAGCTCCTCCTTTCCTTTATGTATTATTTATAATCATTTATTTATTTATTTAACTCTTAAGAAAGTACTGCCTAAGCAATAATTTTGGTGTTCAGAGGGTGTAGAAGATATTAAATATAACCTTTCTGTAATATTCAACCTCTCTCCACTCAAAAACAAACTAAATGCAAGATTTAAAACAGGGAACTTAGTATTATATTCTCAGCAGTTTTACCTCAACCAAACTTTGCTCTTAAATGAGATGAATAGTTATAGCTTACTAATGAGCTTACTAGTGAAGATAGAGTTCTTATCACGTATCTGCTCCACCAGTTTAAACCAAAAGAAGCACTTGATAGTATATATACATATTGAAAATGAGTAAGTAAAAAGATATGTGTCTTGTCTGTGAGAGTGTGTTGGTTTCTCAAGATGTAGGAGGTGAAGCGTTGTGCCTTGGTGCGAAGGTACTTATTTTTTTAGTTTTATTTGCTCAGAGAGCTTAAAACTGGCTTTAAGACTTTTAAAGACGAGTTGTTTGGTTATGCAACACGATTACAGATGCTCTGAGTTACCGAACTGTCCGCAAAACACTGAGAGTTCATTGTGAATTTAAAACCTTTTAAGTAATTATGACCGTGCAGAGAACATTTCAATACATTTTTACGGCTGCTTTTTTCATGGTTCATCCTCATGGGTGGTGATCCTCAAGGGATCATGGTGATATTGCCAACCTGTGGAAGTTAAAGTTGTAGACATATGCAGGTTCAAGACAAATTTTGGTGGGCGTTGACGACAAACCACCACTTTTTGGGGAATGCTCTTAAGAATGCACTGATGAGTTTAAAATTTATTCTAGAATTTATGTAAGATGATTTTTATCAACGGGATTTTTAAGAGTTCCCGACAACTTTGATAAGCAACTGTGTAAACCTTCAATCTTTTGTAAAAGCACTTTTTTTCTAGCTTTGGGAAAATCCTTAAATGCCATAACATTTCAAATTGTAGAGTTCTACACTAAAAGCACAGATTGGATAGTATAATACCTGCTCCTCCGACAAAAACTCTGGTTGCGCTTTTGATGTTTGTATTAGAGATCTATGCACTTATTAGACTAAAAAATTGCCATAATTTCTTACTCATAGATAGTAAAAACAGAAGAAAAATAATTTTGCAAAGATAATATTCGGGTCTTTTTAATCAATGTGCGTACAGGGTGTATGCATTAGAGTTTGCAGCTATATATTATAGTAAAAGAAAGCAAAACTCTCCTATTGAGTCATTATACATCTCCTAACAATTTAGCTTTGAAGATCACAGCTCAATGACTTGTATAAATGTGAATGAACTTATTAGTACAAATATGTGCAATATTAGGAACAAATTATCTCAATTGTTTTCGCTTTTTAATTTCAAGCAAGTTTATGTCGGAAACATAAACACATACTATTTTACAAATGACAGAATTATTTTCTCGTGTTTCACCAATTCCAGATGGCGATTACGGAGGAAATATTACGCAAGGTTATGAGACACATATCATCCTCGACAAGACTGTGCCCCAAACTATTCTGCGACCGATTTTCATATTCGAAGAACGCGATTATTCTAAAGCAAACTTTCGTAAGAACAAGCTTTTATTTTGCGCCGCCGATTACTCGTCACTCGGAAAATTGCCACTTACAGAAACCTATGACTTTTAAAAGTATCAGTTCACCGGATTTCCAAAATTGGAAATTAAAAAGAAATCTTGCTCATTAACGTTGTCGCAATCACGAACCTTAATGGCTTCATACAGACGACATTTGCACAGAATGATTCCGCTCTCTTGATTCTGAATAAGACAGCACTACTGCGCTGACATTTTCTCGGACAATTTAGAAAAGGGCTCATTAAAAAGGGTAAATGAAGTCCTAGTTTTTTCCCCCCGCTCACCCCGTCTTTTCAGCCGGGTTAAAAGGGGCAGGGGAAATGTAGCTGTAAGCGAATAAAAACGGCTGTTCTATCTCAATTAAAGGCATACGAGCAAAATGCAGTTACTTTCGCTTATTGGTAAAGACTCTGTGTTTCGACTTGGTAATCATGCTGAAATGAAACAACTGCCGGTTAATTTAATGATAAAGAAAATTGCATTCTGTTTCTCGACGGGAATAACTGAAGGTGGCTGGATGTTCGCCATGTTGAATTGGTTTTATTCCACGCCATCGTAAGAAAGAAAAGTTATGCAATTCCTTTTAAGATATGGTAGCCATTTTTTTAGTAGAAAAAGGTATTTTACGAATTTTTTTAAATTATTCCAGTAACCCTAAAATTTTATTTTTACATGAATATGATAATTTATGTGCTCTATTTTTATACCGCCAGTGAGTGGAAAATTTAAGGGAATACATGACCTTCATTTTTTCTTATTTTTAGCCGTATCATATCTTTTTTTAATTATTGTCCACATGGGATCCAGCAAAACTAATTCAATAAAAAATAAAAAATGCTTAAAAAACATGGGATTTTTTAAGAATTTTTTATTTTTATTTAATTAGTTTTGCTAGATTTACTTCGTTTCTGAAAAATAAATTTTTTTTTATACAAACTAAAACACGAGAGCTTGTTTTAAAATTTAAAAGTTTTTTCTCACACGTTCGCAGGTATACAACAGCAAAAAGAGAATTTCATTAATAATTTTTGTCTTTTTTTGTAATCAATAATTATTAAGTATAATCTCCTCCTTTTTTTTTAAAAAAAAAGGATAAGAAATATTAAACCAGGAGATTAAATTTTCAAAAAAGCTAAAATTAAGTTTAAAAATACCATTTCAAGTACTATAAATACTAAATAAAATAAGAAATAACCAAAACAATTAGGTAAATCATTTATTTATTTTGCAAACGACTATGCTGCTACTAGTAACAAAGGAAAAAATTATAATATATAAAAATAGCCAAATTAAGTTAAAAAGAATGATGCATGCCAAGTAAAAACAGATAACATCAAACATAAGGTACTAAAATTAATAGAAAAATCAGAAAAATTTATATTATCTTAACGTACTGAAATTTTAAGACTGTAAAGCTAGTAAGGCTGTAAGACTGTAAAGCTAGTAAATGGTTTCCATAAATTTAGTACGTTAATAAAAAAAAATTGTATCCAATAACACCTAAGTACAGCCATCAGACTGGATGTAGGTGAAAATATTATTTCAACTGCATCAAGTGCTTGAACTTAGTACAATATGACCTACCTTAAACCTTTGAAGATTATATATATATATATATATATATATATATATATATATATATATATATATATATATATATATATATATATATATACATAAAACACTTATATACGTACACGTATATATACAAAGTATTCATACAGATATACATACACATATACATACACACACACACACACACACACACACACATATATATATATATATATATATATATATATATATATATATATATATATATATATATATATATATATATACACACATATATACAGATATATACGTACACACACATTTATATTTACACCTACATTCAAGTACATATACATGCAAATAAACATACACATATACATACATACTCAAATAAATATATATACATACACACACATATATATACACACATACATATATACAGGTACATGCATACACACACATATATATAGCTGTTTACATGCACACGTACATACAGGTATATAGATACACACACATACACACATATATATTCATATATATTTATACCTACATACGCGTATATATACATATAGATACGTAAGTATACATAATTTATAGATGTGTGTGGGAGTGCTTGCTTATATGCTAATGCAAGACAATTTTCTTCCGGTTCCAGAAATAGAATGTAAATAAATTTTAACAGCGTGGCAAAAAGAAAAAGAAATTCAATTTTCTTGCAATCTTAAAAAAAAGGAGGGAAGTTTCAAGAGAAATCATTGAAAAAAGAAAAGAGTTTGCTGCACCATTAATCTTTTTTAATCTGACGAGATATTAGAGGAGAGAGTCAAGCATCTGTCGAATATTTTTTGCTTTTTGCGTGGGAGAATATTGATTTTTTCCAATTTGAATTTGGGTGTTATATATATCTTCCGCTGAAACCTGACAATTTATGCATTCTATGCTGATAATCTAGAGGATTTTAAATCTTGCATTACGGAGAAGTTTTAGAAAGAGTACATTTAAGGATTTAAATTTTTGTTATTGATATGTACATATATATATATATATGTATACATACACATGTATATATATATATTTATATATATATAAACATATATATACACACATGTATATATGTACACATAGACACACAAGCACACACACACACACATATATATATGTATATATATATATGTAATGTAAAAATTTAACTTATTACTTTTACTTATGTTACTTTGGTCTTAAACTAAAATTACTAACTCCTATATTCAAAAACTACCAAATCCGCGATTTCGTCCTCTTCTTAGTAGCCTCTTGGCGTTAAACTCATTTGTCTTAGAAAAATCCCCTTCCTGTTGCCGGTCTCATTAGCCCTAGTGATGCAAAAAGTAGACCGTAGCGCTCCAAACCAAACCAAACCTTCCTGTTGGCGAAATTAACTAGCTAACCAACCTACTTAGGCTGATTAAGCACATTCCTTTTCTCACGCCTTTGGCGTCCCCAAAGTTATAAAAAGCCGCTCGACCATTTTTTTTATTTTGCTGTTGGACGTTGCTAAATAAAGATGCTGCGAAAGTTCCCTTGATAAATCTTATTCTTTTCGACAACGACTACACCACTTCGACCACATTACATCTCTGAAGCATGATATATTACACTATGTTTCATATACATACATACATACATACATACATATATGGCAAGCCTATGATATCTTGATAAGGTTTTTTTTCATGACTACTGCACAGTTTTATATTCAACCATCAAACATGCAGTCGGTCATTTGTCGGTTAAAGGCTAACAAAAGAGCCTTGCTGTGCAAGGATTCATTAGCGACCCAACCTCAAGACTTTCTCTCAATTATTACCCGTCAAGCGCTTTTATATGAAGTTATTAGTGATTCATGAGCCTGCATTAAACAGTGAGCAGCGTTGTCTGTCTTTAAACCCCTAAATTATTAATTTTATGTTTTGAAACCTGACATATATATGCGTCTATAGAAATTTTGTACCAAAAATTAGTAATATTAACTCTTAATTTCTAATTTAATTTCTTTCCTTTTGATAAAATTAAGAAGTTATTTAAGTGTCAAGATAAGAGGAGAGAATGAATATTTTTAATTTGACATTGTGAATTATGGTTTACATATGTGTTATAGCTCAGAAGTGAAAACGTTCTGTCAGTAGTCGCACTTTATAAAGATTTGGAGCGTGAAAAAGAACTACGACTATGATTTTGACTTTTGTTAGGTCGTCTCCTTATCGCCTTGTAACATTTTTGAAAGGGATAGAAGACTTCTTTGACAGTCAGTTTAGGTTATGATTTATGATGATCTAAGCAGAAAAAAATGTTTTCCTCACCACTGATTGCTATTAAAACTGTCTCCTTATGACTTAAATTTTGTTATCGCAAGTAGTATATTAAAAATTAACAAATACCCTTTTTTTTGTAAAAGGAATTTTCCAAAAATATTATTTAATTTTAAAGAAAAATTAAATGTATTAATTCTTTATTCTTCAATTTATATGTGTACACGTTTCATAATTATAAGTTATGAATTTATAAAGATTTTTGCAATGTCTCTTTCTCTTTATGTTGCAAGGAGATTTTTTAAAATTTAAAATTCTTACAAATTGTTGGGCTATAATGTTTTATATCAAGTCCATGAGTGGGTTGTGTAGTGGAGTAATAGTCCATTAACTATTTAAAAACAACATATCATCATGTATGGCAAAAAATAATACATTCGTTCTAAAGTAAACAAAATATTTATTTAACTAGAACATATAAGTAGGTGCAAAAGAAAATGATAAACGTAAACAATAAATAAATTAAAAAGAATTTCACAGACAAGGCTTTTTACACAACATAATAAAACCTAAACAATAATTACCAGTACCTTATACATGCACATAGGTATTTA
>CM063505.1:81555445-81560445 GCA_032207245.1 Pardosa pseudoannulata
GGACAAGGTTGTTACTAGAAGAGGGGAAGGTGAACGGCTGGCACCCGCTGCTTGAGGGATAAACCTTCTGAAAAAAATCTTCGCCATATTGTTTTTTAGGACCGACGCCTACTCTAGAGCAGTCTTCGATATTTGCAAATGATAAGTTGATCTCAGTTGTATTCCTTAGGCATTTATTTAATTGTATAAAATCATTTAATCAAGACCTATTTTCCACGTTCTTAATGAATTTTAATATCTTCATTCTCAAACACTAGGCCAACTTAACATTATTTTTTACAAATATATAACGCAAGTACAATATAACTATTTAAAAACACTGCAATACTGTCCTGATTCCTATCATAGATAAAGTTATTAGTCTTACTTAACAAAATGAACCTTAATCGTGTTTAATAGTCAGAAGCGTTGAGGGCGTATTTCATAGTATCATCATTAAAATATGTATAATGCTAGATGTCATTAAGGAATGATTAAAATTACATGGGAAACAGTTACCCTCGCATTTTCTCAGTGCTTTAACGTTAATTATTAACATGTTATGTTTTCCGTCAATGCTAATATTATTGTGATGTAATATATTATTAATAAGCAATCAGCATACATTTAGATATTGCAAACTATTAAATTTGTAGTTTAATATGTCGTGGACTGCTTAAATTAGAAGCTTCATAAAGGTTCAGCTAACGTAAGGGATAAGACTTGAACTGCCAATTTAAATTATAAATTCAGTTGTTATTTATTTAGTAGATCAATAATATACAACAAGACATTTGCCTTATAAATATAAATAATTTTAATTTTTTCAAATTTTCGTCATACAACATAGGCGGTACGTGCACAATAGAACTATTTCAAAAGACAATAATACTGTCCTGGTTTTTGTCGTAGATATGTTTATTTAGTCCCACAAAATCAGACGTCATGATGTTTAATGGTCAGATGTGTTAACATATTTTATGGAATCGTCATTAAAGCATGTATGGTGCTTGATATCAATAATGACTAATTACAGGCAAGCATTTTCTCAGGATTTTAACTAGCGATGCAACGGATGTCAATTTGGCGGGATAACGGATACCGGATATCTAGCCAGAGTTTCAGCAGGATGTATATTTCGCACTTTTTTTAAAATTTATTTTAAATAAATCAGCTTTATGTACTTTATTTTTGCTAACTAAATTGTAACCAAATTGCAACCCAAATTTTCTCACCTTTTATATTTTATAATTAGTCAACTATTTGTACTATAATTTATTTTAAATTTTTTCTTTATTTCAAGTTCCAGTACTCAATATTATAGTTCAACATTATTTAACTAGAAAAATCAAATCTGAATAAAAGCATTTTTAACACATTGTATGTGGAACACGTACTAGTATGTTTTCTGACGATTGATACTTGAGCGCGGGACACGTACTAGTACATTTTCAGACTATTGATACTTATGCGAGGGTCACGTACTAGTACGGGTTAGTGTAACAACATGGTTTGTTTGTGGGTACAAAAATAACGGTATATACAGGAAAACGAAGCCGAATGTTCTTGTCTACTACATAGATTCTGGAAAAATTTAGACAAATAAAAACTAGTTTTTACACCAGTCGATGCGGAACCACAGAACGGAAAAAATTAAAACTACATACTACTATTTCTATTTGATTTTTCATATTTACGATACTATTATAAATTTATTCTCTAAAAAATATATTTTTTGTTTACAAAAATTTTATGGTTGTTATTTATATATTTCTATTTATATATTTGTTTATATATTTCAATATAAAATAAGAAAAATTGGTTAAAAAATTAAATAATTTTTGATCTATTGAGATTTAACTCAATAACTAAATTTAGATGCTAAACTCCCTCTCCCGGTACAATTCCGCTGCGAAATGTATCCACACACAATGTGTTAATTGTTCTTTACTTCCCTTCTTTAATGGTTCTTATGTTTGTGTATAAAAAATTTCAAGAACATATTCCCACTTTTTTTTAGTAAATTGTCTTTATTCTTCTCTCCTCCAAAAAAGTAAGTTTTATCTTTTGTGTTCTCAGATGCAAGAACACAATTTTGCAGTTGAGACTAAAAAAAGAATGATTTATGATTGTTTGTAGTGAAATGTATAAATAAACTTAATTTTTTTCCATAAAGATTTTTTTACGGAATGCCCCAAAATACTTATACGCATTGTTTCAAATAGTATATTGTTTAATATTTTGCATTTTTTGTTATATTTATCTTATTTCAAGGTGTATAATTTTTGGCAAGATGTACTGCCAGATAAGTGTTATATCCCACTACCACCAATTATCCGGTATGATGGCCGGATATGCCGGATACAGTATGTTGGCCGGATAATCGTTGCATGCCTAGTTTTAACATTAACTATTAACATGTATTGTTTTTCGTCAATACAGATAATTTTCCAGTGTAATACAATTAATAGCAATTGACAAACATTTAAATATTGCGAGACATTAGATTCGCAATTTAAAATTTCAAGAACTGCTAGCATAATTTTAAAGATACGAATTAATACGTCTGGAGAGAATTTGGTATTCTTATTTTGTTACTATTTTATGCCTCTGACTGATCAGGGGGTTAATTAGGCATCTTTGAGGTAGATGTTTTGCACGTCACGTTAATATTTAATAACAATATTTAATATCAATTCACAATAAGGCGATTTCACGCAGTAAGGCACATCTCAACTAATCTCAATTCTGGCTTTAGTTTCAAACGGAAGGGCAGTTTATTGTTTGTCTATTGGCTGTTGTAAACATGAAAATGAATGGGAAAGGCATTACAGTAGTTCGTTACATTGCAACAAATTGCTCTATATAGCTATCTTATTTAATTTTACGTATAATAAAACAGCTATGAAATGATTTATTTAATCAAATTTCTATTAACTGAGTTTAGAAAATCTAAATATTGCATCACTGCGTGTAGGAAGCACATGATGATTCACATTATACAAGGAATATTTTTAGGCATCTTTGAGGTAGATATTTTGCACGTCACGTTAATATTTAATAACAATATTTAATATCAATTCACAATAAGGCGATTTCATGCAGTAGGCACATCTCAACTAATGAGAATTCTGGCTTTAGTTTGAAATGGAAGGGCAGTTTATTGTTTGACTATTGGCTGTTGTAAACATGAAAATGAATGGGAAGGGCATTATAGTAGTTCGTGACGTTGCAACAAAATGCTCTATATAGCTATCTTATTCAATATTTCGTATAATAAAACAGCTATGAAATGATTTTTTTAATAAAATTTCTATTAATTGAGTTTAGAAAATCTAAATATTGCCTCACTGTGTGTATGAAGCACATGATGATTTATATTATACAAGGAATATTTTACTCTTTTTATGGCTTTTTAATTTATATCCCAGTGAGTTAACTGTTGAAAAGATTTGAGTTTAGACAATAGCTTGAAGCAATAATTACCTTTTAAATTAATACGTCATTCATTTTATGCAATTAAAAATTATTCCGTTATTCTGTGTGACGTTGCATTGTAAATGCCAAATATTCAAATGTCATTGCTCTAATTTTGTATTTTTAAAGTAGTAAAGGACTTTTAATCAGTGCAGGCTTTTTAATCAATAACGAATGTTTGAAATGCTCTTCAAAATTTCAAATTAAAAGCTTAATTAGTCAAAAAGGGAAGTATTTTGAAGATCCATTTTTTTAAGTTTGCTCATGGTTTAAGCTAAACTATTTCCTTAATTACATTTCTATATTTAACTTTATTGCAAATAAAGAAAAAAATCTAAGATAAGTATGTAGAAACATTTTATAATAATTAATCGGACATTTTTCTATCATTGGCATAAAAAATCATTGTGGTAATAAATCTCATTTCGTTAGAAAAAAAATCGATTAAAAAATGGTAAGCATAGATGCAGAAGAAAATTTTTCGTGTCTATATATTTTGACTGTTACGGTTAATTTCTGATAATTAGAACTAACTAGAAAGGGAGTTACTGATTAAACTTCACGGCTACGAAAAACCACACCAACAGCGAGATTCGAACCAGAGAACTCTGGAACTGAAAGATAGCCTCTTATCTATTCAGCCATAGTCGTCTAGCTGAAAGTCTCTAATATCTCTGGTCAATGCATTAGCATGTAAAAACTTAGTAAGTTGTTATCTATTTAATAAGTAGCTTTTGGAATATTCTCGCAAATAAAATTAAATGTATACTCCTGAAAATGCTACTCCAGAAATATTTTTATGATATAGGAGTTTGGCAATCTATCTAAACCCTAATATGATATCTTAAAAAGGAATCTACTGCGTAAACCTCATTCTGTATGGCTACCAATATCCTTGCTAGCAGCCAGATTCGAAGCAGAGAACTGAGGTACTGAAAATAGATCCTTACCTGTTCAGCCATCGTCGGGTTGAAAAATCTCTGATACCTCTGATAAAAAAACTGGCATGTAAAAACTTCGTAAATTGTTAAATGCTTAATAATTTACTCTAGCGGATCTCGCAAGTGAAATTACATGCGTACCATAGAAAATATTTTTATGATATAGGCATCTGCCTTAACTTTAGAACGCTACCTTTAGATTTAGGAGTTCTGCTATTAAGTTATTCGGCTGTTAAAGGTTGAAAATAACTTTGCTGCGCAATAAATTCTTTGTAAAACAAAGACATATGTATTACTTGACTTTCCTTGCTTTAAAATAATCTTTTTAAAAGTTGCCTTGCAGATATAATAATAGTAACTGAAACAGGAAAGCTTTCTAGGGTTAATAAGCTGTACTTAGTTACGTGGCATTCTCAAGTAATAATAAATGTTAAAATTTCATTTGATGTAGAAATTTAGCAAGAGATGAATACGCAAATTTAACTATGAATAAAGTTTTTTATAATGTTAAACTTGCCATTTTTGTATGCATATTTAGGAAACATAAGTGCATCATTTTAGTTGCAAAAAGGCAATATTATATTATGACTAGTAATTTAATTT
>CM063505.1:81565445-81592945 GCA_032207245.1 Pardosa pseudoannulata
TACAATGTGTTAAACAAAATTTACTCTCTTTGTAGTATATACCTTCATTCAAAGCCAAACGAAGAGTCAAATGGGCAGGATTTGGCTCTTTGATACCGGAATTTATGGGTTCAAATCCAGCTGCTAGCATGAATATTCGTAGAAGATCGAAATCAGTTTTAAGCATTAGGTTCCGGTTTCATTAACTCCCGTAGCGAGTAAGAGTAGATTGTAAAGTTCTAAACCAAACCAAACTTTCATACAATTCATTAACAATATTCTAAGACTCCTAAGAATTCCTAAAAATTAATTCCATTAATTTTTAGGAGTTCTTAGTTTTTTTATGGCTCTTAGAACGGTGTAGATTTCTTTAATCATAAGAAAACTGTAGTTAACTAACACTAAGATTGAATGGATATGGTACGTCAAATGTGGTCAAAATAATATTAGTATTCTTACTAAGTTAAATTATTAGTCAAACTTTTCTACACATGAATGAAAACTTTGAGATCTCTATATTCAATATTTCAAGAGTTATTTGTGTATATGTTTTCATTCATAAGGACGTTTTTTTATTAAATGAAAGCGTCATAAATGGCATTTTCTCCGTGTTTATTTATATTTGAATTCCATTTGGATAGAATAGTTAGTGAATTTTGAATCTGAATAATCCCAAATCTTGATTTTTGGGTTTTAAGAATTATCTTGAAGTTAAATAATAATGGTAAGTGTTTAACAGTAATTAAGAATCAAATGAGGTAACTGCTTACCTCTTGTTAATTCTGGGGACTTGCATGAAGAATCTGTAGTAATTGAGTTAGGGATTATAACATTAAAACAGAAAACGGCTGTTGAACACACTTTCTTTTTATTACACAACACGTCACGATAAATGGAGAATAAATGGAGCAATGAATAAAGAATTATGAATTATGTTAATCTTTAAACATATGTTTCATAAATGAATAAGAACAGAATATAGGAATATGAATAGTATTACATTTAACATCCAACGCCGAATCCTAACAGCTTAGTCTGTTACACATATAGTTTGGTTTTTACCCCCTCGCTCCATAGCGCCATCTAGTATTCGGTGACGAAGTTAATCTAACTCCATTTATTAAAAATAAATATTATGCCTTTTTAATTTAAAATAAAATGTTAAATATTTAGCTTTCTGTAATAAAAATAAAAGTATACACGGAATCCCCTATATAATAATAGCTTAAGTTATATGCCCGTCTGTCCTCGAATTTATGAAGCGGTTGTATCTGGAATGGGTAGAG
The DNA here is from genome assembly GCA_032207245.1 of Pardosa pseudoannulata. NCBI lineage: Eukaryota > Metazoa > Arthropoda > Arachnida > Araneae > Lycosidae > Pardosa > Pardosa pseudoannulata. Next base: position 81,566,711 of record CM063505.1, read on the forward strand.
GCATCCATATTAGATTCTTGATGAGTTAGGGTTAGCAACATTCGAAATCCACCCCTTCCCTATTTTCTGGCATTTATTTGCCATTATTTTGAGCCCTATTTTCCCAGAAAAAGAGCAGGAGATTGAATTTATCAATTTGTCATATAATAAATAGGTAAAAATAACAATTTTTACGAGCATTATGACGTTATTCCTTTAACCATCTCATTTAATCATTTCTTATTTCAAATTACTTAAATATAGTCAGCATTTAAATACTTAGATATTACGTAAATAATTTTTTTTATATTTGGTTTAAATAATAGATTAGGTAAATATGTGATAATTTAAAATTTAATCATCGATTATTTTTGTTGCAATAAAAGTTTTATCACAGGTATTAAAAACAAATTCTACCTACAGGGTGTAGTAAAAATGATATTTTCGTTCATTTAGTTCTATTAATTACTGTGGTAAAGAAATTGGGAAGAACTTAACGATAATTTAGACGTAGCTAAGAAAAATTTGAATTATCTTTCTAAATGAATTGAACGTGATTCTAAACTGCATTTACAGTATCGGGAGACTTTAGAGGAGTATGAAGATAAACAAATTATTGAGCGTGTTCCAGATAATTCTCATTCAAAGAACAAACCATTTATTATCAGCCTTATAGAGTACTTCATAATTCTGGAAAATTAAAAATTTTACTAATCTCGGAATATGACGGGCTATATGCTAGTTAATAAAGACTTGCTTATTTACTTTTTAGATACACATATATATACAAAAAAATTGCCAAAGACCATTGTTTTTTAATGAAAGTGTCATTAAATAGTTTATCTCTAAAATACAGTTTTTGAGATTTCTAAAATTTGATGCACAATCGGAGCGTTTGATATATTTAAATAACTGGAAGAAAATATCTGGAAAATATATAAGAAAATAACTGGAAGAAAATTTCTAAGGATTTCAAAAACTTTCCAAAAGTTTTTTGAATTAAAATGTTAATTAATTGAACTGCTTTTCTTTAACAATCTTTAAATTAGACTCTAAAATGTAAAAATAAATAAATAAATAAAACTTACAACGCTTATTTTAATACTTATATTTATTTTTTGAAATGGTAGTATGTCTCCTTAAACAGTAACAGGAAATTACGCACCCAGTCTTAGGTTTGTTTACGTGAATAGTTAACTAGAAAAAATTTTTTATCAATAAGGTTTATTCCAGAAGATTTTTTTCTGAGTTAAAATTTTTTTCATCTTTAGTTTCCAGTTGATTTTATTAAATTAAGGTCTATGCAGTAAAACTAGGAACGGTGCAAGAGAAAACCTTTAAAAAGTATGCCAAGAATTAACTTTTGCGGATTCACTTCTCACATTTCTTTTTTTCTGAGATTGGGTTTCACCTGTTTTTTTTTCTAGAGACGTCTAGTTTGTCCTCGTTGCATTTCTAGAGAACTTTTTAATTAGACTTTTTAAGTCAATTACTATGCATGTGTTTTTACGAGAAAGTGAAATTGCCCTTTGGAGAATAAACAGTCGAAATCAGGCCGAATCGATGGAACTGCTTCTTGGAAGAGAAATCGAAATTCCGCCTCCCTGAGTAGCAGATGAACTGGGTCTAAGTAGCTGGGTTCATTAATCCTTTCCTGTTTCGGTTCTGATTAGATTGGATCGCATTTATTGCGAAGTCTGCTTAGATGTTTGAAATAGGGGAAATAGACGAAGAAATGATGAGGGTGGAGGAACGTCTAATGAGTGGAGTTGTTGTGTCAACGTTTAATGATAATTGCCATACAGCGGAAATCTATCATTCCGCCAAATAAATTTTATCAAAGATAAAAATATTCAGTAGACACTACTACAGTACTTTTAGAAGAGCTTTTGAGATTTAAACCTTTTAGTTTAATGCCCAATTAGAAAACTCACCTACATACGAGGGTTGTAACTTTAATAGTGGCAACTATTTATTTACATGGAATACAAAAGTGATTGATGTCACCATGTTTTACAGTCCTTCAATTGTGTATAACCCGTTTCCAACAATGTGGAAGTCGCAGAACACCTGTAACAGCGCCTGTTCTGTTGATAATTCGAATGCACCGGTTTATTGACACAAGAATTTCTGGAACAGTTCTGAAGCGAATGCCACGATGTCGTCCGTTCATCTTAGGAATTAAGACAAAGTCCCAAGGGTTTAGACCTGGAGAATAAGGTGGATGGTAAAGCCCTAGATGACACTTTCCTGCTGTACGACATCTGGTATATTGAGTTTTTATCCAACTTCCTTGTTCTTGTTTTGAAAACATCCTGGCAACACTTTAGACCGCAAGTTAATACAAGGATTAGTTCTTCGCATCACTCCGTATGAGCATGACTTGGGAAGTACGGTTCTTTTTGCTGAGACGTGAGGTAGGTATGTAGCTCACGTGTGGTATGTGCGATATTCTTTGGTTTTGTAGCATGGCGTTCTTACAGCAGTGTTGCCACTATTAAAGTTCTAATCCTTGTATAATTCTCAGCCTTTACTCTTTTCTCCCACAGATGACCGAGTGCACGGTTTGCAGGCGTATAAAAGAGGTTAGTACTGGAATACCAAACTTAATGCCAAACTTAGAGAACATTAAAAAAAATAATCCGGAGAAGCAAAAAAACAGCTTGTTTCGTCACAAACTATTCATGAATATATGAATATGTATGTAATCTACGGGAGATAAACCATCCAAAATTTAAACTTGAAAACCAATTTAAAATTTCCCCTGTTATTTTTCTCAGCCCGGGCATACTGGGATGCCAAGAGTCCCGTAAAACCTCTGTCCTTAAGAAACACATCAGTGGTCGTGGCTGAACATAATCTTTATTTCATCTTAACAAAAGAGGACAAAATACAGAGGTATCTGAACCGGACGGTGTCAGAACTCTCTCTCTAACGCCAACCTTTAGCGAGACAGGATCAAATACCATGTGGGGTTTAAGTGTCTTGGGAAAAGGCTGAACCAACAGTTAATTCCTAAAAGAGAATAACTTTTGATTGGAGACATCTGGGAAAGTGTGGCGTTTCAGATGACTATTATTGCTGATCATTACAGATTTTTCCTGGGAGAGTTATGACTTCCAAATTAAAATGCCAGCTATATCATTTTTTTGCTTTGAGAATCAAAGAAAGAATTTCGGGATCAGCTGAAGGAATGAAAACATCCTAGTTCAAATTGAACGGCTGGGAAAATATGGTTAGTATAAAGGAGAAATTAAGATTTAGAATATTGAATGGGGAAGAGGTATAATTTTGGATAAGCTTTACGGCTTAGATATTGATATTATTACATGTGTATATATGTGTGTGATGAATTGTTTGTCTCATCATAAAGAAAAGTTCATAGCGCTGGAATCAGCATGCAGTCATAAAATCGTAGACAGTGAAAATCATCGCGGAAATAAAGAGAATGAAATTTTTAGATCAAACTGACATAGTTTATTGAAGTCACAACTCTCACGAGCGCTTGTCCCGAAATCCGTATATCGTGGTTGAATAGTTGTCTGGGCCAACCAATCAGAGTTTGCTTACACAAGTCACGTAGGAGACGCCGATGAAGTAGTTTAAGCATCAGGATCTAATTTTAGTTACTTATGGAACTGGAAGGAATCCACAGGAGAAAGAAAGGCATTTACTAAGGTTGCTAGAAAAGAATAGAATCACCCGAAAATTACTTCAGGATAGACATAATTACGGTTGTTAAATTTTAGAATAAAAATATAATTACAAATCTTTATATATAAAATTCTTCTATCCACGTGTTTGTAACAGAGCTTCTCCTAAATGGCTGGACTGATTTTGATGAAATTTTGTGTACGGAATTAAGTTGGTTCGAGAATGGTTTAGATTCACAATTTGCTCCTATAAAAAATGTTTTTTTAATTAAAAATCCATAATTGCGAGCTTATTGAGAGTATTATTATTCTGCTTAAAACCCTTCACTGCCAACTTTTTAGTGACCCAATGGTCATCCCAACAGGCTGTAGTACAAGAAGTCCTGGGATCGAATCCTCGTACAGGCGATGTGAAAATTTTAATTTAATCTTATTACGTTTGTGATGACTGTGCGCATGATGGAGTCAAGTATTTTTAAAATAACTTTTATTCCTTACTTTTCCATCAAAACGTTCCAATTTATAATTTGTTTATAAACATTTTACAATTTTTGGATTTATATTGTTAAAACAGGACAACGTCTGCCGGGCCGTCTAGTATATGTATATAATCATGTATTCTAAATTATTTACAGTGAAAAGCAATGAAATTTTAGAGTATTTTGTACGTATTTGTATATAAAAAATCAAGCAATTTATTACTAATTCTATGTGAAGATTATTTTATACATTGTAAAAAAAACTGCATAAAAATTTTACATCTATATCTACACTTCTCCTTGTAATACGAAAGCAACCTTGTAATATTTATGGATGTAATTTCAAGACACACAAACATAGCGAAAAACCATTTAAAGTTTCATTTATGATAAAGAATCTCTAGAACTGGTTTGGTTTGGTTTGAATCAGAGTGCTAGTGTCTATTATTTTGCTACACGAAGGCTAACCTCTCTAAAAGACACCATATACGTAAATAACTTTCATAATACTGAAGTCAGAGACTGCAAATTTTACAAGCATATGTACGAAGATCAGAACTATAATTTGTGCTTATAAAATATTTAGTATATTGACCATATAAATTATGGTTAATTAATATTAACATTGTTCACTCAAAGTTTTAACATGACTAATGTAACAAACAATTTTTACATTCTGATTTAGCAGATAGAGAAAAAAGAGTAAGAACTTCGAAAACTAAAATAAGAATTACTGTTGCTAAACGGAATGAAGATATGTGCCACAAAATAGGTGAATTTGAGATAGGTTTGATTTTATAATTTACAAACTCATACTATGAAACTTCAAATTGAATTAAGCAACGTAATTGCTAGTTCTATGCAGTTTTATTTATACATTATAGAAAACGTGTATACAAAATTCACACTTCTTTCTTAAATGCGAAAAAAAAGTATCGGAAGTTCCATGCAAGAAGTTCAAAGAAAAATAAGTATGATGTAAATGAGTTAAAATTTTCATATGTTAAAAATATCCTCTGTAAATGAAAACATACACATTAATACCTTGTAAAATATTGAAGATACATATCTAAAATTTTGTATGCATGTGTAAAAAGAATATAATGCAAATTTTAAAGAATAAAATATTCGTTCTCTATTTTGAGCATATTTTGGGCACGATGTTTCCTTCAGATGTGACAAAATAAGGTAGTGATGTTAAAAGTTATATTTTCTCAAAGCTAAAAATAATAAACTATAAATATTTCATGACATATTTGCATCAGATCTACCTATATTAATATTCAGAAGATTCCTTTGAAAAGGGTATATACAAACATATTGCTTTACATTGGTAAAAACGTACTAAATTCACTAAGAAAATTTAAACTGTAACGTTTCACATGCTCTCGTAAATGCAACCATATGTAACTTTTACCTGTCACTGAAGAATAGAAACACGGTTCCCTACTAAATGAAATTATTATAGAAAAAAATTGCAATTTAAATCATTCCCTATATAATAATAGCCTAAGTTATCTTTCCGTCTGTCCTCGAATTTATGAAATGGTTTACCTGGAATGTATAGAGGCATCCATATTGGACTTTTGATGTGTTAGGGTTAGCAACGTTCGAAATCCACTCCTTCCCCCCTTTTCTTGCATTTAATGATATTATTTCAAGCCCTATTTTCACCTGTTAAGAGCAAGCTTTTAAATTTATCAATTTATCACATAATAAATAGGTAAAAATAACATTTTATTTTCAAGCATTATGACGTCATTTCTTTAACCATCTCATTTAACCATTTCTTATCATAAATTATTTAAGTATCATTTGCATTATTTTCGTACGTTTTATCACTGAACTTACATATTACGTCAATAATTTTCTTTATACTTGGATTCAATAATAGATTAGGTACATATGTGATAACTTTAAATTTAATCATCGATTATATTTTTGTTGCAATGAAAATTTTATCATTGGTATTCACAACAAATCCTATATATCTCTAGAGTGTAGTGGAAACAATAGTTTTATTCAATTACTTCCATTAATTACTGTGGCAAAAAGAACTTGATAGTTTTGATGTAGCTAAGAAAACTTTGAATTATCACCCTAAATGAATCAACGTGATTCTAAACTGCATTCACAGTACCGGGAGACTTTAGAGCAGTATGAAGATAAATAAATTATTGAGCATGTACCAGATAATTCTCAGCCAAAAAACAAATATTTTTTACCTGCCTCATTGAATACTTTACAATTCTGGAAAATTACAAATTTTACTTATCCCGTCATGTGACGGGATATATATTAGTAAAATAATTTTAAAAAATACGTCTATCGAAAACTGGGATATTCTGAAACAGAATTAAAAATTCCTTAAGTAGTTAATTTGAATACTATAAGGAAATGGTTCTCCAAAATCTACAATAAAATTTACTTCAAATTTTCTTTCAAAGTAAAATTTAGAAGAGATAAGGATATAGCTAGATAAGGCTCAGAAAGACTGGAAAAATCTGTTTTACTTTGAAACTGGATTATATTGTAAAATTTATTGAGCTTATCTATAAAATTATAGGCATTCTGCGGTGTTATAATGTACACGATAAGAAATCCAATCAGAAATTTCTTATCGGGATTTGAAATCTAATATTTTTATGCTCATAAAACACTGAATTTTAACATGCTTTTTATATCTTGAATCTTCGCAGTGTTTTCAAAATTCACACTTGTCTCTAGTTATTTGTGTTTTAGAAGAAATAATCTTGTGAAAATCTCACATACTTTAGTATTTAAATGTTAAATGTAACAGAATAGGGATTCAATATGTTTTATTTAATTTAAATACACACACATTCACACACACACACACACATATATATATATATATATATATACATAGAAATATACATATATATGTATATATATATATATATATATATATATATTAAAGTATACCGGGTGTCCATAATTAACCCATTGAACGGACGCGTCGACGGGGGTTTCGACAGCGAATTCCTATTCAAAAACGGACCTGTCGACCCCTTCTCGTTTGCACTCGTATAACACACTTTTGAGGAAAAAAAAATATTGCAAAGCGATAATAAATGAAAGAAACTAATTTTGCGTAACGGAACTCCTTTACCTTGCAGTTAAAATAACTTAAAAGTAGCCTGACAACTTTTAAACCGGCAACACTAGTATATAAGTTCCGTCTGGAATATACGAAAAGGGTGACTGTTTTGAAAGGAAAAAGGTATAGGGTGGTCGGTGGATAATTAAACTGACAGTGCTCACAGTGTTCTGTAGCGCGATCTATTTGCGAGAATGACGCCACATTTTGTAGGAAGATTAAACAAGACGGGGGACGAAGGATTCCGCAAAAAAAAGTTCCAAAAGTCACCGCTAGGGGAATATTTGGAGCTGTGTTATAGAAAATAGAGTGTTAACAAATGTAAATTAATACGGAATAAAATTACCTTTTATTATGCACATTTTCTGATTTAGTTCAAGTGCAATATGGCAACACTTTTAAAAAAGCGTAAAATCTACATAAACACCGATAAAGTCTCGTGATCTGCAATATCACGTACGCTGAGCAGAAGAAGTTCTTTATTCAAATTTCACGTTACATCCATTGGCACAGTTAAGAAATTAATTTCCGTATTAATTTGCATTTGTTAACACTCTATTTCCTATTACACAGCGCCAAATATTCCCCTAGCGGTGACTTTTGGAACTAATTTCATTTTTGCGGAATTCTTTGTCTCCAGTCTTGTTTAATCTTACTACAAAATGTGGCTTAATTCTCGGAAATAGATTGTGCTACAGAACACCGTGAGCATTGTCAGTTTAATTATGGCCACCCGGTACATGTGTAGTGTTCTTTATACCATTTTGAGCTTCTGGTAGATTTTTGTAAGAACCATTTTATGCATATCACATTTCGCAGAGCATTGTAATCCACAAGAACACGAGAATATGAAATCACGTATTGATTGGTTTAGAAAGTATGCCACAGCTGAACGACAAATTATTTATCGAAGAAACCATTGAGCCGAGAAAAGAATTTTGCGAGAGGGAATATCGTGATACCGAAGAGAAAAATAAATTCGACGATTCCCGCTACACAGGGGAAAATAAACTTACGAGTAGGGATTTAGTGTACAAACATGTCTCGGGTGAATTAATATTGCATGAAGTAGCTACCTCCAGGAATGACAGTGCTTTTAGGAAATCGCATTACTGATACTTTTTAAGATGTTTGGGGTCTTTGTAAAGAAAAATAAGTGGAACTGAATTTGAGAGTTGTTTGATATTTCCTGATCTAATTATTCGGTTGTACTTTGAGACTGATGAATTAATAAACTTTTAGATATTGATATTAAAAGGTCGCTGCAGAGAAAAACAAGTGTCACTCTAAATTTTTAAGAGTTGCTTGATAGTTCCTGATCTAATCAGTCTGTTGTACTTTCAGACTGAGTAGTTAATGAATTTATAGATTTTGATATCAAGGAGTCAACGTAGAGGAAAGTGTGTGAAATTAAGTTTAGGAGTTATTTGATATTTTTTGATCCAACCATTTAGTTGCACTTTAAGACTGTGTACTTTTAGAATGCACTTTTAAATGGTAATATTAAGGAGTCTATGTAAAGGAAAATATGTGGGACCAAATTTAGGAGTTATTTATATATTTACTAATCTAATCATTTACTTATATTTTTAAATTGTGTATTTAATATACAGTCTCTCGAAGAAATTATCGAATATCTCGACACATACCAGAAAAGTTACTCTTGCTTCCTTGTAGGTGTAGGTTATATTCAATGCGACTAAAAATATTATTAAAACGTCGTGTTCGCAAACGGCACCTCGAGTTAGAAATGATTTCAAATAGAATTACAAAGTATAAAATATATGTTGTGTTTCCTACTCGAAATACCTGTTTTACATCTTTTTATTTAGGAGTATGAATATTTTATACGTTGGAATTCTGTTTGAAATCGTTTCTAACTCGCGGTGCCATTTGTGAACACGACGATTTTAATAATAGTTTAATCCAAATTGAATATAATCTGCTCCTAAAAAGAAGCAAAAGTAACTTTTTTTTGCATGTGTCGAGATATTCGATAATTTCTTTGGGAAACTGTACTTTCAGATGCTGACATTTAAGTAGTTAATGCCGAGAAAAATAAGTGGAACTAAGTTAAGTAGCTCTTTATATGTTCTGATCTAAACATTTAGTTGTTCTTTGAGTAATTAATAAACTTTTGATTGTTTGATATTAATTGGAACAACGTAGAAAATAATAAGACTAAAAAATAAGACTAAAAATTGACTAATTATAGTCAATATATTATGACTAAGACTAATAATAAATAATGACAACTAATTAATTATAATAATAACAACTATTTATAATAATAATTAATAATAATAATAACAAATAATTTTAATATATAGTTGTTATTATATATAGTCATATTTGTATTATATTAGTTATATTAGTACATATAGTTATTTTAGTTGTTATTATTATAATTTTTAATTATAATAATAACAACTATTTAATTAACTAATAATAAATAAGACTAAAAATTGACTTGAGAGTTATTTAATATATTTTATATGTCCTCTTAAATGTTTTTTGATACTGAATATTACTGTTACTATTATTATTTTTTTTGCTTTTAGGTACGTTTCAATTTTAAAGAAACAAAAAATTTTAGGTTGTTCTTTTTTTCTAAGCTAAAATCTTTTTGAAAATAAATGTTTAAGCGACTTTTTCACATACCTTCCTGCATGGATATCGAGCAGGTGATAATGCAATCTTTATCTACCAGTCATTTAAAATTTGAGATTTTCTTGTTTCCGTTAAATGTTTTTGAAAACTCGTAAAACATCGTACTAAAATTTTTAATTTCTGAATTCGGATTACATTTAAGTCTTAGAGACGATAATTCCTTTTCACAGTTAATAATGATCTTAAAGAAAATAATGATCTTAATTTAGTACATTATAATTTATCAGAAATTTTTAACTAAGGAATAAGTTCAGTAATAACGTTTAAAGAATTTTTGTAGTAAGTATTTAAAGAATTTTTCAAGTATATGTTCTTTAAATAGTAATTAATACCATAAATTATACAGTTAACATATATTTAATAATAGATAGTATTTCAGTAATAGATTTTTAATAAAAGTTATGATAACAAAGTTCTTTAAGTTTAAAATGAGTAATTCTTCTAAAAGTACTTTTATGTTACTAATTAATGAACTACTATTATGCATTAACTAGAGTTACAGTAAATTACAGTTTAGTTGAAGAGTAAAACCAAACACAGGAACTTGAAATAAAACTGCAAGATTTTTCTAGACCTAAAAATTTTAAAGTCTCTCAGAAGTTTTAAAATTATTTTATCGCTGTAGTTTTAGGCAGTGTAATTTGTATTTTTTATACAGATTAGAATTTAATAACAGATCGTTTTTTAAATATTGTTTCAAAGTATAAAATGCCAGAATATACTTTGACGTGTAACTAAAAGAATTTTTAAAACTGGAAGGAAAATTTTTTTTCTCCGAAAATTGCTTAAAAGTGTTTATTGGAAAAAATTTGTTAAGAGGAAAAATGTTAATAATTTTTTATTTATCTCAAGCTTTGTGTTTAAGTTTAATCTTTTGTCAGCTTCATTTAACAAGCTTTCATCTTATTTAGTCTTTTTTAAAATAATAAAAGAACAACATGAACATCAGCAAAATAAAAGGAAGAGATTCTAGTTAAATTCGGGATTTTTTTTAAAATATTAAAGTCCACTACGCATTATTAAAATTTACTACTTAGTTACACAGTTAAGGTACATTTTTAAATCAATTTCTAGTTCTTTCACAATACTCTTAAATGATATATTGCAAAATGCAATTTGAGAAGTCGCACAATATATTTCAGTGAGTTGCATATATTTTTAAATCTAAATATGAATTAAAAAATTTACTAGTTATTATAAAGTGCAGTAATGCTTCTGAATTTCTTAATATTAGTTTAATACTTATTAAGCCCTTATAAATACATTTAATTATTAAATATTAAACTCTTAAATCTTTATATTTATTAAACTAATGAACAAGGTTAAATTTGTAAACAAAGTTGTGAAATAAAATAGCGAAAATTGATGTTTTCCCAATGAGTATTGATCGCTTAAACCTACCTTCTTAACCCAAATTACAATTTTAGGTTCTCATTTCATTCGCTATGTGCAAAATTTTACGCTCCATTTATGCCCAAGTCATTTATGCCGAATACATATTTAGATATATCTGAAATCTAAGTTACTATTAAACATTAAGTTAGAGTTAAACAAGCGTGAAATTTAAACAAATTTTAATGTTACGGCTTATCTTCATTAGTGATTATTTGTCATTTTAAGCATTATAGGATTCTATTTATAATATATGAAAAATTCATGGTAAGATATTTATTTGATACCACGTTTAAACACAGTACTGTAAAGTGAAGCTTTATAACAGATATATCTATTTGTCAGGATTTCAATAGACGTATTTCCTGAAAAGTAAGTTTTTAAACGAGGCTTGAAAATTCATAAAATGTCAATCCAAACGACAAAATTATAAACAATTACCAGTTACCCTTAAAAAAAATGGGTATTTTACCCTATTATATGAAATGAGAGGAAACTATTTTACTCGTAGATTACAAATTATACACCATAATATACACCAAATTATACACCATAATTCCGATACCATAATGGTATCAGAATTATGATGTAATTGAAATAAATATTTAGTATTCAAATTACTTAAGCAAGTCAGCTCTATGCTTCCTGTATATTTTGAATGCATGGATAGCAAGTTTGCATAATCGTTCCAAGGTAAAATTAGTAATCTGTAAGACCCATCATATATTTTTTTTAAATTGCGAATATTTCATGATTTAAGCTATTATTTGGAGCATAAGTTGACGATGCTTGTTTTCAGTATTGGTTGGTTGGTTGGTTGGGAGCACTACGGTCTACTCTTTTGCAACACGAGGCTAATTGTTTTCAGTATTACAAATACAAACTGAAATGGAAATGAATATTGATAACTGAATGGAATAAATATTTATAATACGAATTACTTAAACAAGTCAGTCTTATGCTTTCTGTTTATTTTTCATGCATTGGTAGCAAGTTTGCTTAATCGTTCTAAGGTAAAGATAGTAATCTGTAAGACTCATCATCAAAAAAACATTTTTTTTAAAAATTGCGAGTATTTCCTGATTTAAACTATTATTTGGAGCATAATTTGACGATGCATGTTTTAAGTATTGCAAAAAAAAATTATGGAAATGAATATTAATAACTGAATGGAATAAATATTTAGAATACGAATTACTTAAACAAGTCAGTCCTATGCTTCCTGTTTATTTTTCATGCATTGGAAGCAAGTTTGCTTAATCGTTCTAAGGTAAAGTTAATAATCGTTCTAAGGTAAAGACTCATCCTGAATAAAATTTTTTTAAACTGCCAACATTTCATGACTTAAGCTACTGTTTGCAGTATAAGTTGATGATACTTGTTTCCAGTATTGCAAATACAAACTGAAATGACAATGGATATTAATAACTGAATGGAATAAATATTTAGTTTACAAATTACTTAAGCAAGTCGTGCGGCTGGCCTAGACGCTCTGTCGGCCTCATCTTAATAGTTTGCATAATCTTTCTGAGATACAAGTTAGTAATCTGTAAGACTCATCATCAATAAAAATTTTTGTTTTAAACTGCCAACATTTCATAACTTAAGCTACTATTTGCATTATAAGTTGACGATGCTTGTTTTCAGTATTGCAAATAATATTAATAACGGAATGGAATTAATATTTAGTATGCAACTTACTTTAACAAGTCAGTCTTATGCTTCCTGTATATTTTGCATCCATTGATAGCAAGTTTGCATAATCGTTCTGAGGTACAAGTTAGTAACCTGCAAGACTCATCATCCATATTTTTTTTTAAACTGCCAACATTTCATGACTTAAGCTGCTTTCTGCAGTATAAGAGTTGACAATGCTTGTTTTCAGTAGTGCAAATATAAACTGAAATGGCTCAAAATAAATAATTTCCATCATCCAGTTTAGATTCAAATTTCCCGAAACAAATAGAAAATTACACAGTACTCATAAAAATATCAGAATAAACTCTGTAACTATTAAACTATTCTTATGTATTAACGAGAGTTACAGTAGATTACAGCCTAGTTAAAAATTAATTCAAACACAGGAACTTGAAATAAAACTGCAAGATATTTCTAAACCCAAAAACTTTAAAGTCTCTCAGAAGTTTTAAAATTGCTTTATCCCTGCAGTTTTAAGCAGTGTAATTTGTACTTTTTATACAAATTAGAATTTAATATAAGATTATTTTTTAAATATTGTTTTAAAGTATCAAACTTACTTTTACGTGTAACTAAAATAATTTATAAAACTGTGAGAAGATTGTTATTTTTCCCTGAAAATTGCTTGAGAATGTTCATTGGAAAAATTTTGTAAAGTGGAAAAAGTTGATAGCTTCTTATTTATCTCCTTTCAACTTCATTTAAGAAACTTTAATCTTATTTAGTCATTTTTAAAATAATGAAAGAACAACATGGACATCAGCAAAATGACATCATGGCACCACCTTTAGACTTCAAATATTCGATTTTTTAAAATTTTACATTTTACCTATTAAACTATTCAAATTAGAACTTGAAAACTATTCAATATTTGTACTTAATATTACACTTTTTAACGAAACTACAAAACTTTGAATGCATTTTACTGAAAATGGTGTTTTTTGAATTTGCGTGCATTATAAATAAAAAAAAATTATTGCATGTATTGATTTCAAATTTTCATAGTAAATACATTAGAGACCTATAATGAAACGCTACCTTCTTTTTTCGCTGTTGTTTATTTCATTTAGTATTTATAGTATTTGGAATAGAATTTGTATACATTACTTTGACTTTTTTTTAAAATTGAATCCCGTAGAGTATTATTTTTGATACTCATTAAAATTAAATGGTTGGATAATTATACCTAATAGTTGTTTACAAAAAAGCAAAAATTATTCATGAGACTCGCTTTGAGTTGTAAGTCTGTTCACAGCGAGTCAGAATTTTTTAGAACTTTTTTAAACAAGCTCTCACTTTTGCCTTTATATAAAAGTTCTTATTTTTTTAAACACAAAGTAAATTCAGAAACTTTTTTTAAAATGCAAACAGGCACATATGCTGAAAATCCCATATATTTGATTATAATAATTATAAAAGAAGACGAAAAAATAATTAAAAATAATTCCATTTAAAATTGATTGAAGGTCATGTGTTCTCTAAAGCGAGAAGCAAACTAGCATGAAGACTAGATGTCACTATATGCAAAGAAACATTCCCATTGTATTGAACATGCCGCTGTGCGCATTCGAAGAAAGGTAAACTTTAATTGCGAATTTCCGACAATCAATGGCAGTTCGTTTCGTAAAAAAACGAAAGTTTGCGCATCTTTGAATAAATATTTTTCATTTATAACCGAAATGGGAAAGTTTAATGCAGTAGTTTATTCTCTTCTAATGTAGGAAGAAAACTAACTGAGTTTTAAATATATAAATAGCAAATATAAAAAAAAAACACTTTAAAAAACATGAAAATTCTACAATTTATTTTTAGCTGTCCTTAAGAAAGACAATATAGACAATAAAAATAGGATATAGATAATAAAATTATAAAAGTTCTACCATTTATTAGTAAAATACTTACTATTTACTTTCATTTATACTAATTTATATTTTTCTCTTAATTTCTCATGAGCTTACGGCACTTTGTGTTGCTTTTCACCAGAAAAAACCTTTTTTGTGATTATTCAGTATCATACATTAAAAAAGGTGTTAAAGTAAAAAAGGCTCTAATTATAGCGGGAGTCATAAATGGAATCAATGTCATTAGAGTTTTATCCTCTTTACTGCAGGCCTTGTAAACCCAGTCATGATTATTAAGCCGTTCATCTCACCCGTAAAGGTGTTTCTTCCTTTATGAGAGTATTAATGTGGTAAAGCAAACTTCATTTTGTTTCTGATTTTTTCTCTTTTATTCTTTAACATTATTAATAAAGAAGAAAATCTTGCGATAAGAACAATATTGGAAAGTTAATCTGTGCGAATAACTGCATGTTAATCCAGAGGAAATACCTCCAAATAATTCACCTAATTATCATTCGTAATAGTTTATTTTATTCCTCCACTACCCTATTAAAGTTTCCTTTTCATTGTAAGGATAATGCAATTTAAGCTTTATGTATTAAAATACTGCAAGATTCGTTTAATGTAAAATGTTACTTTAATTCTGATTTTAAACAGTCTAATTGCATTTTCAATGAAATCTGTGTGTTTTCGGGTAAAGATTTGCAAGTCTGGAAAGATTCATGTTTGGTGTAAAATTTATTGTTTTCAATTTTACTGACACTATGCAATAAGTCTTCCTATGTTTTTATGTTAGTAATGCTACCACAAATTATTAATCCTGATAAAATTTTGTTTTCAAAAGCTTGAAAAATGTATTAAGTATATATTAAGTATAAAGTATTTTTTTTAACCATAATCTGACTTTTATCTTACGGAATCCGATTTTTTAATCTTAAGTAAAAGCAACGATAACACGTGGCTATTTATTTTTAAACTCCACCAACGATGCCTTTATTTATACCTTACTAAGTATTTCCAATTGGACGTAGCTTATTTCATGGGGTTAGGTATTACGTGTAAATCTAGTTCCAAATACAGTTCTTATCTTTACATCCTCACTGCTAATCATTAAGAGCCCGAACAGAGTTAAGATATGCAGGGTTATACCAGTAGAAATGTCTGCTAATATACAGGTAAAGTAGCAGAAAAGAGAAATGGATAAAGTAAATAATTACATAGAAAATTATGTTTTTTTTCTTTTTATGAGAAAAAATATATACAAAATATAAAATATTTATACGTGAAAAATTTTTTGTAAACAGGCTTAGTGGTAAAGCAGGTGGATTTGTTACATTCACAAGCATAGGAATCTTTCATAAGTACGTATAGCACTTTGTGTAGTAGGGGGGAAATAGTTTGTCTCGAAGCGATCCTTTCTATAATGGTTGTTAGAGCTGAAGTAAGTTGTTTGGTAGAAATTCTAACCGATGTCACAAACTGTTGAAATATGTAATCGCACTCATACTTGGCGATTTGGTGTTTTGGCTGCTTATTATTATTTAAGTAATAGCTTTCTCGGACGTACGAGGTTTTCTTGAGGCGGTCCTTTTATGTTTTCATTGGTTGTGTTTGATTAATTTTGTCTTGTGCCTGTAATTTTATTGGCTGGGCTCAGGATCTTTATAAAACCATAAAAGCCCAATGTACCTCGTATTTTTGTATTATCAGTATTGTTGTTATTTTTATTATTATTTTGGTATCTTTAATAAAAGTTGTTTTGTGGTCTGCGGCTCTTCATTATGCTTCAACACAAACTGAGTACCGGGTATGGGTATTACTGAGTAGTTATCGCTCTTGGATCAACCTGGTAACTTCTCCAGGAATTAGAAATCTCTCCTACTACCTTTATCCTGAGGCACGTTTTTGTTAAACGTTACAGCAAATTTTTTTTTGATCTGAGACATGTTAGGTTATATATATAAAATGAGGCACATTTAGAATGAGATAATTTGGTTTGGGAATCGTTCTTAAACAATTCAAAAATTATTCACCTCATTAACAAGTCCAATTTATGTCTTTGTGACATCATTTGTACTTTATTACATTTATCAACGCTTCCTATTTATCATCAACGTTTAGAAACCTCTGCCACTATCTTTTTTATATTCTAAGTTACATTTTAGTTTGTGCTGAGGCACTTTAAATTATACACTGAAGTAATTCAGATTTTGAGACACTTCATTTTGTGAATAGTCCACATTCAAACATTCCAAAAAATCTTTTCTTAGTAAACAAGTCCATTAGATGTTTTTGGGATATCATTTATACTCAGCAACAGAAAAAAATGTCTAAACTAAACATAGAGTTTGAGACGTTATATCATAACTCTGACTTGTGTAAGTGTGTTTTGAATGAGGACGTAGACCGACATCATATACACGTATAAAGCGTTTTACTTCGATCTCATTCTCCATAATCGGCTTTATAACCCTTTATGATTTATTTATTAATCTTTTACCCCATTTTACTAATTTTACAAACTTACTTCAATCTTGACTCAACTGTTAGTCAAGACTGAAAAATTAAATAAATCTTAGTTTGACAACAGTTTTTCATTCATATTAAAGGATTTATGATCGTAAGTTATCCCTGTGTGACTTAAAAAATATCTATCACTGATCATTTAAACTTTATTTTATTGAAAATAATAGTATATTTTACGAAAAATATTTATTGAATATTTAACTAAAAGCTACTGTTACTATTATTAACCCTTTCAGACCTGGTGCTTAACAATTAGTACACATATATACAAATTTCACAGTACTAACATTTTCATTACGTTGGACCGATGTGTAACACTTGTACACAAAAAGAAAAAGCTGTTTTTCTTGAAAAGTTTGTAATCAGGATTTATTTATTTATTTTTCCTTAGATCTATTTACAATATCTTATAGTTGCAGGCATTTTTTTCAGATCGATTAGCGAAAATCAGTCTGAAAGGATTAATCAAGACACTTAAGATTAGAGAAAACAAGACACCCTTGAGATACTACTATTATTATGAAAAAGTGTTCTATGAGTTTTTATTACAAAAGTGAATGTTTTTCTCTAACCAAGAAAATAATTTGTAAAATTTTACTGGTAAGGATTCAGTATTTAATAGTTGATTTGCCCATTTAAAGAGTTAGTACTCTGCATTTCTATTCTAGCTACAAATAAAGTAAATATTAAGTGCATCTGCAAAGTAAAAGTTTACAGTGTTAGTAGAAAAGGTAACATAGTCGGTAAAAAAACATAAGAGAGCCATATTATTGATAGTCTTGAAAAGCTAAGATTTGGGAAATATTTATGTATAGTTCTGGAATAAAATTAAATTTTAAGGAATATAATTTTAGTTCTTATGTCAAAACTGAAATAATCTCAGTATTATAAATAAAAAAACCTTTTTTTCCCTCAGGGTTATATTTTGTGCTGGTCATATTTAGTTGCCATAACTTGTTTTTTGAAGTTCTCTATTATCATTGCCAGAAATATATGCGTACACCACATAATTCTTTAGCTCAAAAAAGTTACAGTGACATGAACATAAAAAAGGAGGGCATTTGTAACCATGAAGGAAAAAAATAACTGGATATTTGAACGATTTATTTCTTTTCTTTCATTTTATTGCGTGTCTTCCAGCTGCCAGAGGGAATATATGTTTTTCTGTAAAAGTGATACATATATATATATATATATATATATATATATATATATATATATATATATATACATATATATATATATATATATATATACATACATACATATACATATATATATACATACATATACATATATATATATATATATATACATACATATATACACATACACACACACACACACACACACACACATATATATATATATATATATATATATATATATATATATATATATATATTATAAACGTAGAAATTATTTCTTCTAGTCACAATAATTATGTAACCCCTATTCTTTTTACTTGCCCGGGCTACTGGGCAAGGAGAAGCCTAATCAGCTAACAATAATAACAATGGAGTCGGGCCATTGAAAGAGACCGGCACAAGTCTAATTAAAACTTTATTTTAGATCTTCTAAAAAAGGATATCGTTACTAGTCAACGACAGACGAGAGAAAGACACAAAACTCACTCTGCTAGAACCGAGGTGCACCCAAAAGTGAAGACAGAAAGAATTTTCTCAAGGACCAAGAAAAACGAGAAGACATTTGCCATCGACGGAAAAAGTGTTGAATAGATAGAAAATTTACATCTTTAGGACAGAAATGTACTGAAACGTATCGAAAGAATTTTAAGTCGAGGACACTCCTTTGATTAAGACATTTAGAGGCTGGGAAAAAAATTTTAAGGAATTGGAATGTTTGAGAGGAGGTTTTAAAGGAAATATTAAAGTTAAATAATTTTGATATATTACATACATTTGCATACATAGCATAATATCTTATGGGATTTCATGAAAATAACACTATATTGCCGCCATCTGTCACCTTGTACTAAAATTTATACCTGTGAAAGGGCAAAAGTCCTTGAAAGAAAAGCAAAGGAGATTTTAATATTGACAGCACTTCTGGCACTGTGCAATATTGGATAACTATACGATGAATTATGTGGATTCGTGTAAATAGAAAATATAAGTACAATAATATGCCCAATTACATGCATATGTATGCATATATACGCTGTCTATATTTTGGTTATATCTGTATAAAAATAAAGCTTTTTTCTCAAAGAATATTTCATTTTTTTAAAGAATTATTACAAATCCAAAATAAGCTAAGTTCGTCTCCTGGAATTTTCTTTATATTTTTCCGTATATTTTCATTGCCAGAAGTATATGTACACACTCATAAATTCTTTTAAGTAAAAAAGGCACAATAGCATAAACATAAAAAGGAGGGCATTTGTAACCCTGAAGGAAAAAATAATTTGTTATTCGAAAGATTTCTTTCCTTTTCTTTCATTTTATTGCGTGTCTTCCAGCTGCCAGAGGAAATTTGTGTTTCTCCGTAAAATTTATATATATATATATATATATATATATATATATATATATATATATATATATATATATATATATATATATATATATATATATATATATATATATATATATATATATATATATATATATATATATATATATATATATATATATATATATATATATATATATATATATATATATATATATATATATATATATATATATATATATATATGCATACACAGCATAATATGTTATGGGATTTCATGAAAATAACACTATATTGCTGCCATCTATCGCCTGGTACTAAAATGTATAAGTGTGAAGGGCAAAATCCCTTGACTGAGAAGGCAAAGAAGATTTTAATGTCTACAGCACTTCTGCACTTCTCACTTCTTCTATTACACTGTGCAATATTGGATAACTCTACGATGAATTATGTGAATTTGTGTAAATAGAAAATATACGTACAATAACATGTCCAATTACATGCGTATGTATTCATATATACGCTGTCTTTATTTTGGTTATACCTGTATAAAAATAAAGCTTTTTTTCTCAAAAAATATTACAATTTTTTTTAGAAATATTCTAAATCCAAAATAAGCTAAGTTTGCCTCCTGGAAGTTTTTTTTATATTTTGTCGTATATTTTCGTTGCCAGAAATATATGTACACACTCATAAATTCTTTTACGTAAACAAGATACAATAGCATGAACATAAAAAGGGAGGGCCTTTTTATACCCGGAGGAAAAAAAATTGAAAAATAACTCGCCTAGATATTCGACCGATATTTTTCTTTTCTGCTCTTTCTCTTTTTTGCGTGCTTTCCAGCTGCCAGAGGAAATCTGCGTTTTCCTCTGACAATGATAAAAGCTTCCGACGTTTTGTTACGGGAGCACTCAGTATATAAAGTGCTGTCGACTTCGAGATCTCGTGAAATAGCTTTTGTATTTTCTGCACGTTACGAAGAAAAAAAATTGAAGTAATTTATTCTGTGAAAAAAAAATTGAAAATGGCAGTTAGAAACAAAAAGGAGTGAAGAGATTTATCCCTAAAGGATATCTGTTAAATTATGTATAAAGGTATGGTAGTTTTTGCTCTGAATTTTCATATGCTGCCTGGAAAAATTAAATGAAATCGGTAGCATATTTTTAAAATCTTATTTAATGATTGTTATGAATGAAATATTTTATTTGGAATAGAAAATATTATGTATGATTTTTAGAGATTATATTGCTCACTACACTGAAATGCGTGAAACTGGTAGCAGAGATTTATTAAATCTTATTTAACGTTTGTTACGAATTCAGTTATTTATTTGGAATAGAAAATATTATTTTTAGAGAATTATTATTTTTACACTGAATTCCGTGAAAGTTGTGGCAGAGATTTTTGCAGATCTTATTTAACGATTGTTGTGTATTCAATTATTTACTTGGAATGGAAAATATTATGCACGATTTTTAGAGGTTATTTATTATTGTGAATGGTAATTGCGTGAAATTGGATGCAGAGAGTTTTTATAACTTATTTAATGATTTTATGTAATTATTTACTTGGAATAAAAAAAAATTATGCATAATTTTTGGAGGTTTTTTATGATTGTAACTACTCTCTACGCTGAATTTGGTACTTGAATTTGGTAGCAGAGATTTTTAACATCTTATTTAACGATTGTTAGGAATGCAATTATTTGCTTGGAATAGAAAAAAATTATGCAGGATTTTTAGAGATTATTTAAGATTGTGACTACTCTCTACAATGAGTTTGGTATGGGAAATTGGTAGCAAAGATTTTTAAAATCTTATTAAACGATTGTTATGAATGCAATTATTTGCTTGCTATAAAAATATCATGCAGGATTTTTAGAGATTATTTATGATTGTGACTACTCTCTACACCGAATTTGGTACCTGAATTTGGTAGCAAAGATTTTTAAAATCTTATTTAATGATTGTTGTGCATGAAATCTTTTATTTGGAATAGAAAATACTGCGTATGGTTTTTAGAGATTATATTGCTCTCTACACTAAATTGCGTGAAATTGGTAGCAGAGATTTATTAAATCTTATTTAACGTTTGTTGTGAATGTAGTTATTTATTTGGAATAGAAAATATTATGTATGATTTTTAGAGATTATATTATGGCTACTCTCTATACTGAATACCGTGAAAGTGGTATCAGTGATTTTTGCAGATCTTATTTAACGATTGTTGTGTGTGCAATTATTTACTTTAAATGGAGAATATTATGTATGATTTTTTTATAGATTGTTTATTGTTGTGAATTGCTACGCTGAATTGCATGAAATTGGTTACAGATATTTTTTATAACTCATTTAATGATTTTCTTGTAGTTATTTAAATGAAATAAAAAAATAATGTGCACGATTTTAGAGGTTATTTATAATTGTGACTACTCTCTACACTGAATTATTTGGTACGTGGATTTGGTAGCAGAGATTTTTAAAATCTTATTTGACGATTGTTATGAATGAAATTATTTGCTTGGAATACAAAAATATAATGCAGGTTTTTAGAAATTATTTTTAATTGTGACTATTCTATACACTGAATTTGGTACTTGAATTTGGTGACAGAGATTTTTAAAATCTTAATTAACGATTGTTGTGTATGTAGTTATTTATTTGGAATAGGAAGTATTATGTATGATTTTTAGAGTTTATATTGTGGCTACTCTCTACGCTAAATTCCGTGAAAGTGGTAGCAGACATTTTTTCAGATCTTATTTAACGATTGTTGTGTATGCAATTATTTACTTGGAACGAAAAATATTATGAATGATTTTTAGAGGTTATTTATTATCGTGAATGCTCTCTACGCTGAATTGCGTGAAAGAGGTTGCAGAGAGTTTTTATAAGTTATTTAATGATTTTTATGTAATTATTTACTTGCCATAAAAATATTATGCGTGATCTTTAGAGGTTACTTATGATTGTGACTACTCTCTACAATGAATTTGGTAAGTGAATTTGGTAGCAGAGATTTTAAAAATATTATTTAACTATTGTAATGAATGCAATTATTTGCTTGGAATAGAAAAATATTATGCAGGATCTTTAGAGATTATTTATGATTGCGACTACTCTCTACACTGAGTTTGGTACGTGAAATTAGTAGCAAAGTTTTTTAAACCTTGTTTAATGATTGTTATGTATTCAACAATTATTGCTTGGAGTAGAAAAATATTATGCAGGATTTTTAGAGATTATTTATGATTGTGAGTACTCTCTACACTGAATTTGGTACTTGAAATTGGTAACAGAGATTTTTAAAATCTTAATTAACGATTGTTGTGTATGTAGTTTTTTATTTGGAATAGAAAATATTATGTATGATTTTTAGAGGTTATATTGTGGCTACTCTCTACACTGAATTCCGTGAAAGTGGTAGCAGATATTTTTGCAAATCTAATTTAACGATTGTTGTGTATGCAATTATTTACTTGGAACGGAAAATATTATGCATGATTTTAGAGGTTATTTATTATTGTGAATGCTCTCTAAGCTGAATTGCGTGAAATTGGTTGCAGAGATTTTTTAACCTAACTTAATGATAACTTTACTAACTTAACTAACATAATGATTTTTATGTAATTATTTACTTGGAATAAATAAAATATTATGCATGATTTTTAGAAGTTATTTATAATAGTGACTACTCTCTACTCTGAATTTGATACGGGAATTTGCTAGCAGAGATTTTAAAAATCTTATTTAACGATTGTTAAGAATGCAGTTATTTGCTCGGAATAGAAAAATGTTATGCAGGACATTTAGAGATTATTTATGATTGTGACTATTCTCTACACTGAGTTTGGTATGTGAAATTAGTAGATGAGATTTTCAAAATCTTAATTAACTATTGTTGTGTATGTAGTTATTTATTTGAAATAGAAAATATTAGGTATGATTTTTAGAAATTATATTGTGGCTATTCTCTACACTGAATTAAGTGAAAGTGGTGGCAGAGATTTTTGCAGATCTTATTTAACGATTGTTGTGTATGCAATTATTTACTTGTAATGGAAAATATTATGCACGATTTTTAGAGGTTATTTATTATTGTGAATGCTCTCTTCGCGGAATGCGTGAAATTGGATTCAGAGAGTTTTTATAACTTATTTAATGATTTTTATGTAATTATTTACTTTTAATAAAAAAATATTATGCATGATCTTTAGAGGTTACTTATGATTGTGACTACTCTCTACATTGAATTTGGTATGTGAATTTGGTAGCAGAGATTTTAAAAATATTATTTAACTATTGTAATGAATGCAATTATTTGCTTGGAATAGAAAAATATTATAAAGGATCTTTAGAGATTATTTATGATCGTGACTACACTCTACACTGAGTTTGGTATGGGAAATTAGTAGCAAAGTTTTTTAAAATCTTGTTTAACGATTGTTATGTATTCAAAAATTATTTGTTAGGAATAGAAAAATATGCAGGATTTTTAGAGATTATTTATGATTGTGAGTACTCTCTACACTAAATTTGGTACTTGAAATTGGTGACAGAGATTTTTAAAATCTTAATTAACGATTGTTGTGTATATAGTGATTTATTTGGAATAGAAAATATTATGTTCGATTTTTAGAGGTTATATTGTGGCTACTCTCTACATTGAATTCCGTGAAAGTGGTAACAGAGAATTTTGCAGATCTTATTTAATGATTGTTGTGTATGCAATTTTTTATTTGGAACGGAAAATATTATGCACGATTTTCAGAAGTTATTTATTATTGTGAATGCTCTCTACGAGGTATTGCGTGAAATTGGTTGCAGAGAGTTTTTATAACTTATTTAATGATTTTTATGTAATTATTTACTTGCAATAAAATAAAATATTATGCATGATCTTTACTTATGATTGTGACTACTCTCTACATTGAATGTGGTACGTGAATTTGGTAGCAGAGATTTTAAAAATATTATTTAACTATTGTAATGAATGCAATTATTTGCTTGGAATAGAAAAATATTATGCAGGATCTTTAGAGATTATTTATGATCGTGACTAAACTTTACACCGAGTTTGGTACGGGAAAGCAAAGTTTTTTAAAACCTTATTTATTGATTGTTATGTATTCAACAATTATTTGATTGGAATAAAAAAATATTATGCAGGACTTTTAAATATTATTTATGATTGTGAGTACTCTCTACAATAAATTTGGTACTTGAAATTGGTAACAGAGATTTTTAAAATCTTAATTAACGATTGTTGTGTATATAGTTATTTATTTGGAATAGAAAATATTATGTTCGATTTTTAGAGTTTAAATTGTGGCTACTCTCTACACCGAATTCCATGAACGTGATGGCAGAGATTTTTGCAGATCTTATTTAACGATTGTTGTGTATGCAATTATTTACTTGGATTGGAAAATATTAAGCACGATTTTTAGAGGTTATTTATTATTGTGAATGCTCTCTACGCGGAAATGCGGAAAATTGGTTGCAGACATTTTTTATAACTTATTTAATGATTTTATGTAATTATTTACTTGGAATAAAAAAATATTATGCATGATTTTTAGAGGTTATTTATGATTGTGACTACTCTCTACACCGAATTTGGTAGCAGAGATTTTTAACATCTTATTTAACGATTGTTAGGAATGCAATTATTTGCTTGGAATAGAAAAAAATTATGCAGGATTTTTAGAGATTATTTAAGATTGTGACTACTCTCTACACTGAGTTTGGTATGGGAAATTGGTAGCAAAGATTTTTAAAATCTTATTAAATGATTGTTATGAATGCAATTATTTGCTTGGTATAAAAAATATCATGCAGGATTTTTAGAGATTATTTATGATTGTGACTACTCTCTACACTGAATTTGGTACCTGAATTTGGTAGCAAAGATTTTTAAAATCTTATTTAACGATTGTTGTGAGTAAAATCTTTTATTTGGAATAGAAAATATTACGCATGATTTTTAGAGATTATATTCATTGATCTCTACACTGAATTGAGTGAAACTGGTAGCAGAGTTTTATTAATTCTTGTTTAACATTTGTTGTGAATGCAGTTATTTATTTGGAATAGAAAATATTATGTATGATTGTTAGAGGTTATATTGTGGCTACTCTCTACACTGAATTCTGTGAAAGTGGTAGCCGAGATTTTTGCAGATCTTATTTGACGATTGTTGTGTATTTAATTATTCACTTCGAACAGAAAAAATTATGAATGTTTTTTAGAGGTTATTTATGATTGTGACTACTCTCTACACTGAATTTGGTACTCGAAATTGGTAGCAGAGATTTTTAAAAGCTTATTTAGCGATTGTTGTGTATGTAATTATTTGCTTGGAATATTAAATTGTTGTGCATTATGTTTAGAGATTAT
>CM063505.1:81595445-81605445 GCA_032207245.1 Pardosa pseudoannulata
CTTAGAGTGTTCACAGTTCAATGTCCACACGCTGACTGAAACTTATCTGTTTGCAAGCTCATCAAATAGCTCAAAAATGCTTCCGCCTGACCAGATGATCCCAAAAGCTTAAGCGAGCTTAAGATGGGTCTTTTTCATTTATTTTATTATTATTAAAGATTTCTCTTTTTAAAATCGCTTTTGACTCACGTAATTTCCAACTACGCTTTTTTTATACCTGACACACACACACACATATATATATATATATATATATATATATATATATATATATATATATATATATATATATAAATACCTACGAAATTATATTTTCTAATTCTATGAGAAAGGTTGGACATATTTAAAAAAAGTTATCCTTAATGTAGTAGATTATAAATTGAAATACACATTTTGGTTTCAATTAATTTAAAATAAAGTTTTTTTAATGGGATGAAATAAATATAATGTCTGCAAACAACATGCATTTTAAGAGTATGGTATTTAAAAAGTAAAGAACATTTCACTAAGGAATAAATAATTTCAGTTTTAATTTTCTTGAGTAACTATGATTTATTTAAAAAAAGAACAAAACTGGAATAGGCATCTTTATGTATGTAAGTAGTTTTAGACAACAGAGTGTGTTCGCACGAATGTTTGTGTCTAGGGGAATAAAGGTACCTAAATGAAAATTAAATTGCATAAATATGTTAACATAACATAGCATTTTAAGTACTTTTTTATTAAAACCAAATACCTTCCCATTTAATTAAATTTCCTTTTCAAAATTAATTATATCCCAAACGACGATTTTTTCCGCAAGCGGAATTTTTCTAGAGAAATTTATTTTGCAATGCTTTATGAGTTGGAACTTGATCTACGAATTTCATTATCTATTTAGTACAAGTTTATCCACTCTAGTTCATACAAGAGGGAAATTATTGTCAGTGAATTGAAGCACACACTTTAAAAAATCCTGACAACTAATTATTTTTTCCTTAATTTCATATTTGTTTTCTCGATTTATAATGGTGATATATTGTACTTATGTTTAGAATGTAATAATTGTTAAAAGAACATAATGTTTTCAGGTAGAAAAATCTTTATTGTAATAGCCTTTTTTTGTTACATCATAAAATAAAAGTTTCTGTTCGTTTAAAAATATATCATTATTTTTGCTATGGATTACAAGTTGGAACTTACCAAACGATGCCCAAATGATAGAAAGCTATTTTTCGGTACCAGAGTTCACAGGTTGGAATCCCGCTGCTGGTATGAATGATCTTAGACGTTTGGAATCGGTCTTAAGCAGTAGGTCCCGGTCTCATTAGCTATCTTGAGCAAAACAGTAGACTGTAGCGTTTCAAACCAAATGAAACCAAACAAGCTAGAACTTGATCTACAAATTTCTTAATCTACTTAGTACAGGTTTATCACTCTAGTTCATAAAAGATGAAAATTGTTATAAGTGAATTGAAGCATACGCAGTGAAAAATATTTTAAAAATTGTAAGAACTAATCAATTTTTCAATAATTTTTCATTTATTTTCTGGATTTAAAATGGTTTTTAATAAGATTTTATATAAAAAAAAATTTAGCTTTGTTTATTTAGATAATATATTTTTCTAAGTAACATAAGATATGGGCAACAAATGAAAAGAAAGAAATTCACTGTGTTAGAAGGTAAATGTTTATTGGAGAGCTATGGTCTACTTTTTTTCTGCACTAAAACAAATATAAACTGGGATCTACAGCTTAACCCTTTTGTGGGCCATTTATTTCTCCCTCCACGTTTCCAAACTTTCAAAACAGAGCTGCTAATTTTATTCATTCGATCGAACAATTGATGACAGCGCAAAACCGAAGCGGGAATTAGTCTTCCCGTCTTTTCAATAACAAAACCAATATATTAGAATGGATTTTCCACAGGTGTATTTTGTAATATCGTGTATGTGGGAAGTAAACTTCCCACGGCCCACGAAAGGGTTAAAATAAATTCCGATCTTCTACGAATATCCATACTAGCAGCAAAATTCAAACCCGTTGACTCAGGTAGCGAAGAGTAGTGCTCTATCATTCAACAATTGTTCGGAAGATTACTGTTGAAGTATATACATTAAAAACTAAAATTTAATATCAAATTGAAGTCATATATCTGTTTTATTTGTAAGCATAAACTTTAATAGGGCATAAGACATCAAAATTCAAAAATCAAAGTTTTAAAACTTGTATTATTTATCCTGCTATAAAATAAAATGAATTTATATATGGCGAATATTAATATGTAATCAAACTTGGCTAATTTGACATTTTAGTTAATTTGGATCGTACAAATTTCTCATGAATTTATTATACAGCATAAACTAAAAAAAGGATGATGAATTCGAAATTTTTTAGATGTTTAGTTTATGCGAAGTCTTAAATCAAGAAAAATCATTTTACCTTATAATTCATGATTTTTTCAGTAGAATCACGTTTCACTTTGTCCTAATCCTTTTGTAATTGATGCTGAAAACCTATGGAGACAATAAAAACACACAGAAAAGAAACGTTTTTAGTGCAGTAGTAGACTATTAATTCTCCTTTCCGCAAATTTTCCAAGTAATTGGGCTTTTGTTGAGGTTTTAGTCAAAATGAAATTAACTGTCACATATGAATCATATTTAAATATTGATCAAGAAGTTGTTTCCTTGGGGATAATTTACCAATACAAAAAGTACTGAATTAAAGAAAAATATACTGATTCCGGTAAGGAAAAGAAGATAGTGATGGAGAGTATGTAGTCTAAACTACGTCAGAAATTATGGTTATGTTACAAAAAGTAAAACTATTCGTTAGAGCATCAAATGTTGTCAAAAACACAGTTTCTCATTCTAGAATTGTAATTGAGAATTTCATACATTCTTTAAAGCAAAATAGAACAATAGAAATAAAAATGGTAAATTTGTTGAAATGAGAAAAATATGAGAGGCATTTTTTTTATTTTTACTTTTCTTACACGAACCTATAAGACAAGGTAAGTAGTATGTGAGGTATTTTTAACGAAATTGTATAATTCAAAATGTTTAATTTCTTGTTGAAATTCATATTAGTTGAATTCGATTACTATTAAGTTTCAAGAATAAAAATAATTAACATTAAATTTTTTATGAAAGTGTTAGTTGTAATTTATGTACTTTAAAAGTTATCTCGTAGTTAAGGGAATTTCCTATAATGTATATATTATTTCTTTTAAAAATATATTAATTAAACTATCAGAACTAAAGAAATTTTATAAAGTTCATCTTTATAAATAACTTTACTATCTTTATAAATAGAAATTAATTCTGAAGTAGTATATTTTCACTTTATGATGAAACAAAAACAATGAACATTTTTCTGTTTAAATTGTACTGCCTTCGTAAAACATGAAAATAATAAATGTAATTCAGACGAGAAAGTGCATTTCTGTAATTTCTCTTTCAATTTCAGATGATTCCCTGACAGTGTGCGAGTTTCTTAAAAGCTGTGGGACAGTTCACGCTTCCTAAAATGTGCGATGACGCCAAAGCTGTTAAGGATTTTCTCCTCTGTCGACAACAAAATGTGAAGTAAACTTGACTTAGAGATTCCATGGTTAGTAAACAACTTCTTCACTTTTAATTATGCTTTCTAAATTTTGCACTCAGACTATAAAACATTTTTTGGTTGAGGTCTTTGTCTCATTAAAGTTTAAAACTAGATCTTTGTATATGAGTATAATTAACGAATGTTTATTATTATGCTAGCTTTTCAGTAAGAGAACGTGTTAGGTAAATAATTACGTTCTGACATCATTAATGTGGTATTAAAACCATTATCCGATGCTACATAACTTGGTTGTCAAAAATGTGTCATCATATATCAGTACAGTAATGAAATAAAAGTGTATTGATCATAAGCAGATATTTAAAACTATAACGTCCAGGTATAAACGGAAATTTACAAAAACTATCTTGTTGCTTTTGCTTCAGGGTTAGCTATTGTAAGCAAAAGTTGTGGACTTTTGTCTAAGTTACTTAGTAAAAATATTCAACTATCCACTTGTTGTTACCCATGATTATAAAATAAAGCTTAAATAGCTAAATCAAGCATTATTTTTTATGAAAAATATAATTTTCTAAAAACCGCTTAAAAAACTTTTCACACTCCGTGACTATTTCTGTCAGTATAGAGGTTTCCAAATTTCTTCTTTGCAATATTTGTTATAATGTAGAACTTATTGGTTGAGAAATCTGCTTGATAAGTTCAGGAAACTTTTGTATTAAACGTTATTTCACTTAAATACAAGATCTTTCAAACCGATAATTTAGAAATTATTAATGGTGCCCTCTATTATTTTATTTATATTTTTGTATATGTTTGACTTCGTAATTATCTGGGTTAGAAAATATTTGAAACAGTTTGAATTAAAAATTAGAATTACTTATTTCAGTATGTAACTAGTAAACGCATGGAAATTTTTTCCTGTAATAGTTAATCTTATTATTTTTTCTTTCTAAGTTTTTACTTATGGGGACGTTCTACCTTTAAGTAACTGAAGAGAGGAATCTTTGAATATAAATTCAAAGTTTTGTCATACATTTATTTACAGTTAAATTTGCATACAATTTTTTCAATTTATTCTTTAATTATTCAAAAATATGTTTTTCTTTATCGTGATGTACAGAAATATTCAATTATTCAATAAAGAGCTATTATTATCTTTCAATGACTAGAAATTAATACAGAGCTATTGCACTCAAAGTTACAGAATAAAATATCAATATACATTAATATAAATATCAATAACCAATTTTTCTGCATAAGTTACCATCGAATCATATCTAAAACAATAAAAAATGCAGTTTTGAGAATATCAAATTTTAGATAATAAAAGTAATGTTAAATCCTACCATATTAACATTTCTTTTTGCATGAATTGGCATTCTTAAAGAAATATTTTTATGTGACTCCAAACATAAGATTTAGATGAATAGAAATGTTTTAATTATTAGAAAATGTAATAAAATGATTTTTAAAATTTCTTTTAAAGTTGAAATTTTTTTCCGGTAAATTATAAGATTACATTTCGAGTAAACAATCCCAGTTTAAGTAATATTATGAGGAATTTAACATACAAAAAGCAATAAATCAAAATATTTTTCTACACTTAATTTTCGACGTTAAAAAAATAACAGCATTCAAAAGTTTTTTGTTAAATGCGAGTTATAGAGTATATAAATCACTTACGTGGTGTTTTAAATTATTAATTTTTTTTCTCAAAACTATGACTATTACTGTCATGGTTACATTTATCCGGTATTTTACCTATAATCATAATTATCCGCAAGTTTTAAAAAGCTATTGAAACTATCTGTTTGACGTGAACTATAATTTGATATATCATCAGTATCTAGAGGCTGAATCATATGTTTTTGTCTATAGAATGTATACAATTAGAATGTTGTAATCTATTTTTCAATATTTATGTAATTAAAAACTAAGTTAATATTTACTATAATATTTTTTTAGTTTTAAATGATTTTTTTAAAATATAAGTTAGCGTTATATTTATTATTTTATAGTTTATTAATTCTATAGATAACAAGCATATATTCAAATATTAAAAACTGAAATTTCTGTACTCTGATTACAAACTCTTTTCAATTTTTATCATCAGATGCTTAGTTTGATAGGCATTTTTAGTTTATTATTTCTTTTATTTTAAGTTAAATTTTAATATTATATTTTATATAGCCCGCATAATTAAGGTATCAAATATTCATAATTTTTCCCAAATATATATCTGTAATAAAAATTTGTTTTTAATAATTAAAATGAAACTTTTCAAATAAAATTTTCTTGGAAGATCTTTTATGTTAATGCACTTTCTAAATTACGTCTTTACAAGTTGAAATGTATAGTAATTTACTATGAGTAAAGGTGATGAATACTATTAAGCATTAGCATCTCTTAAAATATGTTTACTTTAAGTTAAATTTTAATAATATATTTCAGATAACATGTAAAATTAAGGTATTAAATATTCATAATTGTTTATAAATATATGTCTGTAATAAAATTTTATTTTTAATAATTAAAATGAAACTTTCCAAATAAAATTTTTTTCAAAGATCTTTTATGTTAATACACTTTTTAAATTACGTTTTTACAAGTTGAAATGTATGGTAATTTAGTATAAGTAAAGGTGATGAATACTATTAAGCATTAACATCTCTCAAAAGATGTTTAAGATAAATTTTAATATTATATTTTAGATAACACGCAAAATTAAGGTATTAAATATTCATAATTTTTTCCAAATATATGTCTGTAATAAAATTTTATTTTTAATAATTAAAATGAAACTTTCCAAATAAAATTTCCTTCAAAGATCTTTTATGTTAATACACTTTCAAAATTTCATCTTTACAAGTTGAAATGTATGGTAATTTAGTGTGAGTAAAGGTGATAAATACTACTAAGCATTAACATCTCTCAAAAGATGTTTAAGATAAATTTTAATATTATATTATAGATAGCATGCAAAATTAAGGTATTAAATATTCATATTTTTTTCCAAATATGTGTCTGTAATAAAATCTTATTTTTAATAATTAAAATGAAACTTTCCAAATAAAATTTTTCAAAGATCTTTTATGTTAATACACTTTTTAAATTACGTTTTTACAAGTTGAAATGTATGGTTATTTCGTATGAGTAAAGGTGATGAATACTATTAAGTATTAACATCTCTGAAAAGATGTTTATTTTAAGTTAAATTTTAATATTATATTTTAGATAAAACTCAAAATTAAGGTATTAAATATTCATAATTTTTTCCAAATATATGTCTATAATAAAAATCTATTGTTAATAATTAAAATGAAACTTTCCAAATAAAATTTTTTGAAAGATCTTTTGTGTTAATACTCTTTCTAAATTACGTCTTAACAAGTTTAAATGTATGGTAATTTAGTATGAGTAAAGGGGATGAATACTATTAAGCATTAACACCTGTAAAAAGATGTTTATTTTAAGTTAAATTTTAATATTATATTTTAGATAACAAGCAAAATTAAGGTATTAAACATTCATATTTTTGTCCATATATATGTCTGTAATAAAAATTTATTGTTAATAATTAAAATGAAACTTTCCAAATAATATTTTCTTGAGAGATATTTTCTGTTAATACACTTTCTAAATTGCGTCTTTGCAAGTTGAAATGTATGGTAATTTAGTATGTGTAAAGGTGATGAATACTATTAAGTATTAACATCGCTTAAAAGATGTCTGTTTATTAGTTTATTGATATTTCTAATCCTCTTTTAATCGCTGCATTTATTAAAAACAAAAAAGTGATAATTAAGAGAGAAAATATTGAGCTTAACTTAAGACTACCATTAAAAACAGAAAAAAGAAATATATTTTAATGAGAAGAATCATTAAATTACCGATAAATAAAATATTCTTTAATGCATAATTTTTAAATAAATTATTAATAAAGATGTTCATTTGAGAAACGTTTTATGGAAACACATTGCTAAATTCGCCCATGTAAAGAAAAAGGAGAATCTGTTAATTAAGATTTTACTGGTATTTCTTCGACACATTGTTTTGGGAACAGAAATTGTTTGAGCGATATTGACATATTAATAAAGCGTTCATAATATATTTATTTTTAATAATAAAACGTATTAGAGAGCATTATTAAGCTGTCATGCTGTATTTCTTTTTAAGGAAAATGTATTAAAAAACGAATAATCACGTTTTAAAAATATTTTCCTGCTTAAAAATGTCACTAGATTAAGAAAGGGAGTATTTTTTTTAAATTTAATATCTTTTAATGATCTAATAAGTGAGAACTTTTTTTTAGAATTGAGTGCCTTTATCAGAAAAGAGGGAAAATATGCCATTATCCATAATTATTTGTCGCAACAGCTGTACGGTAGTGTTTGGATGGTCGATGATTTATTGGAAATGGGTACTAACAGCTTTTGATGAAACCTTGTCCCTAATGTTAGGTCATGTTGATGTAACTCGTATGAATTTAGGAAAAAAAAAGTTTTATTTACTGCTCTTCTACAATGAATAATCATAACTTAAAAAGACTTTCCTGTTAGGAATTGTAGCTACATTTAAAATAAGAGTAGTTTTAAAATTTTTTATATCTTTCCACGATTTTATCGGCAGGAATATTATTTATAGAATTGACTGTCTCATCAGGAATTAGGGAAAGTATGTCTTTTATCCATAACTTATCTCAACAGTTGTTCAGCTGAGTTTGGATGATCGAGGATTTATTGGAAATGGGTACAAACAGCTTTTGATGAAACATTGTCCCTAATGTTACTTCATGTTGACATAACTCGTATAAATTTAGGATAAACACGTTTCTTTTGCTGCTCTTCTATAATGAATAATCTCAACTTAAAAAGACTTTCCTGTTAGGAATTGTAGCTAAATTTAAATGAACAGTAGTTAAATTTTTTTTTATATATTTCCACGATTTAATCGGCAGGAACATTATTTTTAGACTGTTCTTATATATATGTATATTTATTTTTGACTGTTTTCATCAGTTGAGTTTCATCAGCAGAGCTTGGATGATCGATGATTTATTAGAAATGGGTATTAACCGCTTTTGATGAAACCTTGTCTCTAATGTTACGTCATGTTGACATAACTCGTATAAATTTAGGATAAACAAGTTTCTTTTACAGCTCTTTTAAAATGAGTAATCACAACTTAAAAAGACGTTCCTGTTAGAAATTGTAGCTAAATTAAAAAAAAAGAGTAGGTTAAAATTTTTTTATATCTTTCCACGATTTAATCGGCAGGAACATTATTTTTAGAATTTTCTATTTTTGTCAGGAATTAGGGGAAAGAATGTCATCTATCCTTAATTCATCACAACAGTTGTTCACTACTGCTTGGATGATCGATGATTTATTGAAAATGGGTACTAACATATTTCGATGATACCTTGTCTCTAATATTACGTCATGTTGACATAACTCGTATAAATTTACGTTAAGCGCATTTCTTTTACTGATCTTCTATTATGTATGATCATACTTCAAAAAACTTTTCCTGTTAGAAATTGTCACTAAAATTTAAAAAGACTAGTTTTAAAAAAATTTTATGTTTTTCAACGATCTAGTCGGAGGAACATTATTATTAGATTTGTCTATTCTTATCAAGAAAGAGGTAACATGTCATTATGCATAATTCATCCCAACAGCTGTTCAGCAGTGCTTTGGTGATCAATGATTTACTGGAAATGAGTACTAACAGCTTATGATGAAGCCTTGTCCTTAATGTTACTTTCTGTTGACATAATTCGTATAAATATGAGATAATAATATTTCTTTTGCGGCTCATATATAATGAGTAACCACTTTTAAAATTTTATCCTGATAAAAACCATCCGCTACGTTAAAAATGAATAATTTAAAAAATTTTTCATATCTTCCAACGATCTAATGTAAGGGACATTATTTTTAGAAATCTCTGCTCTTATCAGGAAACGGGGAGGGGCATGCCATTAACCATAATTAATCCAAACAGCTCCGTAGTAGTTCTTTGAGAATCGATGATTTGTTTGAAATGAGTAGTAACAATCTATGAAATCTAGTCCTTCAAATCACATCGTGTTGACATAACTCCTTATACATAAAAATATTTTCTTATACTTTGTTTTATAACGAATAATTTTGGTTTAAAAAATCAAAAAAATTTCTAGTAAGTACTTTGCTGCAGCGTACACGCAAATTAGCTCTTTGCCGATGCAGGTATAAAAACACTAACACAGAAACATGGAATTATTGTGACATTCGTTTATTTCTGAAGTGTGTGGGGAAAGTGTTGAAAAGCTCACTATGGCGTCGTTACTATTAAAGGAATTCAAAGAGGACTAATGAACACTTTATTTGAAATGCTGCCAAAGTACAAAAAATTGTAAACATTCTTTGGAAAATGAAGAATGTCTGTGGAGAAGCATGTGTATCGAAACCTA
>CM063505.1:81612945-81627945 GCA_032207245.1 Pardosa pseudoannulata
TCCCAGGCCTGATAGGACCAATAAATTTCATGTTATGCGATTAACTGTTAAACCCTTCTATGTGTCAAATTGGCTCACAACCGTGAAAATAGGTATACCATATTTGATAATGAGAAAAAAGGGTCTGCGGAGAAGAGGAATGAAAGTTTACATATTTTATTACTTAACTAAAAACCACCGTATGTTTTTTGAAAAGTGATATTAAAGTTATATATATATATATATATATATATATATATATATTATATATATATATATATATATATATATATATATATATATATATATATATATATATATATATATATATATATATGTATATATATATATATATATATATATATATATATATATATATATATATATATATATATATATATATATATATAAATATATATTATTATTATTTATATTATATATAAATTTATATATTTATATATATAATAATATATATATACATATATATATATATATATACATATATATACATATATATATATACATATATATATATATATATATATATACATATATATATATATATATATATATATACATATATATATATACATATATATATATATATATATATATATATATATATATATATATATATAAATATATATTATATATATACATACATATATATATATATATATATATATATATTCAGAGAGAGAGAGAGAGAGAGAGAGAGTAGTCAAATTTTTAAAGAGTCAAATTGGTTCGGTCCGTAAGTTTAGTGTTAAAAATGAAATCACCAACAATATTCTTTAAATATGCTACTATTGCAAAACATACTAACCTATTGCTTTTATTTTTTATCTTTCGAATTTATATAGAAACAAAACTATGCATCAGTTTTTACTTCCATTAAATACTATTCTTACAAAACAATTATTTAAAATTATACAATTCTTGAATTCTTCTTTTTTAGGTATAAATCCTCTGTAACTTGAGAAAATATTTTGCAGAATTGAAAATTTAAAAGAATACCGAGTTAAATAATAAACACACTAAGAGAGAATCTCCGAAATTTTGAATAAGGAATACATATGAGTAATGCACTTGAAACATTTCAAACTAACTTATTTAATGCAATAATCATTCAAATAGAAAATATTATTTTTCAACGTATAAAGTAAGTATTTATGACAAAAACATATTTTAGTGCAGTAAAATAATTATGTTATTCGAAAAATGTCTTTGGATAGTGAAGTGTATAACTAACTTGATTTTTTTTCGGAACTAATAATCGCTTCATATTTTTCATCAAAACCTGCCTAAGGTACCTTATCCACTTAAGGAAAATTTTTATTATGTAAAATCTTTCCTTTTAATAAACGCAATATATGTGTAAAACCTTATAGATTGGGTAACATACAATATATTTAATGCTAAGGGATTTTAATTTTGTTTAGATTTTAAACTGTCAAATAAATTTTGAAGTTTTCTTTTATGGATTATAACAGATATTTTACTTCGATTTGATATAAAAAAAACGCATCTGAAAAATTATCTTGCGGGTATATGACTTTAATTTTTTCGTTCGATGTATATTTTTTACATTATTTTAAAAAATACACTACTTGAATAGACAGAACTAAATAAATTTTTAAATCTAGAACGCTATTGAAAAACTTGTAAAAAATTCATTTTGAAATAAGCTGAATTATATATTTTACAATAAAATTAAAAAATGCTGTTATAATACAGATTTTAAATATTGAAAAGTAATGTTTTCTTAATATAGTTAATTTCTGATATGTAAATCATTTTAGATTTGCATCTTTTTATAAAATACACGAGCTAAGCAACAAAAAATATGATACTTAAACAGACAGAAGTAAATAAATTTTTAATGCTCTAATGCTATTGAAAAATTTGTAAAAAGTTCATTTTGAAATAAGCTGAACTTCTTATTTTACAAAAAAATTAAGAAACACTGTTACAATGAAGATTTTAAATATGGAAAAGTAATGTTTCCTTAATAGAGTTAATTTCTGATATGTAAATAATTTTAGATTTGCATCTTTTTATAAAATATATGAGCTATGCAACAAAAAATATGCTACTTGAACAGACAGAACTAAATAAATTTTTAAAGATAGATTTCAATTGAAAAAATTGTAAAAAACTCATTTTGAAATAAGGTGAACTTTTTATTTTACATTAAAATGAAGAAATTATGATTAATATAATGAAGAATTATAATGAAGATATTAAATATTGAAAAGTAATGCTTCCTTACTATAGTTAATTTCTGATATATAAATCATTTTAGATTTGCATAATTTTATAAAATAAACGAGCTATGGAACAAAAATTATGCTACTCGAACAGACAGAACTAAATAAATTTTTAAAGCTAGAATGCTATTGAAAATTTTGTAAAAAATTCATTTTGAAATAAGCTGAACTTTTTATTTTACAATAAAATGAAGAAATTCTGTTTTAATGAAGATTTTTAAGTATTAAAAAGTAATGTTTTCTTAATATAGTTAATTTCTGATATGCAAATAATCTTAGATTTGCATCTTTTTATAAAATATACTAGCTATGCAACAAAACATATGCTACTTGAACAGACAGAACTAAATAAATTTTTAATGCTAGAATGCTATTGAAAAACTTGTAAAAAATTCATTTTGAAATAAGCTAAACTTTTAATTTTACATTAACATTCAGAAACACTGTTATAATGAAAATTTTAAATATTGAAAAGTAATGTTTCCTTAAGATAGTTGATTTATGACATGCAAATAATCTTAGATTTACATCTTTTTATAAAATATACGAGATATGCAACGAATCATATGCTACTTGAACAGACAGAACTAAATAAATTTTTAATGCTATAATGCTATTGAAAAACTTGCAAAAAATTCTTTCTAAAGAAGAATAACTTTTTATTTTACAATAAAATGAAGAAATGCTGTTATAATAAAGATTTTAAATATTGAAAATTAATGTTTCCTTAAGATAGTTAATTTCTGATATGTAAATAATTTTAGATTTACATCCTTTTATAAAATACGCGAGTTGTATAACGAAGAATTAATATTTTTTAAATTCTAAAAGAATATAGTGTTGACTTTGGAACTTACAAAAGGCTTAGTTATATTTTTCAAATGCTCTGCAAAAATTCCAAGAATTTCCTTAAGAATACTGTTGCAGAATGGAATTCTTTTTCTCCAAAAGAACTTTTTTTCTCTTTGATTTCTGGATGTCTAAATTTTTCTTTTGATGATTATGGCTAAACTTGGAGGTGGTCACGAAAGCTTTCTTTTATTGACCTTGGAAAAATAGCCACAGAACTGACTCTTTGATTTTGTTTTGCGATACTATTTTTCATTCTCCATTTATTTAGATTAAAATGTACCTTCTGCTTGTTCTTTGAATAAGAGCTAAACGTAGATTAGAATATTTCCCTAATCTGTCATCCACTGCTTCTCTAATTTGATGCAAATCAAAAAGCAGTTAGGCATCAGTAATGTAAGGACACAATCTGCATAAATTTAAGGCCAAGCACAACTTCACGACAAGGAAAGAGAAGGGAGTATGATTAAAGCATTCTTGTGTTACCTTTCCAAATAGAGAGAAAACTAAATATTTTAAATAGTAGTAAACATATAGATAAATAATATATCTATCAATCTATCTATCTATCTATACATATATAAATATACACATATATATATAATATATATGCATATATATATATATATATATATATATATATATATATATATATATATACATATATATATATATATAAATATATATATAAATATATATATATAAATATATATATATATATATATATATATATATATATATATATAAATATATATATATATATATATATATATATATATATATATATATATATATATATATATATATATAATATATATATATATATATATATATATATATATAAATATATATATATATATATAAATATATATAAATATATATATATACACCATATTTTTATATATATATTATATATATATTACATATATATATATATATATATCAGAAAAAATACATAAAACATATATATTATATATATAGTGAGAGAGATAGAGAGAGAGAGATACAAATGAACCGAACGCTGGCCGAGATTGAGATAGAGAGAGGTAGATCGTAAATATATAGAGTTCGTGGGTTCGAATCCCACTATGGCATGGATGTTCGTAGCCGTTCGGAATCGGCTTTAAGCAGTAGGTCCCGGTCTCATTAGCCCCCGTGTGCAAAACAGTAGATCGTAGCGCTCCAAACCAAACCAAACCAAGATACAAATGTGCGTCTAATGGTTTGTTAAAGTTCCTTCTTGTTGAAGTAGAAATTACAAGCATAGTTCCCCATTAGAGTAAGTCAGCGGTTCTTTAATGGCTTATTAACACATGCGTGGCGGGAAAAGTGCAAACAATGACATAAAGATTGTAAAGATCTGCAGTTTCTCCCGAGAGCAAAAGCCATTTGTAACAGTTTTATTTGGGTAGTTGGGAAAATTGAGATTAAGTAAAGTAAAGAGTGAATTGAGAGAATTTAGAATAACTGCAGGGGCAATCATTTTTATATAACCCCCACATACACGCACACACACACATATGGTTAAAATCTTTTGTATGTGTGAATGTATGCATGTCCATTCGCCGTGTACTTCGAAATGGTTGGATCGATTTTCATGATATTCTGTACGGTGGTTCATGCAAACCCTGGGAAAGTTTTAAGCTTGTCATATTGTTCAGAGGACCAGGTCATGTTGGTGATCGGGCATATTTTTGCCCTCTCTCAGACATGGTGGCTATATTCTGAGGGGCCAATGGGTATATTTTCTTCTAATATTGTTCTAAAATTAAACTTTTATATAAGTTAATACCTCTGATAATTTTCAAAATATAACTTAAGCTAATGTATATTTCATGCCTTTTGAGTACATTTACTTAAAATATGTAGTTTTATCTATTCTAATTTAGTATATATTTTTTCTTTTTAACAGTGTTTTAGAGTTGATATGCGATTATTTACTATAGATAAATGCTACAACTATTTTATGATTATCTTTAATTGAATTTAATTAAAAATCGAGCCTTAATAATTTTGCTTTTTTAGGTACCTTTTTTATTTTTAGAGAATTTCCCAAAAGATGAGAGTGCAAGTATACATCGCCAAATATAACGTAATTTTATTAAGTTTGTTTTCAAAATTTAACTAAAATAAACTGCTTTACTCGTTTTATGAAATTAAGTTGTTTCATTGTTTGATTTGGAGCGCTACGGTCTACTTTTTTCAACACGAGGGCTAATGAGACCGGGACCTACAGCTTAAAGCCGATTCCGAACGACTACGAACATCCATGCCATAGTGGGATTCGAACATACGAACTCCGGTTCCGAAGGCCAGCACCCTAACCATTCGGCCATCGTTCGGCTATTTCATTGCAGGAATTGTTTAAAGTATTCGTTTAATATATACTAACCAACATATAGCCCATCATATGATGGGATCAGTAAAATTTTAAAATTTTCCTGAATTATAAAGTATCCTATGAGGCAGGTATTAATAGAATATTTGTGTAATAGAAAATATTTATTTGCATAAATATTTTTATTAATAGAAAAATAAACAGGTGCTTACTTGATATAAGTCATTTAACAGCTAACCGAGATCAACCCATAGACGCTATTCTCCTTTTAAACAGAGATTAATCATGGTTAGCTGTTAAATGACTCTGGTGCGACAAGCCCCCAGACTTTATGAAAATAATTTGTAGTTAATACCAGTGATAAAATTTTCATTGCAACAAAAATAATCGATGATTAAATTTAAAATTATCACATATGTTCCTAATCTGTTATTTATGCCAAATATGAAAGAAAATTATTTACGTAATATCTAAGTTCAGTGATGAAACGTATGAAAATAATGCAGACGAAATTTAAATTATTTAAAATAAGAAATGATTAAATGAGATGGTTAAAAGAATGACGTCATAATGCTAAAAAATTTTTAACTTTACCTATTTATTATGTGATAAATTTAATAGCCTGCTCTTAACCGAGGAAAATAGGGCTTGAAATAATGGCATTAAATGCTCGAAAAGGGGTGGATTTCGAACTTTTTAAAGACGACAGTATTTTCCGCTGTGATATGAAGCATATTTATACCAAGTTATTTTAGAATATTATCGATAGATTAGGAGAAGACAAACTTTACTGTCTTTGAATTTTGCTAACCCTAACTCCTCAAGAATCCGATATGAATGCCTCTATCCTTGTCAGGTCTAACCCCTTTATAATTTCGAGGACAGACGGACGGATAACTTAGTCTGTTATTATATAGGGTTAATTATAAATAGGTTAACTATTTTAAACTATTTTATATTTAAAATAATAAATTCGGAAATTTGTATGAAGTTCAGTTTTTTGATAAGCATTCTTACAGAAATATGGTTTATTTATAATTATGGATATTGGGAGCAGTCTCTTTTTATGTACTGTTATGTGTGTCTAAAAGAAAAGGAAGAAGAAATAAAATATTAGACTAAATAAATAAATTTTTCAAAGGCATCTTTGATACTTATATTTTCAAAACCTTTATGAGATATCTATAATAGGTTTAGCATCCATTCATCGTATATTTGGATTTCACGATGGGTGGTTGAAGTCATAGCCCATAAAAAATGACACCGTTTTAATTAAGGACCTTTAACAGAATGTTGGAGAATGGGTTTCCACTTCATTATAAGGGAAGGACAAACTGAGGTTTCAGCTAACATGAAGTTATAAATAAAAAGCCTTTAACACCTGGGTCAACATCTCAGATAAAATCCGTGGAAAAATCTCTAGGAAAATCTGCCTCCCATAGCGTGTATCTCTTTTGTATCTATCTATCTATCTATCTATCTATCTATATCTATATATATATATATATATATATATATATATATATATATATATATATATATATATACATACATATATATATATAAATATACACACATATATAATGTATATGCATATATATATTTATACATATATAATATATATATATAATATATATATATATATATATATATATATATATATATATATATATATATATATATATATATATATATATATATATATATATATATATATATATATATATATATACAGGGAGGGAGAGAGAGAGAGATGAGGGAGATAGAGAGAGGTAGACAGATAAACATATAGTAAAATTAATTTTCTTCGATCACACTTAGAAAATATAGCCCATATTTTTTAGTTGCCAGGACATGCTGGGGAACTTTAATCTTTTTTGTTTGGAAATTTCCAAGATTGTCCGCTAGGGTAATGTTGAGTTATAATTGGTTAGACATCTTCTCTGAGGGCGTAAACTGTATCCTCAGTGGTCAATTTAGGTTAGGGAATTAAAAGGGTAAAGCAAAAGGATACTTGAATTTTTGTCCTTGAATCAAGATTAGAAAACCCCTTAGAATTTTCTCGGACCGTCTTTCAGGTTTTATACAAAATGCCTACATTAGTTTCCTGATCTAGTTTACTTTTCCTTACATATATGTGATATATACCTTTAAAAGAATTGCTATGATTTGAATAAAATCAAGTTTTAGTTTTAAAGCTTTGAAAATGATTTAGTTAAAATAGTTTAATTTCATTCTTTAGGAATTATTTAGAAATAGCTTTTAACATTCTCATTTTTCAATTTCTCTTTATTTCACTCGAGCTATCACTTGGATCTCAATTATCCCCTTTTATATTCTATCTATGCTTCACTGCATATCTAAGTACTTTAAATGCATAATTTAAACAGTTCTCGGTATATTTC
The DNA here is from genome assembly GCA_032207245.1 of Pardosa pseudoannulata. Classification (NCBI taxonomy): domain Eukaryota; kingdom Metazoa; phylum Arthropoda; class Arachnida; order Araneae; family Lycosidae; genus Pardosa; species Pardosa pseudoannulata. The sequence goes on from CM063505.1 coordinate 81,620,787, forward strand.
AACAGTATTATATCAATAAGACATAAACTTTTCTGTGCTCTTGCCTCATTTAATGTGATGCTAGTCTGTTAAGAGCTATCAGAAATAAAATAACAAACAGATAGACTTGTATAAGTTTAAGTGGGAAATTAACTTCAACATCAGAAATTAATCATTAATGTTGTTTAAATGATTCGTTTCAAGGCGTTTACGCTTCAGTTACAACTTTACTATTGATGAATTTAAAACATCCAAAACATAAATGCTATTTCCTGTACAAAATTCATAAAAATAATTTGTTTGTATCAATAAAAACTATTGAAAAAAATTGAATTTGTAAAAACCACAAATTTTCTAAATGTTGATATATAATATAATACGAAGTCATTTCTATTTGAAATATCTTTAGCAGATTTTTTTTCGGGCAAATTGTGATGTACAAAATCATAATCGATGAAATTATCGATTATGATTTTATAAGTCACAATTATTTTATTGTGACGTTGTTGATTTTATACGTTAAATAGAAAAAAAATCTGCTATTCATTTAAAAATATATAATTTGCATCAATTTAAAAATAAAAATATATTAAATATTTTAATTATATAATATATTTTATAATATATTTTTAATTTTTATAAAAATATATTATAAAAATTAAAAATATATAATAAAATATAATAATATAAATTTAAAAATATATAAAAATATAATAACAAATAAAATCAAAATATATTAAATATTTTAGTTATATGATATATTTTATAATATAGTTTTAATTTTTATAATAAATTTTTAATTTTTATAAAAATATATTATAAAAATTAAAAATATATAATAAAAATTAAAAATATAATAAATATAAAATATAAAATATATAAAAATATATAATAATAAATAAAATCAAAAATATATTAAATATTTTAATTATATAATATATTTTATATAATAAATTTTTAATTTTTATATTAAATTTTTAATTTTTATAAAAATATATTATAAAAATTAAAAATATACAATAAAATATAATAATATAAAATTTAAAAATATATAATAATAAATAAAATAAAAATATATTAAATATTTTAATTATATAATATATTTTATTATATATTTTTTAATTTTTATAATATATTTTCAATTTTTATAAAAATCTATTATAAGAAATTAAAAATTTATAATAAAATATAATAATATAAAATAAAAAATGTATGAAAATATATAATAATAAATAAAATAAAAATATATTAAATATTTTAATTATATAACATATTTTATAATATATTTTTAATTTTTATAAAAATATATTATAAAAATTAAAAATATATAATCCACATTAATTTAAAAACAAAAGTTAAATTACTGCCATTTGTTGGTGGTTAGGGGCATACATCTTTCCTTTAATTCGTGTAAAATATTTCATCAATCATGTAGTTAAACTATAATTTTCATAGCAGAGTAGTGAGCGAATGATATTATTCACTCTGTTATGACAAATGATTGATTTCTTTATATTTTTGGTTCGTTTATTTATCTTTATAAAGAAACTGCTGCTATATTAAAATGATTGGGTGCCAGTTATTTTGGATCCCCCTAGATCCATGATAACTAATGGGGAAATACGTCTAAGTGTTCACAGTTGAAGATATTTTTTAAAATTCATTCTGCCTCTGAATAGAGTGAAATTTATTCTGGATTATGCATGACTTTTTTTTTAAATTCATGTATCCAAAATATCCTTATTTACGTTCAAAGAAAGCTATTACAAAAGTTTTCACAAATAATTTAATATTAAAAATATTTTAATTAAAATTTTGTCAAATATTTTTAATTAAAATTTTGTCAAATATTTTTAATTAAAATTTTGTCAAATACTTTTAATTAAAATTATTTACTAATTAAAATTGTTTATTGATTAAAACTATTTACTAATTAAAATTATTTATCGATTAAAATTATTTACTATTTAAATTTATTTAGTGATTAAAATTATTTTCTAATTAAAATTATTTACTGATCAAAATTATTTACTAATTAAAATTATTTATTGATTAAAATTATTTACTCTTTAAAACTATTTAATTAAAATTATTTATTGATGAAAATTATTTATTGATTAAAATTATTTACTAATTCAAACTATTTATTAATTAAAATTTACTCACGCATAACGCTGAAAATTTTTCTGCTACATCACGATTGCAATTTTTTTAAAGAAATTCTTAAATACAAACCACAAAAAAGTAGAATAATTTTTCTCATAGGTTAAAATGGAGCTAGAAGAATCCAATATGACTGATACCCAACTATCTTATACACAGATAAGGATTTTAAAAAGCCTTCGATCCGACTGCGTATATATGATAGTGAAAATAATATTACGTTGGCCTAGTGTTTGAGAAAGAAGAAATTAATACTCATTAATAAACACATGGACAAATATGTCTTGATTAAATGAATTTATACAATTAAATAAATGCCTAAGGAATACAACTGTAATCAACTTATCATTTGTAGATATCGAAGACTGCTCTCGAGTCGGCGCCGGCCCTAAAAAACAATATGGCGATGATTTTTCTCAAAAGGTCTATCCCGCAAGCCACGGATGCCAGCAGCGTTCACCTTCTACTCCCCTCTGGTCATAACTTTGTCCTCTAAAAGAAAACAATCAAACTGCTTCGCGGAGAAAAAACAGGGGTTCATTCCCGAACGGAGGGGTCAGAAAAAGTCAAACCAACTGGCTCTTCTATTGGTTGGGAGAAGTCTGAAGTTTCTAGTTCAAACCGGTCCTGTTCTGGTATGTCTTTGACGATGACTCACTGGAGGAGGTAAAAAAAAGCTGAACCGAATGTAACTTACTGTTACAATGACTAGTTAGAATATCAGTTTTAAATAAATAAAACCTTTTCATAGATAAATAAAACAATTTTAAACCAAGTTCTCAATCTATGGAGTGCGAAAAGCCAAATGCAAGACTTTCTTGCCCCATACAAACAATAAGCAGAAACTCCGTTTAAGTATAAAATTAAAAAAACAAATCTATGGTAGTTACAGAAGGAAATAAGTGTAAAACTGTCTATATCTAAAAAATTTTATTTATATTTTTATGTTAATGTAGGTTTTGTTCCATGTACGATATATAGATCATGTGTGAGACGTTATGTATCATTTCTATTAAAAAGAGGGAATTTATTAAACTACTATAATTTTAAGCCACTAAAATGCTTATCTATATATTTATAAAAGGGAAATATGTTTGTGTATCCACTTCCGACAAAGCTTCCCGAATTGCTGCAGAAGCACCAAGTTTTGTACTACAATCATTGATAGCTCTGAAAAAAATTACTGCCAATATTAAAATCTCCTACGCCCATGGGATACCACTTGTTTATGAATTTACTCTTGCCTATCGACAAGATATGGCAGCACAGTTACAGTAAAGTTTCCCCAAGATAAATAAATACATATATTTATACATACATGTAATATATCAAAATTATTTCACTTTAATATCTCTTTAAAAACCTCCTCTCTCCCTTCTAATTCCTTAAAATCTATTTTGTGAGCAACAAAATGTCTTAATCAAAAGAATGCCCTCGACTAATTACATCATTCCAGCCATATATAAATAAAACTCATTCATTAGCTGATCTCATATCTGATTCTGAATAATCTTTAACTGAAGAAAAATCTATCTATTGGACTGAAAATCTGCTAAAAGTGTTCATTATTTTTATTGCATTAACTGATTGTGTAAGCATAATAAAGATTTAATCAAATTCTTTCATGCAAAATATCATAAAATAGGGACAAATCACACACAATAACATAAAAACAATATACACAATAATTATATTATTATAACACATATATTCTAAATAATATAAATAAATATATATATATATATAATATATATATATACATATATTAAACAAACACATAATATATATTATATATTATATATATATAAAAATATAATATATATATATTATATTAATAATTTGTTATTTATATTATAATTCTGTATAATATTTTTGATATTTTTGTTTTTATACAAATATATTTTAATATTATATATAAAATATTAATCTAAAATTTCTTCTTTAATTTTTATAAATTATTATATATACATATTATATATATATATATTATATGTTATACTATTTTAATTATATATTATATATGTAATATATATAGTATCTATTTTTATATAATATATATGTATACATATGTATATATATATATATTATAATATATATATATATGTATATTTATATATATATATATATTATATATTACATATGTATATATATATGTATATATATATATATATATATATATATATGTATATATATATGTATATATATATGTATATATGTATATATATATGTATTATTATATATAATATGTATATATACATATATATATATATATATATGTATGTATATATGTATATATATATATATAAATATATATATATATATATATATATATATATATATATATATATATAATATATATATATATATATATATATATATGTATATATATATATATAATATATATATATATATATATATATTATATATATATATATATATATATATATTATATATAATATATATATAATTTATATATATATATATATAGTGGATCACGTCTAAGGAATTTTACAAAAGACTAAACTGTTAAAACTGGTTTAGCGAAAGAAAGTTCTTAAAGCAAAAATAGGAAAAATGTATTATGAAAGTATATTAATGTAAATTTGAGTATTAATTCGTTTTTCACCTCTAAATGGGTCTAAATCGGTTGAAAATTTTTTCGCTTTCGTACAAAACATGCACTCATTTTTTCATAGGGTAAAGTAATCCTAAACTAAATCTAGGCTAAAGTGTGATTAACGTGCAATACATTTAATCTGGAACACTTGGAGATGTTAGGTGCCTGGGCTAATTTTCCATTAAACAGAAATTGAAGGTTAGAAGGTTCAATTTCATACTTCTTTATCAAGCTAAGAATCGATTAGTATGGTTGTCCCTAGAGGCTATGTATAGACGCGAAGATGAAACATTTTGACTTCGATAAATGGGACACAGGAAAAGAAAATTAAAAATAAATGTCGTGGTAGTTGAATGAGAGAAAAATAATTAATGGATGACAAAGGAAACGAGGTAAAGAAAATTTTATGAGAAATAGCCTGAGGGACACACCCGTTAACGCTGCTAGCAAATGACGGGGTGATAAGTGAATATAACGATGTTATTAATTATGAAATTAACAAATAGAATAGATAAATGAAGGGAGAAAATGTAAAAAATTGTCAATTAAGAGAACGAAGTAACACTACGCTTTAGGTCAATATGCTTTATCGAAACTAAAATTAATGCATGCATTAACACCTATTTTTAATCTGGAATGTTTGAATTAACAATGAGTAACATATAAGAATTAAAAAAAATACATGTAAAATTAGAAAATTATATTTGAATGCCTACTGTAGCCTTAAGTAATACCTTTCATCAGCTTGAGTTATAAAATCTAAAATAGAGCAACTGGGTACGTTGCAGTGCATTTATCCCTTTTTCCGAGAAGAGCATAGGGAATAAATTACCATTGCAAGCTGGTTTTTCCTTAAGTAAAAAGTCGGTGTCTGTGATTGTTCATCTGTTCTATCAGCATTTCTCAAAGTTTGAGAAGTGAGTATGCTGTACATGACGCGCCGACGTAATGTGACACGAAAATCCAGATCACGTGATAGAAACGTTTTTCTATATATGGGAGTAGCATAGAAAATTCTAATTCGAAAACAGTTACTAAAAGTAAGCCGTTGTATATGAAGGCTATTATATTTGTGAGCCCCTTTTCACAAAACGACCATGGTGACTTTAGATGAAGTTAAAAACTACCAAGTTCTCTGCTAGGTAAGTATATCAGTAACGTAATTTCAGCAATAATAGCCTTAAATGTATGCTAGCGTTAAGGTTACAGCAAACATACAGCTTATCGGAATTTGTCTGAAAATTCGATATTTCTATCACCTTGAATTGTAATATATAACTAGGAGTAAGTATTAAAGCGAATGCTTTTAAGTATATCCTCTTATAATAACTATAATTATTACCTCAACAGACATTTCAGTTATTACTAACAACTACATTAAACAGCTTTTAAAACAAACATTTTCGAATTTTATAAGCTTTCAAAATATTTCAGGTGCATTCCTAACCGTCATATACTTCTGAAATTTACTGACAATTTACCTTACAGAGTATAAAATAAAATTTAGTTAAAAGTAATATATATATTTCGATCAATAATCTATCTTATCTAAAATTAAAATAACTATTATATAGGAAAATTGACATTTTAATTACTATTCTTTTTTTAGTTATATTTTCAGCGAATTCTTACGATAACAACTAAGTTTAATTCTAAAACCCAAAAAGACTGTCGTATAAATAAAAAGTATGTTACTTTGCATAAAAAAGAATGCGCATAGAATACTTTCAATAATGTTCTTTTGGAAATAATTAACAAATTTTGCTAACATTTTACCTTGAAATTGTAAGCAATTTCACCTGAATTTTATACTGTTATATCACATTAAATATCAATCAGATTAGTCAAAAACAAATAAATTTTTAAAGTCCACTGTGTCTTTAACGAATTTTAGTAAATATGCACTGATACGTCAAGAGGAAAGGAAATTATATTGATTGGAAATTCTAACGGAAAATCTTTTGGAAATAAATATCTCATTTAAGGAGACATAACATCTCAAATACGGTCAAAATACCAAATTTTTTATTTGCACAAATTATCGTTCAAACCTTTCCATAATTGTCAATTTTGATTCATTTAATAATTTCAATGTATTAAATCTTCATCATCCATAATTCAAAAATTATTTATTGATGTTTTATTAATAGGGACTTTATTTACCAAAAAACTTTTTCTCCTTGTTTGTTTTTTAAAATTCTATGGATTCTAAGACCTTATTTTCATATATTTATCTGGACATAGCACTTTATGAGGCTTTAAATGTTCTTCATAATACCTTCTTTTCTATTCATAATAAATTAAAACTTTCTGTGCATCTTAGACTGCATTTTATACAATTCATAAATAACGGTTTCAATTTTAATAAAAGCACTAAGTTATGCACTTCGAGCAGTATGT
>CM063505.1:81632945-81635445 GCA_032207245.1 Pardosa pseudoannulata
GATATACCCATGAAAGCGATACATAATAATAAAAAACTCATTAAGCTATTTATTTATTTTTTAACATAAAAAGTTAAAATATTAATTTTTATTTTTTGATGGAGAACTACATATTTAAATATGACTTCAAATAAAAATAATAAATTAGAAGTATATTTAAACAAATTTTTTACCTTGTAAAGAAATGCACTAGGAAAATAATAGTAAGTTATAAAAAAGAAACATAGCAATAATCTATTCGCATTAATTTACATCAATAAAAATACAATTTAAATTGTCGTAATCTATATAGTTAAATAGTAATTAATATAAGATCTAACGTTTATGAAGTCCTCCAGCAGCTTCAAAGACACACGTTTCACCTGTGGGAAGTATAGTGTAATCCATCCACGGAAGTTGTACTTGTGTCTGAAAATAGCAAATTCATTTAGGAAGTAGAGAAAGTAATTTCTCAACTTTAAGGTGCTTATAAAATATCCGGTGTTGTGAAATTGTCTGAGGATATATAATTGGAAGGAATATTCAGATGTGCTTCTTTTCATTACTACTAGTGAATCAGTGTGCAAAAATGTATAAAAGAACAAAATAAAAATAGTAGAATAAAAAGATGATTCTACAAAATGACAGCAGATGAGTAATTTCAAACTTCTTAGCTTTGTCCCTTATAGTAGGAATAGAATGTCGTTTGCTCTATAACAACTGGTTGTCTGACATCCGTAGTCAGATTATAGACACAACAGATGAAAACATATGTAATACAGAACATTTAAAAGTCTTAAAAAGCCTTTTTATATATTTCTGTTCTACACATTTGTATACATTGTAATATAATCATTAATCTATGTAATCTTTCATTCCTGTTAGAACTTTATATATTTTGAATGGGCAAAAAAAACCTAATTTTTTTTAAAAATAAATTTCAAAAGTTGAGTCTTTAAAGTTTAAGAACGTCCCAGTTCCCTTAAGAAATACAAACTTTAAAGATATAAATACCAGAAATCTCTTGCAATAAATATAGTATTCAGAAGAAGTGTTTAACTTTGTCACAATATACTTGCTTCTTATTCAGAACTTTAGTGAATGAAATTCTGTAAGATAAATCGATACTCAATCACTATGACTGGTAACTGAAGGGAAATTTCCGCTCATGGAAAAATCACGTGCAAGTTCTTTTTTGTACGTGGCTTTTTTTTTTTTTTTTTTTTTTTAAAGAAAATACTCCAATCTATTCTTTCCGAGAACTTGATTGAAATTTATTTCTGGCGTAAAATATTGCTATAGCAACAAAAATTAGTCAAAAATTTCTGAAAAAATCCAGGTGTTTGACCTTTTAAACAGCTTTTAGAAACAGCAATCGATTTTTACTGTCGCAGCTCATTAGATTTAGTTCTGAGGATAAATATTTGACTTTTAATGTAGACTAAAACGGCCGAAGCAAACCTATTTTGTACTTTTGTTTGGTTTGTTGGCAAAAACTTTTTGACTAAAACTTGCCCATATAAATAAAGAAGAATTAATTAGTATCTTTTTTTTTGTAAGTGCTGTTATTATTATTAAAATTCTATAATAAAACATTTTTAAATTGCCTTTTTATTGTGACATTAAAAATTAGCTCTCGCTTAATATCATTACTTTACATTTTATAAAATTAAGGTTGAATGTAATGAGAATTTCAGTATTTTCAGAAATATTGTTAAGTTTAAAAATACTAACATGAGTATGAAACCTTGTTGCAACAATGTTTAATGCAAGCATTCTAACCAGTATATATTATGTCATTCAGATGCTGAATGCTATTTTGTGTGGTTTCCGGCCTTTTGCATTTGGCCAATGAAATTAGTAGACATCCACGCTGGTTGAGGATAATGCTGGATTCACTGTATTTGCTGGATTTTGTTCAGTCATGTCCCTCAATCATTCTGTTCTCAACAGTAGGAGGATTGTGCAATCTCTGAAACTGAAGAAACTTGTTCATACTCCTTAGATCAATTTATAGGATAGCAGGGGACTAAAACAGAGAGTTTTTCTGTTAAAAATGTCCATGGATAGTGAACGTAAAACCAGTTCAGTCACCAATTGATGGGCAAATTTGCTATCACGGGCAAGCGTTAACGATCAGAGTTTTCCTGGAGTCACAGGAAATGCTCTCCAGAAGTCATAACTCCTTTTACAGTTCTAATGTGCCTCAGTCTTACACAGCATTATCTCAAGCAATCAACTGGATTATTTATAACCAGTATACAATACAGAGTATAACCACAACCAAGGCGTTTTTTCATGTCCGCAGACAATTTATCTTTATTTATCCCCTGATGAATTATTAACTGGGCACCACCAAATTCGCTGCCAATGGTGGGAGTTAGTAGTGTGTATGCCACAGGGTGTCTGTCTCGGACTTATTCTTCAAGCAATCTATTTCTTAAAATTCGGTGTGACTATATCTGTGAACAAAGCTCGAAAGTTGGCTGTAGATGCAATATAATGCACCACATACATGCAG
>CM063505.1:81637945-81640445 GCA_032207245.1 Pardosa pseudoannulata
AAAATAGCAGTTTTGTTCTATACCAAATTCATATTCCAATATAAGAAACAAAACCCCATATTATGCAAAAATTTTTGTAATATGTACCTGTTTCGTGCTACCGAAATACCTATTGCGTGCAACCTAGTGGCACGCGTGTCATAGATCGCTATCTCTGTTTTAACCCTTTATTTATATTACATTTGATATGACAATATTTCTTGTTTTGTGTCACAACTGTAGCTGTATCTTGACCACGAAAAGCTACTGCCGACAGTGTCAATAAAAACGTGCTGTAATGTCACTTATTTTCCCAGTCCATGACACATAAAACGGGTTGAGCAATACATGATTATAATAAATTTTAAACGATCGTGCGTATAATACTTTTCAGTATACCGTCTACTGTGGGTTGTACATTGCTGTTGTTATTTCAAAGCATTTTAGAACCCAAGTTTACTTTATATCGTCTTTAATTATAGTAAAATGCCACTGATCTATATTACAACATTCAAATATTGAACAAAAGACAAGGAAATATGTTAAAAAATATTTTTAAAAAATTAAAAATTAAAAGAAGCACTCTAAGTGCAACGCCTAAAAAAATTGCCAATGTCCAAGAGAACGCTGTATTCTTTTCCTTCCTTCTTTTTACTCAGGCAACCTATACTTTTTCCCTTATCCTGTGCTATTGCGTTCGTTGTTTCATTGTCCTTTGCACAATGCGTCCTTTCCCGGCTCTGCCCAGAAGGACCGGGACTCCAAGGATTGTCCTGAATCACCTCCTGGAGACCAATCACAACTCTCCAAAATTTGGTGAAGTTTAAGTGCACTCTTTTCACTGGCCACACCACACGTTTCCTAGAGTCGCGAAATAAACTTGGGCATTCAACCCACAACGTGTGAGTGCGGCGAGCAAATCAGTTTCGCAAACCTTATGTCAAACATAGCTGCACTCTCACACCGTCAGTGTAAACTGTTCTCGATACGATATCAGTTTTTGAACTATATAGAAAAGGAATGTATTATGCCATAAATTGATCTGTGTCTTGCTTCAGACTTTAATATGTCCATTTCCAGGGTGTTACATTTGACAAGGATCTAGTTTCGTCATTGTATTCGTTATAATAGCTATTCAAAAGGAAATTTAAGACTGAATGTGCTAATACAGACAATGCAGCAGCGTTATTTCACTTCATAATCAAGATGTGTTGATGGTGTAGGGACCAAAACCAGCACCTATACCAAGGGGACTGGACAGGGAAATTAGCTCTTTCGTCCCAGCGCCAGGTTTTATGGGTCACTTAATGAGATATTTTTTAAAAAGTTACAACAGAAGACAATAAGTATCGTTAAGTTAAAAGTATTGTTTTTGTTCGAAAATCAACTGTAGTAATTTTTTATATCATTAATAAAAATTGCAGGTTTCGAGTTGTTTTTGTTTACCCGATGCCTTTATAGACTTGCTTATTCGTCAAAATCATAAAGTAGAGCCAAAAAGGCATATGATGTTATCTTTTTTGATTTCCTGATGATGATTGTGAGATGTCATATTATCACTCTTTGCTGGTACGAGAAAAAAATGTATATTTATACACACACACACACACACATATATATATATATATATATATTTGTATATCTAGGTGTGTAACATATATCTCTATATGTGTATATATATATATATATATATATATATATATATATATATATATATATATATATATATATGTATATATATATATATATATATATATATATATATATGTGTGTGTGTGTGTGTGTGTGTGTGTGTATAATGGTTGTTTTTACCATTACAAACGAAGATTGATTTCCATGCTTGATAAAGCGTAATTTTATAGGCCGAGTAAAAAAAAATAGCTACAAAATAATAAAAAATAGTAAAATTTGGAAATAGAAATATTGAGTTTATTTTCACACAATCCATCTTTGCACAATGCCGCCAAAACGGTATATATTCCCTTATACAGTACTGTGATGGTGCAAGAGAGGAATCCTATCGCAGTTTTAGAAGTTTATCACGTGATAACGCTAAGAAGTTAAACTAAGTTTTACAAAATCGTTATATAAAATTAGTTTAACTAAGCAGATATTAATTTGGTGTTCTCAAACTCTCCACAGGTTGTAATTTTAGGGAAAAATTCACCAGGAATTTATTTTAGAATGTAATTATAATGAAGGTGATTTTCTTGTTTAAAATATCATGACGCACACACACATTCACACATACAGATGTATGTATATATTCTCGTACAATATCCTGTGTTCGTGTTAATAAAGTGTCTGTACTTTAATTTGAATTCTTTCTGATTGAAAGAAAACAGCAGTTTCAGATGATAACTAAAATTATCTTAAATATCTTTCTTACATCGATAGTAGTTTCAAACATTTCATTCTTTTTTTTTTTCAGTTGGTGCTCTGCTGCGGGCATCGATGGCGGGGGACAACCGCGAGGAGCGGCAGGCCCGCTCTCTTGCGCTGGAGCGTGCGTACGTGCACG
>CM063505.1:81645445-81650445 GCA_032207245.1 Pardosa pseudoannulata
GCCAAGCTGCCATTACTCAGCTATATCTAACATTATTCGTCGGGGTAATAATTTCACTGCTTTGAAATTTCTAGAAGGGTCTAAAAACTGTACACTAAGACATATTCAGAATTCCAAATCATTCGTTTTGGATTGTGACGTAGTAAGTGATGTCCTAGCCAATTAAGGCAGAAATCTTGGACGAACACACTTTATTCTATACTTTTATAACATTTTTATTTATACATATGAACATACTTAAACTTAGGCAGCGCTATATCCCTTATAATTAGAAAATTCAAACTATATTTGGTAGAAATTTCTGCCTTCTGGTCTTCTAGTTTTTATTCCTTATCACTCGTTAACCTCTAAGAGTGAAAAAAGCATCTGATTAAGTTTATGATTCCTTTTCTTGATTAAGAATGCTCGGATTTCTCATGTGACAACGAAATCTTTTCAACCGATTGATTTGGTTTCAGATTTATGTATTTTACACCTTTAATTACCTGAAATTGTTTTGCTATCACTTGATAAATTCCACCGATTATTCATCGGAAAAAGGAATCGTGAACTGAATGCGTTGCTTTTTCAACGCATCAGGTCGACTTATGATATGGCCTGAAAACTATTTTACCGTTAAATTTACTCATATTGTATTTCACAAGCTATGCTAATTTTTTGGAACGAGTGTATATACACTGATGCATAATCACACACACGTGCATTCACATATACATAAGATTTAATCATTTTATTGCACAATTTTTACACAGTCAAAAATTTTTACACAGTTTTCATTAGCAATTTTTGAGATATTGGCTCTGAAAAGAACCTTTGATTGTTTTCAGAAGACATAATTATTTTCAGAAGACTTATTTGGAAAAATCGAGCACATGAAACTTAAAACAGTTTGACTACATCTTTTCTATGATTGGCCCGTTCTTTTTTTGTAAGCTGTTCTGCGATTGGTTAGGTTCCCTGATCCACCATGATTTCTAAAGTCTAGTGGTGTGTAGTTTGCAAATGACACCACGTAGGTGTCAATGGCATCACAGGTGACGAGTCAAATAACGACTATGCACCACATTGGTAACCCCAGATGTGAAGGGGTCATTGAAAATGAAACATTTTTTTTAAAATTCTGAGTTCAAGAACCTAGTTTCAGCTCTTCATGTTTCTTTTTTGTGTTCTCCCTACAGGCTGCGGCAACGGCAAGTACCTGGACATTAACCCGGACGTGATGAAGATCGGGTCGGACCACTGCGCCGCGCTCACCGCAGCTGCTGCTGTGTCGCGCGGCGGTGTGGAAGACCACCGCAGGGAGGTGCTCACTTGCGACAACCTGCAACTGCCGTTTCGGGACGAGACGTTCGACGCGGTGCTGTCGGTGGCGGTCATCCACCATTTCGCCACCACGGACAGGAGAGTCGCGGCCATCCGGGAACTCACCAGAGTACTTCGGATAGGAGGGAAAGTGCTGATCACCGTGTGGGCCATGGAGCAGAGGCACAGGAAAGTGAGTCCTTTTCTTCAATTACACCGATCTCTGACCACGGTTTGAAGAACCTCAGTTACAGAGTACTTTCATCCCTGTTTAGTGAAGTGCCAAGATCTGGCAAAAATCATCAAATTTTGACATACTTTCTCGAATCCTTTTGTCTTATTTGTAGACCTAACACTAGATTCGAGTCTACTTTTTAAAGGATAATTTTCTTTTGTTATTGATAAACTATATATACTGCTTTGAATCACCCTTTTGTTGTAAAAGATTAATTGCAATTTATTTTAAACGGCTAGGACCATCGGTTGTGGAGAAAAAGGCCAGTTAAACACTATGCATCCTGTATACGGTAAGAATGCTTATTCAGATCTACCATATTGTCAAAACAAGAAGAAATTCTACGGAATACAATATGAGAGAGACTCAAAGACCTTACCAAATTTCTCCGATAACGTAACGGGTCGGGTTAATTTTCTTATAAGAACTCTCCTGTAAAAGCCTCTTTTTGAAAATTAAATGCCCTATATTTTATTTAAAATATGAATTTAGTACAACTTTTGACATTTAGAAGAGTTTTGAAGAAATAACTATATGCAAACGGAAAGTTATGGTAAGAGATATGCTCTTATTTTATATTTCTTTTCTTCATTCGAATTTTCCATTGTGGTTACAGTTAGTTGCGATTTCCTGACACATACAACCTCATCCTTTACACATAAGCCATTAATGCCTGTTCATCGATTCTTAGCATGAATGAGTTCTTCGGGATGTTCTCTTTTATTATTGTTATTTTGCTTTAGATGAGTTTAAAAGTTTTGTTTTTTTTACTTAAGGGGATCACCTTGATGTCTATATCAACTAATATTTATTCTTGTCTCATCGAATGGCATCATAGTTATACAGCATAGTATTATTCCTGTACCCTGGGTAGAAGCTAGCAGATCTATTTTTTGTCTGAAAATAATTGGAAGACCGAAGATCTTTTCCCCATTCCTTACTACCAGAAGAAGTACTGGCTCCAATCGATAGGACGTTATTTTTATGTAGCAGACCGTAAGTTGAGTTGCGATGTCGAAACTTTATTTTACTTTAGCACTCAAAATATTTTCATTCTGTTATGACATAAAGATGCGTAATATAAAAAAAATCGCCAAAGTTTTCTGCTTCGGCTTTAAAGTAATGTATGTGTATTTCTTGAAAGAATTACAGTCGTAAATTCGCTGGTAATATGTAAATTTGTATTCCAAAAATTGTTTTCACGTACCATTAGCGGGCGCAGTTTTCTATAATATGAATTGTAAATGGCTATAGTAAAATCTATTTTATGTACATTTTTTATAGCATAAGGTATTATAAGATGTCATTGCAATCTAAGAGTGAGTTTTGTTTCTTTATCTTTTGACATTTATTCAGATAGTGGTTATAAATATTGTTATAAGTCAGGGCTTCGAACCTTAATATATTTTTCATTCTGGTTAAACAGTTGTCTGGTTAAATATTAGCCAGATACTTAGTGTACTCTATGTAAAAATGACTTACTTCTAGAATCATTATTTTAATACCACAGTGAATTTATATTTAGTGATATGATACAGAATTAAATGTTACTAAATGCCTGATTTAATCACTAAATTTTAAAAACAAAATGTCCATAAAAGATACCATGTTGAAACCCATATTGATTCAGTATTTTACATACTCCAATGAAAAGTGTTTAATCTCTATTGAAGCTTGTTAGAATAAATTCCTCAAAATTTTATCAAGATGGTAATATATGTATATACACACAAGGTCGCACACTTTTTGAGGTTTTTTTGAGAAACTGAATGTCCATAGAAACTGACTGCATTACATTTGAGTTTCCTTGTATGGGAAAACAAGAAAGATATTTTAACCCCATCCGGTAAAATGACGAGTCTAACTCGTCATTAGTTTTTCATTCCATACCGCACAATGACGAGCTACACTCGTCATGCGATTAAAGTTACTATTAAATATGATGATTAATTTAGTTAAAAATTTCTAGTGTACTGAATTTGGCAACACTTTTATCACTTGTGAAAATCACAAGTCACTATTGCATATTGTTTACTTAGAATTTCTTGGTACAAGTCATTGCCAAACTAATGAGTCAGAATAAAAGAAAACCTACTAAGAAATGCCGTGTGTGTTACAAGAATCAAATTAAAAGTGAGACTACTTGGCGGTGTAAACAATTAAGAATTCCTTTGCACTTTGTTTTGAAAAGTACCACTAGCTTGAAGACTATTATCTGTATACCTTATTAATGTTTTGCTTTGATATTTTCTTAATTTTACTGTTTCTGATATTATTTAACACTGTGTAAAAAGTGGATTTTAATAAAGAATATGTAAGAATTGTAAAATGAAACAAGTTTTTTAAATAAAAATTAAATGGTTATTTCATGCACAGTTTTTCATTATTAAATCATACTGGAAGGGGTTAACTGGGTAAAACTTTATTGATAAGGATAGTTCTTATTTGATTCATTGACTACTTGCAATCCCCTAACATCAGTTTCCTGCATATTCTATTTACGATTGCAAACAGAAAATATTCACATAAATTTTCCTAACGCAGTGATCCTCCAGTTTATTGAGTAAAATCATATACAATGAAATTTTAGTCATTTTATTTTGACCACACTAGGAAAGAAGTTAAGCTTACAAAGACGCCAGGTGAATTCTTGTTTGAACTAAAGATTTATCTTTTATAGTATGAACACATGTCTAGGATTTTTTGGAGTCGAATCGACACGTGTTCAATTGTTTAAACTGAATTCAGCCACGTTCAAAATGCTAGAGACTGATAAAGAAATTGTGTAAGCAAAAATGTAATAATAAGCAAGAAAACTTATAAAACATCTTTCTTGTGTATTGTTTTCCATATTTATTCTTGTTAGTAAAAACTAAAAACATATTAAAAATAATTCCTCAAGAGATTTTGTTTATTCAAGGCAAAGCCTCCTATAATTCATAAGTATTCATTTTATTTAATACGGAAATGAGGTAACAGCTAAATGTGTCAAAAGAATTATATTGTTGAAATTGATATTGACGTCATTTACATATCCAAATTGTTTAGCAATTTTTAAAACAAATAATTATTTTTTTCTTCATGGGTCACCATTCATTGCTTACTTCATTTGTTTTACACATAAATTATCAAACTTTCTTTGTCTTTCCGTCAAATTTGGGTCTCATTAGCATTCGTGAACAAAACAGTAGACCGTAGGATGGTCTTTGCAACCCGAGTTCGTGGGTTCGAACTCCACTGAAAGCATGGATATAAGCAGCCGATCTGAATCAATTTTAAGCAGTACATCCCTGTCTCAATAGCCGTCGTATCGCAAAATAGTAGATCGTAGAGCTCTAAACCAGTGGTGCGTAAACTTTTTTCGACTGCGACCCCTTTTGTAGAGAGAAAATTTTTGGCGACCCCTAGAGATAAATGTTCACAAATACGATGTATATTTCGCGCATTTCTTTCGTTTCATCAA
>CM063505.1:81655445-81662945 GCA_032207245.1 Pardosa pseudoannulata
GGATATTTAAGAAATATTTCTGACGCTCTTATTTAGGTACTAAGAAATATTTAAAAGTACTAAATTTTCAAAAATTTTAATCCCCTATATAATAATAGCCTAAGTTATCTGTCTCTCTGTACTCGAATTTATGAAACGGTTGGACCTGGAATGGATACCGGCATACATATTGGATTCTTGATGAGATAGGGTTAGAAAATTTCAAAGATTTTCAGATACAGCACTGGATATTTAAGAAATATTTCTGACGCTCTTATTTAGGTACTAAGAAATATTTAAAAGTACTAAATTTTCAAAAATTTTAATCCCCTATATAATAATAGCCTAAGTTATCTGTCTCTCTGTACTCGAATTTATGAAACGGTTGGACCTGGAATGGATACAGACATGACATCCATATTGTATTCTTGATGAGATAGGGTTAGAAAATTTCAAAGATTTTCAGATACAGCACTGGATATTTATGAAATATTTCTGACGCTCTTATTTAGGTACTAAGAAATATTTAAAAGGACTGAAGACTACTACATTTTCAAAATTTTTGATGTCCTATATAATAATAGCCTAACTTATCTGCCCCTCTATACTCGAATTTCTGAAACGGTTGGACCTGGAATAGATACAAGCATCCATATTAGATTCTTGATGAAATAGGATTCGCAAATTTCGAAGCGAGTAAAGTTTAAAACGAACAACTTTTAGTCAGCATAATTGTAAAATAGAACAATATTTATTAAATATAAAAGGGGAAATGGTTCTCGATACGGTCGTTTCAATAGTTAGGGGCGGAACATGTTTACTTTGATCACTTTCGTATCTTATGCTTGTAACAGTCTTTTAGCAGTGAACCGGAATGACTTGCAATCGGGATCGTGAATCTCAAAGATTTCTTTGATTCAATTAATGTACATTAAACTACAGAGCGCATTCAAACAGCCCCATCACTGATCGCTGATAGCTGTATCACTGATGTAGCTCTCTCGTTGTTTGTGATTTAACTGTACCCTTCGTTAATTGACATCGCTTTCCCAGTATCGCTGTTGAACTTCGGTAAGCTTCAGAAGATTTTCCCCAAACCCCCATCTTTGAACCAATTACATTTCGTAGTGATCAACCATATTTCTAAAGGAGTTCAATGTGATTCTAAACTGCATTTGCAGTATCGGCAGACTTTAGAGGAGTATGAAGATAAAGAAATTATTGAGCGTGTACCAAATAATTCTCAACAAAAAACAAACCATTTTTTTTACCTGTCTCATAGGGTACTTTACAATTCTGGAAAATTAAAAATTTTACTGATCCCGTCATATGATACTAGTTAATATGCTAGTTTGACATATTGCGAGACTTGAGAAAGCAGGTCACCTGGTAAATTTAAACATGTTACGTGCAATCATCTTGTATTTGGTGTATTTAACCCCTTCCGGTAAAATGACGAGTCTAGCTCGTCATTGGTTTTTCATTCCATACCGCACAATGACGAGCTACACTCGTCATGCGACTAAAGTTACTGATAAATATGATAATTAATTTAGTTTAAAATTTCTAGTGTACTGAATTTAGCAATACTTTTCTTACTTGTGGAAATCCTAGGTCACTATTACATATTGTTTATTTAAAGTTTCTTGGTACAAGTCACTGCCAAATTGATGAGTCAGAATAAAAGAAAACTTACTAAGAAATGCCGTGTGTGTTACAAGAATCAAATTAGAAGTGAGACTCCCTGGCGATGTAAACAATTCAGAATTCCTTTGCTCTTTGTTTTGAAAAGTACCACTAGCTTGAAGACTATTATCTTAATTTTACCGTTTCTGATACTTAACACTATGTAAAAAGTGGATTTTAATTAAGAATATGTAAAAATTGTAAAATAAAACAATTTTTTTAAATAAAAATAAATGGTTACTTCACGCACAGTTTTTCATTATTAAATCGTACCGGAAGGGGTTAATACAACTCCAAGAGGAAAAAAGTTATCCTATGATGAATAAATACAAATATTAACTCTAAATGAAATTGGAATGACTGGTTCTAATATTACAAAAAATAGGAAGGTTCAAGGCTGAAGTAAACAGTTTTCCCAGAAATTCCGAAGATTACGGCAGTTAGAAGCGTACAGGAAGACCGAAATCTTTAACTGTAAGACAATCAAGGGAAATCCGGAAGCTAGCTTGTGAACAAGAAAAATGTCATTTGCCCAAATTCAAGAACAGTTAGAATTATCATGTACAAGCCTAACAGTAAGAAATGTTTCAAGTTATTCCCACTGTTCAGTTGAAAAAAATTAAAGGAAACCCTCTCTAAGCACTACAAAAATGCTCGCTTAGACTTTGCCCGAAAACAATTAACCGAAGGCATAAGTTGGAGATATGTTGTCTTTTCCGACGAAAAGAATTTAATTTGGCTATGAAGTATTTTGGAACAGTTTACGACAGGAACCTCATATTTTTTTTAAACCGTCAATTTGGAGATGACTGTAATGATTTGGACTGCATTTGCTGCCTGTGGAATCACTCCAGTTGCTTAACAAATTGAATTCAATTGTGTATCAAGATATGTTAAGAGATAATTTATTACCCATTGTTCCCCTCATATCTTCAGGACACTGGATATTTCAGCAGTTCCGTTTATGTTTAGAAATCAACTAAATCTTGGTTGGAAGCTAATCAAGTGAAAGGACTTCAATGGCCAGCAAGTAGCCCCGATCTGAACGTAATAGAATGTAGGTTTGGGGAATTTTATTCCGAAATGTTTACAAAAATGGAAGACAATTCAATTCAAAGTTAGATTTCATGAATGCCATTAAAAACTGCTGGAACAATATTGATACAAGTACTTTGTGTGGTCTGATAGATTCAAAGTACAAGAGACTAATCACAGTCAGAAAAAAGGGTCTCACATCCATTACTGGTGAAATGCATGTATCGACTTTATAATAGTTTCCAACTTTTTCCGTACAGAAAGTTTTCTTAAGTCTATTAACCATTTGTTAATGTAGTTATTAATAAATTTATTTTTTCCTTTTGTTCTTTGTAGCATATAATATATGTAAGAAAGAGTAACTCGATCAGGAATCTTTAGGTATTTTGTATAAAATCCCTAAAACACCACGAGAAAATTCTCGGGTTTAAAATCTTAAATCAACGGCAAAAATTCCCGCGTCCTTTAGCTTTCCCCTTTTAACCCCTAAATTAAATTGACCACTGGGGTTACAGTTTAAGCCCTCAGAGAAGGGGTCTGACCAATTTTAACTCTACATTGCCCTAGCGGACAATTTAGGAAGTTTACAAACAAAAAGGAGATGCACGCTATCGGAGGCAGATTTTCCTAGAGATTTTCTCACAGATTTTAACTGAGATGTTGACCCAGGTGTTAAGTGCCTGTTACTTATAACTTCATGCTAGCTGATCCCCTTGTTTGTCCTGTTCCTATAATGAAGTGGAAACCCTCCACCGTTCTGTTAATAAACGTCTTTAACTAAAGCGATGTCATTTTTATGGGCCATGACTGCAACCACTCAATTTTGAAGTCCGCCTTATTACAAATATATATATATATATATGTATATATATATAATATAATATATATATATATATATATATATATATATATATATATATATATGTGTGTATGTATGTAAATATATGTATATATATATATATATGTATATATATGTGTGTATATATATATGTATATATATATGCATATGTATGAAAATTCATAAATGTCTGATCTTTTGTTTTTTAATTATATCATATTTTCAAGCAGCTTTATAATTTTTTCCACCACTGTATGAATTCACAGGTACCTCCACCTTTTGAAGTTGCATAAAAATTTTGGTTGACTCGTTACATTTTCTTTATGTTATATTTTTGCTTTTTAATTACTATTATTATTGAAATAGTAATCATGTGTCCTTCCATCAGCAGTGATTAATAATCTTTCTCTATTTTACAGTTTGATTCTCAAGACGTTTTGGTCCCATGGCATGAACCAGTGAAGAGTAGCAGTGAAGGTAACTTTTTTAGATTTGAAATTCATGGTTTATGAAACCTCATACATATTTCCTGTAGTATACATTCCAGATAATAAGGTTATCAAAACTCAGATTAGATATTTAACAAACTTTCAGATAAATCTTTAGCAGCTTTTGAAGAAAGCGTTTAATTGGATAGTTGATTGATAGTTTCGAGATCTATGATCTACTATTTTTTCTACACGAGGGATAATAAGACCAAGAACTTCTGCTTACAGCCGATTCCGAATGTCTGCGAACATTCATACCAGCAGTGGGATTCGAACTCAAGAATTATGGTATCGAAGAGCAGCACCCTGCCTATTTGACCATCCTTTAACAAGAAGAAAGGGTATGAAAAGTACATAAAAACATGCAATAACCTCACAAGTAGCGGTCCTTTGCACAACGAAATATCATATCCAGAGATATTTATGTGTTTTACGAATTGCTGTGTTTTTAAAATACTTTATCGTTTAAAAAGAAATTTAAAGGGAAAGTTTTAAAAATGTCACTCCCTTGACTGCGATGTCATATTTATTTTCTCTTAAACGAAGGATTAGCAAATTTTAACAAAATAAAATCAGTTTTGGAGGGCAATGTTGTAAAATCGAGTAAGTATAAATTTTTTAATATGTAATTTTAATTCACAAATAAATTAAAAAGTTGTTTTATGTTCGGAATTTATATATATATATATATATATATATATATATATATATATATATATACATATATATATATAATATATATACATATATATATATATATATATATATATATGTAATATATTAAAATTATTTAACTTTAATATTAACTTAAAAACCTCCTCTTTCCCATTCTAATTCCTTAAAATATTTTTCTCAGCCTCTAAATGTCTTAATCAAAGGAGTGTCCCCGACTTAAAATGCGTTCGATACATTTCACAACTATTTCTGTCCTATAGATGTAAATTTCCCGTCCTGTCAACACGATTTCCAGCTATCGCCGGCAAATGGCTTCGGATTTTTCTGATCTTAAAACTTAAATTCGCTGATTCAAAAGCTTAGACTAGATAAGAACACCAGCGTCATTCTCATTTTATTTGCTTGCACTGGTCAAATTAGGCCTGCGGGTCAAAGTTTTCTGACATATGAAGACGCATATATACAGACTAGCATACGATGAATGCAGTTTAGAATCACGTTGAATTCATTTAGAAAAATAATTCAAAGTTTTCTTAACTACGTCGAAATTATCGTTAAATTCTTCCCAATTTTTTTTTTTGCCACAATAATTAATGGGAGTGAAACTATCATTACTATTAAGCCCTGGAGGTAGATAGAATTTGTTGTTAATACCGGTGATAAAATTTTCATTGCAACAAAAATAATCGATAATTAAATTTAAAATTATCATATATGTACCTAATCTATTATTTAAGCCAAATATAAAAGAAAATTATTTACGTAATATCTAAGTTCAGTGATAAAACGTATGAAAATAATGCAGACGATATTTAAATAATTTAAAATAAGAAATGATTAAATGAGATGGTTAAAGAAATGACGTCATAATGCTAGAAAAATGTTATTTTTACCTATTTATTATGTGACAAATTGATAAATTTAATCACCTGCTCTTAACAGGGGAAAATAGGGCTTTAAATAATGGCATTAAATGCTAGAAAAGGGGGGAAGGGGTGGATTTCAAAAGTTGCTAACCCTAACTCATCAAGACCGAACGATGGCCGAATGGTAGAGCGCTGCTCTTCGGAACCGGAGTTCGCGGGTTCGAATCCCGCTGATGGCATGGATGTTTGTAGCCGTTCGGAATCGGCTTTAAACTGTAGGTCCCGGTCTCATTAGCCCTCGTGTGCAAAACAGTAGACCGTAGCGCTCCAAACCAAAACCAAAACCAAACCTAACTCATCAAGAATCCAATAAGGATGCGTCTATCCATTCCAGGTCCAACCGCTTCATAAATTCGAAAACAGATGGACAGATAACTTAGGCTATTATTATACAGAGGATAGCAACGCAATCGTCGAGCACTACGACCTCGAGATTTAAATCGATAGAAGTGTTTCAGACATTTGAAGGTCTGAAAAAAAATCTGAATTTATGTCTGTGTGTGAACATCTGTCTGTCGTTGAATAGAAAATCATAATAAATTGAAACCTCAACCACCCAATTTTCAGTCCAGATGAAATTTTGTATGAGCTTTATACACCTAAATTATAGACGTAAACTTATTTTTGGACCTAATTCGTTAGCTTGAAAAGGTACTAAACACATGACTTAACACATGAGTAATTATACAGTACAAATTGATCATTTTGCCTGTTAAGGCTCTCATATTAGATGCTTTTGTACGTATTTTATGAATAACATTTGTCAACATAGGAAGCGACCCTATTTTAGAGGAAAAAAACGTGCTAGAAAATAACAATGTTTATCTGCTCCCACTGCCTAGGCTGGAAAAGAAATTCACATTATAATTATTTTCAAAACATTTTCCTCATTGAATTTTTTTTTCTTGTAAATTAAGTCATTTATTTGCCAATTGAGAATCGAAATTGAGTTTAGGATTCCTTCCTTACAAACTAAGTCTATTCAATATTTAAAAAGAAGTTGAATTTCCAGGAAAATGGGATAATTAAGAGGTTTCATAATGATATTGCATTTACAAGATATCCTAAAAGCCAGGATATTTTAAAAAGTGTTGGACAGAGGCGTAAAACAGAGACAACTGGTATCTTAAAAGTGATGAAAAGAAACGTTACTCTCTTTATGTAAGGATATCATGAAATTCGAAGAAAAGAACTCGAAATTTATAAAATTATGTGCAGAAATTTCAAGAGATTTAGCATGGATGTTTCAGTACTTAATTTTTATGGAAATGCTTGCTATAA
Organism: Pardosa pseudoannulata; assembly: GCA_032207245.1. NCBI lineage: Eukaryota > Metazoa > Arthropoda > Arachnida > Araneae > Lycosidae > Pardosa > Pardosa pseudoannulata. The sequence goes on from CM063505.1 coordinate 81,662,354, forward strand.
TTTTATTTATATTAGAATTAAATTTCTTGTTTTTATATTTAAATATATACATATTAGATTAATATAAACTTAGTTTAAAAAGTATCTTGCTCATGGAGTGAAATTCGAAGGGAAAAAGCTCATAAATTCTTAATAATTAAGTGCAGAATTTTCAGTAAGATGATAGTTTAAGATCCGAGGCCTAATATAAGAATGCAGTAATGCAAGTGATTTATAATATAATATCAAATTTCTTCAACGATAGAAATGATCCATATCCTAAAAGATTAATAAACATTCTGAAACCAACTCCTATAACTTTCAGTTAATATTTCAAGTTTACATTGAACTCCTTTTCTTGCCTTGCAATAGTCAAAAGCATCTTAACACATTGTATACGGAACCCGTACTAGTACGTTTTCTGACGACTTATACTTGAGCGCGGATCAAGTACTAGTACGGGTTAGTATAAAAACATGGTTTGTTTGTGGGTACAAAAATAACGGTATATACAGGAAATATATATGTACACATATATATATATACATATATATACATGTATATATATATTTATATATATGTATGTATATATATATATATACATATATATATA
>CM063505.1:81670445-81720445 GCA_032207245.1 Pardosa pseudoannulata
ATATCCGACAGCATGGAATTTGGATCCACGTGTAAAGATTCCAGGCCAGGGTCCCCGAGGAATGAATTTCAGCAGCAGGTGAGTTTCATTATTACAATCTGATTTAGAACCATATTTTAAAATTAGATTGTACAATATATCAGATGTTTAGGTAGATATCTTTTATACTCAATGCAGAGGAGGGGGGTATCAGACTTCAACATATATACTAAAATTAATGCAACATGAATAATACATGTAATACAGCAAATTAATAACACTGCCAGTTACAATAATTATGTAGTCCCTATTGTTTTTAATTGCCGGGCCTACTGGGCCAGAAGAAGCTTAATCAGCTAGACTATTGAGTAATGTGCAGTCGGGTTACATTGAAGAGAAGCACAATTTAGAGAACAAATTAAATCTTTATTGAAGAGCTGGTAAAAAGATATCTTTGACCGTAGACAAGAGACTTTGGTCTTTCAGAGGTGTACCCCAGAGGAAGACAGATAGAATTTTCCCAAGGGAGAAGAAACTTAGTCATCGAATTTAACTGTTAGATCAGGGGAAAACTATGCCATTTTCCAGCGACAGCTGGAATATGTGTTGAATGGACAGACATTTTACATCTATTGCCCTGAAAGCTCTGGGAAATGTGTTGTAAGAATTTTAAGCCAAGGATTCTCCTTTGATTAAGACATTTTATGGCTGGAAAAATAGATTTTAAGGAACCAGAATGGGAGAGATGACGTTTTTAAGGAGATATTAAAGGGAAATAATTTTGTTGTATTGTATACATATATAATAAACGTATGAAGGAAAACCAAAATTAGGCTTCTGTTACATCGTTGCAGTCGGCTGTGTCGCAATCTGGGAAGACAGAAGACCAAATATTCTAAGTTTAAAGAACTAATGTTTTATCAGCTGCAAGGTTCAAGTAGGTTTCTCATAAAAAATCCCAAAATTATATTTAAAACAGTTGGAAAGGATTGTAGTAGCAAATCAGAAAGGATAAATGGAAATCATTCGATGCCACCGTGACATCACCACATAAAGTATCACTACATATATACAGCAATCTATATGGGTGGGTAACACGTTACACCACAACATTAAATAGAGTATATTCAACCATTTTACCCCAATGTTCCCGTTTCAAACATTGCCATTAATGATTTGTTTAACCTTTCTGACAAAAGGAAAAATTATAGTTTTGATAAAATGTCTGTAAAGTTAAAATTATTTCAAGTAGACACTTATTGTATGCTTTATAACTCGTGTACTATTAGGAATGTTTTACTGCAATGTTTTTTATGTTGAAAACTATATGCAGAATAATAATGCATTATATAATTTGATACGGCTTTTTGAAAATCCCCGGCCTGTAAACTTGGGACTTGTATATTTCACTTGTTGACTTCCTAACAATTTTTTCAGGACAGCATTGAATCAGAATATCCTGACCAGGAGAACGAAGACGACATTCCCATCGAGATCCGGCACCTTGAAGGTTACGAGACATGCAAAAACTACGGAAGCCCCGAATTCGGAAACTGCGAAGGGAGCCACGTGTGCACGTCGTGCCTTCCCCCCACGGACTCAGATGCTGCCAGCAAGAAATCGCGTTCACTGGGAGATTTTCTCAACATGATTCCCAAACTGCTGCGAGTTAAAAAATGCGAGAAAGAACCCCTCTCGGACCTGCACAAGAGAATATCCACGGCCAGTGATCCCAGAGAATACGTCGTCAAGACGAGGGGAGCAAACGTAAACGGAATCGTCAGATCCAAGTCCACGGTGTCTTTCATGTCGAGGCTCGAAGAGCTTATGTCTATGAGCGTGTCGAGCGGCAAAGATGAACCGGAAACTGTAGCGAATCCGAACTGTCCCGCTGGTCCCAGGTCGAAAAATAAGCCGTCTAGACTTCCTTCTCTCAACTCTTCGGTTTTGATTGAAGGAAGCGACGGAACCATCGCCATTTTGGAATCTGATGTGTCCACCAATCCAAGGAGACACATCAGTCCGGCAGATGCACTGCGGAAGTTGAGGCAGGATATATCCCTGGACGAGACTCGGAACACGGAGACGAAGAATCGCTTCGACAAAGAAGATGCGACAGAAACAAAATTACAGAATAGCGAACCCGAATCCAGTAACGAGAAAACTAAAAGTGATTCAACTGTAGAACCTCAAAAAGAGGCAGTATTAGCCGATTCGTTTTGTAATAACACCGAACGTGCTCCCGAAGGCGAACAGCAGGATACGCAACAAATGAAAGTGAGTTTATACTTTTACATTTACAAATATTTTAGATTCTGGGTTTTTACTGTTTAAGGCAACAACTTGACTTTCAACACTTGTTAATTTAGCTTTTAACGAATATTCTTAAAAGTGCCATATGTTTTTAGCAATATATTTAAAAAAAATAGAGGGTTCAAATTTTGTAGGAAGATTTTATTTGTGAAGTTATTAAATATCGTTTCAAAATTACTTTAATTGGAAATGCTACATGTACATCCCTTTTGCCAACAAAAATGTTCCAAAAATAAATGTACAGGTGGCTGTTAAACAAATCACGTATGAGGACTATTGGTTCAAATTACATCACTCGAAACGTTTAAGAGTGTAGTAAGTTAGACTCTAGTGTCATTTAGTTCAAAAATGCCAGCTCACTTACAGTTACGTGGTTGTTCCATTTGTCCAAATGGAACTTTCAAATGCCATAAAACTTAGCATATCAGCATATCAATAACTAAGTATAACTCAATAAATAAGCATATCAATACCAACTTATAATGCAATGCCATCATATTAACAGTATCAATATCGTTAAATTATATATTGACAATATTTTTCCGATCTCAACGTTTAGGCATTTCAAACGAATGCCTCTTGATGCTAATAGGAACAAGTAATTTGGTATTTTTTAGCAATTGCTAAATGACTATGAGCTTACCAAAACATAGAGTATATTCATGAGACGTAATACCGTATTTTTTTATTGATTCACTTCACAGTTGCGGAAGTTTTATTTTGTTATTAATTGGTTTTACTTTAACAAATTCAATTTCATAATTGAATTTCCTGAAGCTTTACCCAAGAAATATTTATAATTCGCAGCTTTTAGGTTATTCCTAAATGTTGTGTCCAGCTAAATATTGTTACGACTTTTTATTTTGCTTTACATCGTTACATAAGGCACTTACTTAACAAAGATAACCATAATAATTATATAAGATAAAAAAAGAAATCTTTGTGAAAAGTTAAAATCAACGAACTCCAAATGAAACTTTTATACCAATCTTAATAATTACATCAAATATCAAGAAAACAATATAACTTAATTCCCAATCTTAATGCATTTTTATTTCAATGTTCTTCCTCACTTTTACCTATCCCAAAAGGCACTCAAATATTCTTGCGTAGAAAGTGCCGTTTCCCCCTTCAGTCTCTCTCCTGATGCATAAATTTAATTTGTGAGCAGAGACTTGTTTGCCATTCATAATTCAAATTCAGGGGCAGGAAATGGTAATCCATTTTTAGACTTCAACCTTTTCTAAAGCTAACAAATCCGTTTATCTCCAGCTAATATGATTTTCTCTGGACTGTCATCACTTGTGCAGGTAAAAGGGATTTAATAAAGTATTGGAGAAAACATTTTCCGTTCTCTCTCTCTCTCTCTCACAGTCTCTTCTAACTGTTTTTATGTATGCAAAGAAATCAAACTCTAAAACCTCTAATGTAAAAGAAAAGCTCTGGTGCAAAGTGCTTGAATAAACGGAAGACATTGCTTTGATAGCAATTTTTGTAAAAACTTATATAATTAATTTTTTCTTCGATATAGTAACGTCTGTGATAACATCTTACTTCATACTTCTTAGTCTTAAAAAAGTAAAAATAAAATGTAAGGAAATCTATATTAATGTAAGAAGCATAAAAAATGTATGAAGTTTAAGCAGAGAAAGTACACACAGTTGATTCGGTGCTTTGGGCAATATATATATATATATATATATATATATATATATATATATATATATATATATATATATATATATATATATATATATATATATATATATATATATATATACATATATATATATATATATATATATACATATATATATATATATATATATATATATATATATATATATATATATATATATACATATATATATATATATATATATATATATATATATATACATATATATATATATATATATATATATATATATATATATATATATATATATATATATATATATATATATACATATATATATATGTATATATATATGCATTTACATATATATATATATATACATTTACATATATATGTATACATATTTACATATATATATATAAATATATACATATATATATATATATATATATATATATATATATATATATATAAATATATATAAATATATACATATATATATATATATATATATATATATATATATATTTGTTTATTTCTCTATTCATTATTTTTTTATATATTTCAATATAAAATACATTTATATTGAAACATAGTAGCATTTTCAATGCGAAAACTCTCAGTGACTTTTAAACAGACAGTAAAATTACTATCAAATTTCAAAGCACAAAATTGATCTCCGTTTAACTAAACCTAAGAGATACAGCAGATAGGGAAGTAGGATTAGTAGCATTCAAATCATTAAGCAGAGTAAATATTTTGTTAAAAGTGGACTAAGGTTTCAAAGAATCACAAAGAATTTGAAACCAACGTCTTTTTTTAAATATTTTTATAATTTATTAGAAATGGAGTTTGAGAGACTAAAGTTTAAAACATATAGTTCATGCTTGATTATGGAAATTATAAACCGACTATCCTAAATGAGGGCTTTTAGAAGAGCTTATCTTGAAACGGAGTAAAACTTTATCGTCCCAATTAGAATGGAATACATTTAAAGTAAAGAAATTAAAGAAATAAAATAAGGAATAATGTTAAGGTGTTTACAATCAAAAAGGAAATGAAAATTCACCAGAGACTTGTACTTCTTCAAAGGCAGATTTCTAATTCTATCAACACCAGACATAATGGTGAAGAATTTGAAGAAATATATGGCACTTCGAATGCCAAAGTGTATACTGGAAGATAAAATCTTTGCCTGAATATAGCATAAAATGCAAAGTCAGCAAAAGTCAAGACACAAATAGAGAAAGTACGCAGACAGCTGTTCCGTTGCTTCGAACTTCACTCAATTTGCTTTTACAAACCACTGGGTGCTTTCTCATTGAAAATGTTGTTCGCTCTAAGCAACAAAACAGCTGTCTAAGTACTTTTTCTATTTGTGTCGTGTTGATTTTTTATTTCATGCTATATTCAAAAGTTTTTACCTTCTCATATATAATAGTTTGTATTGTACTGCAGTATAGCCAAATGTAAAGAAGTTACATGAATAATATCTTCAGTTTGTAATAGTATTAGGAAAACTATAGACATTTAACGAGATTTCTTATGCTCTTTACGACCATCTGCAAGAGTTACAATAAGTAAAATAAACTGCATTCATCACAGTTGGCATTAAGATTTCAAAAAGGTTTTTCAATTCAATTAAGCACAATAAGTATAGATTTTATGGCTTCATATAGAATCAAATTTTTGAATTCTTGTGAGGTTATAAACATGTGTCTTAAAAATTTTTTCTAAATTTTTTTAAAGAGAATTAAGAATTTTAATTAATTTTTAAGATAATTGAAGAAAATTTCTATTTTTTTTTATCTTTGAAATTTTTTTTTATTCATAGGGAGTAAATGAGCTAGAAATGCAGATACAAACAGAACATCTGTCATATTTTAATTCAAATTAACACTGAGCGCAGTGATAACTAGGCTTCATTTTATGATAGTTTATAGAAATATGAAATTTAATGCTTTGTTAGTTTAATTTCTTAATTTAATATTTCCGTTTATTTCAGACCGCGGCTCTTCTGTCGAGCGTGAACTGACCAGTACTACCACCAGCGATGATGATGTCCTGGTGTATCATGCTTACTCTCATATATCGGACGGGGAAGGTCACCAACAGCCCTATGCGAAGAAAAAGTTGAAGTACCGAAACGGTCGGGGACGTCACAGATCATCTGATCACCCCTGCGCGGCCAACAGCAGTCAGAGCAGCTCCGAGCTGTCCAGTCCTAACGAAACCTGTTACAGTTTCGTTAGAAGGGCCTTTCAAAAGCTATCAAACTCAGCTTCTACCACGGCCCCTTACGACAGCTTTACTAGAAAAAGTAACTCTCGGCCTTATTTCTATCGTTCTTGCCGTAAACCTTGTATATCCGACAGCATGGAATTTGGATCCACGTGTAAAGATTCCAGGCCAGGGTCCCCGAGGAATGAATTCCAGCAGCAGGTGAGTTTCATTATTACAATCTGATTTAGAACCATATTTTAAAATTAGATTGTACAATATATCAGATGTTTAGGTAGATATCTTTTATACTCAATGCAGAGGAGGGGGGTATCAGACTTCAACATATATACTAAAATTAATGCAACATGAATAATACATGTAATACAGCAAATTAATAACACTGCCAGTTACAATAATTATGTAGTCCCTATTGTTTTTAATTGCCGGGCCTACTGGGCCAGAAGAAGCTTAATCAGCTAGACTATTGAGTAATGTGCAGTCGGGTTACATTGAAGAGAAGCACAATTTAGAGAACAAATTAAATCTTTATTGAAGAGCTGGTAAAAAGATATCTTTGACCGTAGACAAGAGACTTTGGTCTTTCAGAGGTGTACCCCAGAGGAAGACAGATAGAATTTTCCCAAGGGAGAAGAAACTTAATCATCGAATTTAACTGTTAGATCAGGGGAAAACTATGCCATTTTCCAGCGACAGCTGGAATATGTGTTGAATGGACAGACATTTTACATCTATTGCCCTGAAAGCTCTGGGAAATGTGTTGTAAGAATTTTAAGCCAAGGATTCTCCTTTGATTGAGACATTTTGCGGCTGAGAAAATAGATTTTAAGGAATCAGAATGGGAGAGATGACGTTTTTAAGGAGATATTAAAGGGAAATAATTTTGTTGTATTGTATACATATATAATAAACGTATGAAGGAAAACCAAAATTAGGCTTCTGTTACATCGTTGCAGTCGGCTGTGTCGCAATCTGGGAAGACAGAAGACCAAATATTCTAAGTTTAAAGAACTAATGTTTTATCAGCTGCAAGGTTCAAGTAGGTTTCTCATAAAAAATCCCAAAATTATATTTAAAACAGTTGGAAAGGATTGTAGTAGAAAATCAGAAAGGATAAATGGAAATCATACGAGGCCGCCGTGACATGTCCACATAAAATATCATTACATATATACAGCAATCTATATGCGTGGGTAACACGTTACGATAAATAGAGTATATTCAACCATTTTACCCCAATGTTCCCGTTTCAAACATTGCCATTAATGATTTGTTTAACCTTTCTGACAAAAGGAAAAATTATAGTTTTGATAAAATGTCTGTAAAGTTAAAATTATTTCAAGTAGACATTTATGATATACTTTATAACTCGTGTTATATTAGTAATTTTTCATAGCTGTTTTTTATGTTGAGAACTATACGTAGAACAATAATGCATTATATAAATTCATACAGCTTTTTGAAAATCTCCGGCCTTTTAACTTTTGACTTGTAATATTGCACTTGTTGACTTCCTAACCATTTTTTTTCAGGACAGCATTGAATCAGAATATCCTGACCAGGAGAACGAAGACGACATTCCCATCGAGATCCGGCACCTTGAAGGTTACGAGACATGCAAAAACTACGGAAGCCCCGAATTCGGAAACTGCGAAGGGAGCCACGTGTGCACGTCGTGCCTTCCCCCCACGGACTCAGATGCTGCCAGCAAGAAATCTCGTTCACTGGGAGATTTTCTCAACATGATTCCCAAACTGCTGCGAGTTAAAAAATGCGAGAAAGAACCCCTCTCGGACCTGCACAAGAGAATATCCACGGCCAGTGATCCCAGAGAATACGTCGTCAAGACGAGGGGAGCAAACGTAAACGGAATCGTCAGATCCAAGTCCACGGTGTCTTTCATGTCGAGGCTCGAAGAGCTGATGTCTATGAGCGTGTCGAGCGGCAAAGATGAACCGGAAACTGTCGCGAATCCGAACTGTCCCGCTGGTCCCAGGTCGAAAAATAAGCCGTCTAGACTTCCTTCTCTCAACTCTTCCGTTTTGATTGAAGGGAGCGACGGAACCATCGCCATTTTGGAATCTGATGTGTCCACCAATCCAAGGAGACACATCAGTCCGGCAGATGCACTGCGGAAGTTGAGGCAGGATATATCCCTGGACGAGACTCGGAACACGGAGACGAAGAATCGCTTCGACAAAGAAGATGCGACAGAAACAAAATTACAGAATAGCGAACCCGAATCCAGTAACGAGAAAACTAAAAGTGATTCAACTGTAGAACCCCAAAAAGAGGCAGTATTAGCCGATTCGTTTTGTAATAACACTGAACGTGCTCCCGAAGGTGAGCAGCAGGATACGCAACAAATAAAAGTGAGTTTATACTTTTACATTTACAAATATTTTAGATTCTGGGTTTTTACTGCTTAAGGCAACAATTTCACTTTCAAAACTTGTTAATTCAGCTTTTAACGAATATTTTTAAAAGTGCCATATGTTTTTAGCAATATATTTAAAAAAAGAGGGTTCAAATTTTGTAGCAAGATTTTACTTATGAAATTATTAAATATCGTTTCAAAATTACTTTAATTGAAAATGCTACACGTACATCCCTTTTGCCAACAAAAATGTTCCAAAAATAAATGTACAGGTGGCTGTTAAACAAATCACGTATGAGGACTATTGGCTCAAATTACATAACTCGAAACGTTTAAGAGTGTAGTAAGTCAGACTCAAGTGTCATTTAGTTCAAGACACAATTCAGCTTGTTTTTCGAAAGCAAGGAAATAGGGCGTGTGTCATTGAAAAGTATGCAAAGTTTGAGGCATACGTTCAATCATCAGATTTCTGCTTACTGCAGAAATTAATCAGAGCAAAATTTCTCTCATATTTCAAGGGATTGTAGACCAGAAGTTTTAATCCAACAGGGTGTCACTATTTGGGGCTAAAACTTGAAAGATGCACCCCGTACGTCAAAGAAAAAACTAAAAGTGGTTAGCACAATAAAAATGCATTGTGCTGGGAACTTTATAACGAATGCTGTTGGACAACTCAAATTTTATGAAATGCTGCTCAGATTGTAAATTGGTTAGCTAATTGTGCTTCCACTCGACGGCCTTGGGTTCGGTTCTCAAAGCTTGATTGTATTTGTATTTTCTCCTGATAGGAAGTAATGTTGACCATCTACACTGTCTTCTTATAACAAAATATGCAGCATTATAAAGACGAAAATTAATAAAGATAATTACCCCTTATTGGAAAAAAACTTTTTGAAAATCTTTAGTAGTCTAATCCAAAAATTCTGTTTTTGTGGAACTCAGTATCTTTTATATCTAATGTAACAACATCTTTTATGTATATATTAAGAATATAGAAGTTAAATATCTTAGATAGGGAATTTCAAACTATTTTGTTCCCTTAAAAAATTTTAATGGAATTTAACTTTTAAAGTTTTACTCTTCCTTTAATATATTTAAAAAAGTTCTTTTAATTGACTTCATAAGAGTATGATAAACTTATTTGACTATTAATTGGATAATATTGTGTAGAACTATGATTTGATCAATTTTAATTTTTGAATTTTTACATGAAATGAATGAAAATTTTTTTAAATTGTTTAAAGGATTCTAAAAATGTAATATAAGTTTGTTATATAAATATGCTGTTTACATTTTTTGTTTAAAATTTGACACCATTTTATTGTTTTTAAGCCTGATAACACAACAGAAGGGTACCTATCTTCATATTATTCCATGCCCGAACTGTATAAGCTGACAGACGATCAAATTCCAGAGGATTCCATTTTCAATGTTCAGAGACAAAAGACAATAAGTTTTCTAGAGCAGGCACAGAATATTTTAGCGGATTCTTCAACAGCTTCGAACGAACTTAGCAGAAATGACAATTCTCCTCTGAATTACAGAGCGATGGATAGAAACTGTGTTAATATACCCCAACGAGGACTAGTGAAAAGGAGTCTAAGTGTTGACACCGGAGATAACACATCAACTGCTCATCAAGTTCCGAGACGATTTTCAGCTTCTGCAGCACAAGGTGTGTTGGCATCAGCTTTAAGGACCTACACCCTCCCAAGAAGCTGCAGCAGGGGTAGTTCTGTGAAAAGTGACACCAGTATCGATAGCGAGGAATCGATTGTGTCTGTTATACCAAGGAAAGGCAACAGCATTACAAGTGATACCAGTGTGGACAGTGAAGAGAGTGTAATATCTGTGATACAGAGAAGTACAAGTGAAATTGATACTTTGGGAAACCAAAATGGGTTGAGAAATATCTCTAGATTTGGCAGTCGCTCGGCACAAGCCTCACCTGTTACCGTGTTGAGTAGTCAAACTTCTTCAGCCGAGTCTTCCCCACCCCAGTCAGGAAAAAATGATGGGCGATTTCCGGGAAATGTTGGTGTGATAGATCAGTTAATGCAGCAACAGAATTTACTGTGTTCGTCACCAGATGGAATTTACCTACGGCATGATATGTCAGAGCATGGTTTGAGAACTCGAAGATGTCTTCTGAGACCAATATCTGATCCTAGAATAGAAGAAAAATTAAATTCCCATATTTCTGAGGACACTTCTCCTTCAATGCAAACGTCGAAATTGCATTCTGTTGAAGAACCGAAATTGAGCAGAAGTTTCGAATTAGGTGACAGCAACTCTTTCGAGAAGAAAGAACAAATTGCTAAAGTGCGAAGGATTTCAAGTGAAGGCTCAAAGCCAGTAACAAGTGTATTAGATATAAGTAAAGAAATTGAGCCACAAAATACTGAAGGTGAACTATCTCGAACTCCTTCTCCCGTTGGTCCAATTAGATACATCACAGATCCTTTAATAACAGGCATTGAGACCCCAGTCAACTCTCAGAATACAAACTCAAACGACTCTCAGGAACTAGAAACTAAATCTAAATGCCTTCGATTTGATTCTGAGGTGATTGATATCGAAGAGAAGAAATCAAGTCCAGATGACTCAGTCAAGAAAAATTCTTTTGAAAACCTGCAATCCATAGAGAAGGAAGAATGTATAACAGAGACATACAATGCACTGGAAAAAAATAACCCTACACAAACTTCTAGCACCCTAGAGAACCCAAACATTTCTAAATCACCTGTTCCAGCAGCAGATATTTCCAAAGAGATGCAAATATCTCAAGCAAATGGGGAAGAAGATAACAGTACGACTCCCAAAGAGTCCAATTTCAAAGGATCTGACAGCGAAGTTCGAAGATCGCTTTTTAAGCTGAAAGAACGTCTTGAAAGTTTGACTTCAAGTCAAAATTCAATGCAGGGTCTTGACATTTTTAAAAGTGTGAGCCACTCAATACAGGGTATGGGATCACTAAAAAATATCAAGGAAAGGCTAGAGTCGGAAGCTTCAGATCTAAACAAGGAATCAAAAGTGTCACCGACGCCCAAAAGTTTGAATGACAGCAGACAGTCTTCCCTAGACGAATCGAGTCTAGTCACTCTTTCTGATGAATCAGTAATGTCTGTAGAAGGTACGTCCTCAGTTTCGGATGAAGCAAATGATTATAGAAGAACAGATGAGGACGATGATATTGACAGCAGTCAAAATATAACTGTCAGAAAAATGACTGATTCGGAAAAGTGTGTTGCTAGTACTTCCAAAACACCATTAAATTCATTGACAGATGGAAATCAGAGTGTATCCCACACGAAACTCGAGTCCATAGTAGAAAATGGACTGCCAGTGCTGCAGAGACAGCCCAAAGTGCCGTCTTTTAGTGACACTGAATTGCATTCGAGGAAAGGTGGTGTTAGGTGTTCCCTTCGGAAGCGCCTGAGAAGGTAATTATTACACAGTTTTTTTTTTAAATTTCAAATGATGCAGAAATTTGAAGTATAAGATATTTTAAATCTTAAACTAAATATTTTCAACTGTGTGTAAAATTAAAAACATACATTGGGGATTTTTGTAAAACTGAAAACTGAAAATAATAAATCTTAATTCTATACTCAAGAAATTTGTTAGATTAAAAACAATCTTCATGTTTAACATTAAATCTTAGATTATATTCAGACAATACATTTTGAATTTGTCAGTTGTGGTAAAATAATTATCTATATTTTAATACATCGAGTTTACAAAATAACAATGCGTAAAAGGTTAGCCTATTCACATTATGAACTTATGCATAAAACTAATATTACATAAGAATTACTTTAAGTCAGATGAGCTGCGAGAAGACTAACTATCGTCAAGAAGTTACATCTCTAATGTAATCTTTTTGACTGTTTTTGGCGATGCCAAGTTTATACTGTAATGTTCTGTGACGATTCACTTCAAAATTTGTCTGTCGACATTTGTTTATCCACAAATATTTCCCTACATATACATTATATATAATTAAATAATATATGTATATGAAATCATGAGGTAGTCTATTAAGGTTACCAAAGTGGAATCCATGTAAAATAGCGTCAATACAAAGATAATGGTAATTCAAATCAAGAACTATTATTTCTAACCCGCATCAATATTGATACCTGCATTAATATAAAACAGAACTAAGCGGAATATTAATTAAATAACCTATCAAGTTTCATATGCAGGTAGGATACAATCGTAATTGTCTGAGAACTTAATTCTGTTACAGACATATTACATATTAGAAAAATAAACAGGGAAAATGAATTAATAGGATACTTATGTATGAATTTGAAAATAATAGAAAATTAGTCATGGTACAGAGACACATTAAGTAAAGACGAATATCGAAGATATGCGGGCGAGAGCCATCATAAAATTTATCATTATTGATCTACTTACTCAATACTACGAAGCATTAGATATTCGTTAAAGTAAAAGAGAGAAAAGTGGTTTTCTTCGGTTGTTTTGATTATTAGTTTGCAAGAATAGGGAAAGTGTAAAATTTCTTCAAATAGTTCGTCTTCAAGATGAGGGTATAAATAATGCATTTCAAATACATTGTAAGCATCTTTTTTCTTTCTTTTTATTTTGAAGATTATTTTTAAGAACCTTGTGTAGTACAGTTAAATTTTAATTAACAAAACCAGCAATTTCGAGATTTATTTTAACATGAGTTCCTTCTGAACATGTTACGTATTTTTGAAATATATTTTTATATTGCATAGAATAAAACGCAATATATATTGTATGGTGTTTTACTTTAAAAATGTGAATCTAGAAAAGAAGAGTAAAAAAACAATAAGCAAAAATTAATATTTTACCTTTTATAGTTTTCTCAAGCTCTAGCTTATTTGTCGATAATGGAATTCTCTTGTTAGAGCTTGCAACTAATATTTTATATTTAATATTGGCTGCTATGTTAGGAGAAAATCCATTATTACATAAATACGTGGTGCATAAGTATTCTAAATATTGAAATATCTTCCTTGATAAAATCACATGTGGGTAATTCCATACCAAATCAACACAAGGTTTCTACCTGACCCCCTCCAATTTTGATTAAATTTGGTATAGTAAGTGACTTTATGGTAATAAAGAAAATCCCCAAATCTTATGTTCAAATAATAATTGGTTTGGGAGTTATAAGGCTTTAAAGTTGCCAGATTTGTCTAAAAAATACACTATCAGCATACCTTTAAATTACACTTGCTACTCACCTAATTAAGCTAGAGATATGTGCAAGGTGTTATTTTAAACCTTTTTTAATGGGCTTTCATATGATATACAACACATGATGACTTGAAAAATTTTTTTAAAATTTAAATTTAAATTTAAATTTAAAATTTAAATTTCTCAAAAAGCCAAGTTTTTAAAATTTTGAAAAAAATCTCAAAAATTGCTCATATTATTGTTAATTAATCCTCAAAGTTTCATGTTGGGATCATAATGGGATCCCAAGCTACAAAAGGTTTTTGTTTGATATATTTACTATTGGAATAACGAAAATGAGAACTTGCATTCATTACTTTGAATGTAAATTCAGTTGTATAGGATGGCATTAATGTTTACACACTACCTTATCGACATATACTCTAGTAAATAGTACATTTAACATTTGTGAAGATTTTAGAATGAAGAAAAATCATTAAAGTGCATTACTTTTGATGGATGGTGCTACTTATTTAGTTGAAACTGATAGAAAGCTTTATGTGTTTTGAGAATTTCTACTTCAGAAAGAATATATATTGGTCCTGTTAGAGTTAAAGGATTCACCTTACACATAACATCTGAAATTGGAATTCATAGTACATCTGGCTTCATACATTGTGACATAGTACATTGGGATTATAATGGGAGCACAAGCTATAAAATACGAAATTAGCTTCCATTAGCACATGGAAAAATTAACACATACAAGGACTGCCTTGCTATGATGATTTGTAATCCAGCATCAGTCAGCTGCCACATGGGAGAGTGTACATCATGTTCTGGGACTACATAATTAAAAACCATACTTGATGAAACATTCGATGAAAATATGGTGGAAAAGGTCATTTTCAATCAGTGGATTTCTGTTGATAGGAGCTCTTTAGAAGCAATACAAAAGTCAGCATCAGAATTTATTGACTTATTTTGTGAGAAAATATCTGTATTAGTTTATCATTACTTTGTGGTGAAACAACAAAATTCATTTATAAACAATATAAAAGAAAATTTAAAAGATTTAGAGTTTGTAGTTCTTGATTTTGCTGAAAATTACTTATTTGTTATACAGGATGAGGCCCAGAGTTGCCACTGGACTAATGTTTAATCTACAACTCACCCATTTGTTGTATATTACAAAGGGAAGTTTGGAATTGACCACTTTACATACATTGTAATTTAAGACTGTTTGGAGCCCAATACAGTAGCAGTTTACTGTTTTCAAAAGAAGCTTATTACTTTTTTTAAGACAGAATTTTAAAAAAGTGCAAGGAAAATAATTTATTTCTCAGATGAGTCATCTACACAATATATAAATAAGAAAAACTTTGCCAATTTATGCTTACATAAGGAAGATTTTGGCATTGAGGCAGAATGGCATTTTTGGGCAACTGCTCATGGTAAAGGACCTTGTGATGGGGTAGGAGGTACACTCAAGAGTTAGTGGCTTGAGCAAGCCTACAACGACCATATAAAAATCAAATACTTACACCAGAACAACTTTTTAACTGGGCACAGGAATACATTTTGTTTTTCAACCCAAGAAGAACACGTTTCTACAGCTATATTTCTAGATGACCGATTTAAAAATGCTTTTGCAATTCCTGGGACTCCGAAATATCATGCTTTTATACCCACAGAATCAAAAACAAAAGTCTTTGAGAAGACATTTTCCTTTTCACAAGATTTATTGATGCAGATAGCATCACAATAAAAGCTTCTATTTGTTGATATAAAAGGCTATATTACTGCTGTTTATAATTGCAACTGGTGGCTTACATTTATGTTAAGAGAAAGTAGAGAAAAACTCTGAAGAGGTAAAAGTGACATTCCTTCACTCATCTGGACATCACCATCTTTTTTATATCTCTATAAGCCAGATGTACTATGGATTACAATTTCAGATGTTATGTGTAAGGTGAATCCTTTAACTCCAACAGGACCAATGTATATTCTTTCTGAAGTAGAAATTCTCAAAACACATAAAGCTTTCTACCAGTTTCAACTAAATAAGTAGCACCATCCATCAAAAGTAATGCACTTTAATGATTTTTCTTCATTCTAAAATCTTCACAAATGTTAAATGTACTATTTACTAGAGTATATGTCGATAAGGTAGTGTGTAAACATTAATGCCATCCTATACAGCTGAGTTAGATTAAAAGTAATGAATGCAAGTTCTCATTTTCGTTATTCCAATAGTAAATATATCAAACAAAAAAGATGAGGGTATAAATAATGCATTTCAAATACATTGTAAGCATCTTTTTTCTTTCTTTTTATTTTGAAGATTATTTTTAAGAACCTTGTGTAGTACAGTTAAATTTTAATTAACAAAACCAGCAATTTCGAGATTTATTTTAACATGAGTTCCTTCTGAACATGTTACGTATCATGTGTTGTATATCATATGAAAGCCCATTAAAAAAGGTTTAAAATAACACCTTGCACATATCTCTAGCTTAATTAGGTGAGTAGCAAGTGTAATTTAAAGGTATGCTGATAGTGTATTTTTTAGACAAATCTGGCAACTTTAAAGCCTTATAACTACCAAACCAATTATTATTTGATGATAAGATTTGGGGATTTTCTTTATTACCATGAAGTCACTTACTATACCAAATTTAATCAAAATTGGAGGGAGCAGTAGAATTTGTTCTAAAATTATGTTGATTATCTTCCTTGATAAAATCACATGTATCCTCTGTATTGGTAGGTTTCACCAAAAGTTATTCAGCTTAATTTTGGGTAAATTTGTCTTATATGCTTTAAATTTCTTATGGAATCGCCTATTATTCTAGTGGAACCCTGGGGTTCTACGAAATACCAGTTACGAACCTTTAAACTAAATGAAAAAAAATTGTTGAATATTCTTTGCTATTTACGACTAGTACCAAAATTACAAAGCTATATAATTGTCTCACAAGTACCATTACTAAAGTATCTCCTACATTGCCATAGTTAAAAGACATTTTTTTTGTTTTATGAAAACGACAGTTTGTTGATTTATATAGAGCTGTTTCAATTTAATGTCACAGATCCTGTGTAACCATAGACGAAGTGGAATGCAGAGACTTCATTTCCTCCGAAGATACATCCCCCTCCTCATCGGTATCTTTGGAGTGGAATGACTTTGACAAAATTGAGACAGATTCATCGAGCGGGGCCGCTTACTGCAGCAGCATAACCACAGCAACCACGACCAGCGATATGCAGAGGGAAGAACCGTCGATAGAGATCTGCTGCGACGACGTGAATGTAGCTGAAACAGAGACTAAGCTGAACGTCTTTGGAGACAAAGAGATGTGCGTCTTCTTCGAGACGCCAACGTCCTCCATCGGCAAATCGGCTTCGTCCTCCTCCAACGCCACCGACTTCTCGACGACATCCGATCGTATCCGGGGCGTCATGCAGAGAGAAAAGTCAGACGACAGATCATCGAAAGAGAGCGACAGCGACAACCTCAGCAAGCTTTCAGACATCGAAGCCAAGTCCGACTCCGCCTTCTCCGAGGACTTCGCGAGAAAAACGGACATTGCTTCTTCATCTTCTTCAGCCTCTTTGGACGTGTTGGATTCGGTGAGGGCTAGACTGAGCGGTGACAGTGAATTCGAAGTGTCGGCCACCAAGGCCAAGCAAACGTCCAACTGGGTTCTGGACAACATTGACGAGATACCGGACGACGATCAGAACTATGAAGAGCCAGATCACTGCACTGAGAAGTCGTCCACGCCTTCGACGTCGTGGAGCACAGAGAAATCTATGGACCTTGCTCAAAAGCGCGAGAACTTCTTGAGCTGCGCGGCCGACTGTAGAGACATGTACAGGATCAGTTTTGACGATAAATCCAAAGTCTCAAAAGAGTCTTGTGAAAGTAGCAGTGTAACGGAAGAGAACAGTATTTCAAATTTAAGTACAAAGGACTTGGGTACAAATCTCACTGCATCTCCTACAGCAAGTACTTCAAAAGCAGAAGAAGCCCCTGCAGGTGCGGTTGCCGCAGAGGCCAGTAGTAGTTCTTTGCAATTAAATGGTACAATGGGTTTAAGAGTGCCAGATTTGGCTCCGGAAGTGATAGAACTGTTTCCGAGGAAAGCGCGGGCAGATAATGAGGGCCAAACGGACATACTGGCGGCTTTCGTCGAGACAATCTCAGACTTAACTGCGGTATTCCAGGAACTTTACCCCAAACAAGAAAACAAATTCGAGGACGTAAGTTCTGATGAGTCAGTTGAGATTTCATCGTTTGAAAGGATATTGACCTCCAGTGATCCACCACCTCCAACGAAATGTCGACAAAATATTTCCGTTGAGCAGAAGGAAGACAAAGGAGATACAGATAAATCAGAAAAGGGGTAAATATGACATTTATTGATTTGGTTACTCGAAAATTACCATGTCTCTTGTTTACCAACATCGTTAATTCTTTATAAGAGATATAGTGTATATTGAAATTGTAAAAAATCTTATCCGGTCCTTATTGAAACAAACGAAACAAGGGAGGATACTTTAAAAAATCGTCTAGAAAAAAGATTAAAAATGTATGGAAAACTCAAGGATGAAAAAACGGGGCTTTTAAGAGAAATACAATTACATCCAGAAATAAAATGGAGTTTAGATTTAAAAAAGGTATTATCATTAGGGCAATTAAAATGTAAAAAGAATTTGATGAATACATAATTATTAAAGAAAAAAAAGGTGACAATCTATAGAAAGCTTAATAATTGAGTTTAAAAAAAATTGAAATGTTTATTTTTTATAGTAAAATATAATTATATTTTCAAAAATTTCCAACTAAAGATTATTTTAAGAAAAATAGCAGTTTTTTTTATTTAATGTAAAAATATTAAAAATTTTATAACATTTTTTTATTTCTTAAAGAAGTAAAAAATTTCAAAATAAATTATTTTCTTAAATAAGTACATTTAGCACAGAATGTCATTATATATTTTTTTAGAATCAACTTTTATAAAAACGTAATTTATGAAACATTTAACTTCCTAATATTATCTTAATGATACATTAAAGCGAAAAAAAATTTTTTTTAATAAAATTACAATTTTTTACTTGCAATTCATTCTTGTGGTATATAAAAATGCAAAGGTAGTTTTCATAAATTAGTTTATAAATTTTTTTCCCTGCACAGAAAAGAAAATTGTATGTGTAGAATATATAATAATTTAAAGAATTTTTTATTTTCAAATATTTAAATTTTAATGACTAAAAATGTTTAAGATATTAACACCAAAATTTGGTCATGGATATTTGATCTTACAATGAGATACGTTAAAAAATTTCAAAAAAGATATATGAAACATTAGAAAAAAAATAGATTTTAAATTTCACTAAATACGTAAAGTCCTACAATTCTTTTGCCATTACGGTTCAATGAAAGCAGAAATTAGCTTTGCATTCCTGATGGCTTATGTTCCTCATTTCAGGCAAGATGATAGCAAACCCCGCATCAATGAAAGTGCCTATACACCTCCAATCAATTCCTCCTCCAAAAGCTCACATTCGCATTTCAAGAGTAGCAATATCGGACAAACATTCGTAAAGCTTCCACCCGAATCGGACACCAAACCGAGCTCTCATCACAGCAGATCCACACACGATAAAAGGAAATCCGAAGACCTTGGAAGAGGTAACTCGAACAAACCGAACATTCCCAAAGCCGAGAAGAATCCTGTCGGATCCAGCGACCCAACAAAGCTCAGTAACCTGAGAAAGATTCCTGAAAAACTTAAATCTCTGAACAGATCCTCGCAGAGCGTCTGCCTCGAACGCGTTCGGCAGGATTCGTTTGAGAGGGATGACGAATCTTCGTTGTCCACCCATTCGGCCCCGTGTTCGCCGCGAATGAAGCCCAGACAAAGGTCGGTGGAAGAGGTCTTATCTAGTAGCCGGACAGAGTTAAGTCGTACCTCTTCCCTTTCCCAGTCCACGTCTCAAGAGAGTCTTCCGGGAAACGAGATGGGAGGCCTGATGGCCTGCCACAGGTATTACCACGTCTTCCGGCAAGGGGAGCTGGATAGCCTCATCGAGAACCACGTGGACAATCTGCACATCATTTCGTCATACTACGACCACGCCAACTGGTGCGTGGTGGCAGAGAAAGTTCAGGTTTGGACCATATAAGAGAGGTTCAAAGCTATAGATTTACGACAGTATTGCGAAATGTTACGACGAAGTGCAAGTGTTGTAAGTAATGACAAAGATTTTTCATAAAGATTCATAAGCTTCTGAAGCTGATTTTATCTTGTACTTCTACCAAATAACTTCTATAAGAAAACTGAAGTGCTTTTAAATTGTCCTTAACTTTACCTATTATTAAACTATTCTAAAATCAGTGAAAGTAAACTGTTTCTTTGTTTTCAGGTATTTCCTTGAGAATGAGTAAAGTATTTATAGCAAATAGATAATGACATGTAATTTAAATTAATAATTTTATTGAATGGAGACGAAATACTTAACAATAAGTAAAAATTCTTGAAATTCCAAAGCATAAATAAATGATACCAACAAAAAGCAATTCTTTTATGACGTGTAAAAATTAAAGTTATTTGTTATTACACAGAAAACAAGACTTTTGTGATTTATTTTCCTAATGTACCCTTCAGTAAAATGAAGTTGACCCCACACATTGTTTTCCAATGCTTGCACTTCGTCGCTTCATCCAAATAATGAGAATGAGCTTAAAATTTGTCACTAAAGTTTTGATTTACTGAAAGTTATTGTATGTGTCCTGGCGAAGGCGGAGTATCAAAAATACATAATTATATTTCAAACGAAATGTACATACGTTTCCGATATTCTCTCATCTGATATTTTACCCTATAAGCATTTCTGTATTTATTCTAGTTTTCTCAGTGCCTGGTGAGTTTCTAAGTGCCGAATAGGTAGTTTCGTTGCCAAATCCAGTAAGAGAAATTTAAGGGAAAGTCGTTCGATAATTGCTTCAGAATGTTGTTTCTTTTTTGAAGTTTCAGTAAGCTTTCTTAAATAGGGATATGAATGGGCAATTTTTTGACTGTTTGATGCGGAATCGATTTTTTACTTTATTTAATCTACGTGATCTTTTACATATATTTCTTTTTGTCCCCTATAATTAAATTAATTTTTAGACAAGTTATGTTTATTATATTGCTTCAAAGTTTAACTTTCATTAACTTTAAAGTTTTTCCTTGCGAACGCCTAGAATTATGTCTTTAATTTTTTCTCTGGTATATTTCCAAACTTTCAGCCCGGATATTTAACGTAAATATGAATTTCAAATTGGAAAGGCCGTGTTTTAGAACATTTATTAACTTTGTCATTACTTGGCACAACACCTCATTTACCCCCAACGGGTTCCATGTTAAGCAAAAATTATGGAACATTTTTATCCGTTTATGAGCCAACTTTATGTGTAAATTTATGTTCCCCGCGCAAAAATATTGATTTATTTTTCTACTACACAAATTCTGTCTTTCGAAATCCAGAAGTTTAACCTTGTACACAGGACGGAAATGTAGTTCTGCGTTATAGATTATATTATTAGTTTGTGAAATAGAAAGAAAAACCAGAATTTATTCGTTTTTATGAATTATGTTTTTAACATTTAGATCAGAGGTGGGCAAAAGCCGGTTCACGTTCCAGATCCGGCCCTTTTGCTTACTTTATCCGGCCCATTGAAAAATCCTGAATGCAATTTTTTTTCTTTTTTCAATTTATGCAATTTATTTGGTTTAACATATATTTGTGAAAGAACTTTTTCGTTAATGATTTACACGAAAAGTAAATATCGATCACAAATTACTGACGAAATTCTACACTCGGTATTAAGGATTGCTACGAGTGATTTGGATTGAAATTTTGAAGAAATAATATCAAATGAACATTCCAGATTTCACGTTTCGCATTAACTAAAACTATTCTATTTTAACGTTTGATGTTTGTCTTTTCTTTTTATAATTCTATTTACTATCACATTTACAAAATGTAATATAAATATAAAAATGTAATAACTATGATCAAAATAAAATAATTTGTATCGTTAAGGTATAAATAAATATCAAAATAAAATATTTCATTAACTGATTTATTTAATGACCATTAATTTAATATAATGGATCATATTTCTTTAAAAATTACGTGACATATTTTACTGTGCACAAATTGTTCGCATATACACCTAAGTAAGACAATTTATTATTACTATTATCTTTTATTAACTGTCAAATTTCTCTGTCCAAATGCTTTAAAATGATACTTATAGTGTTTTTGTAAAAACATTCTTGGGCAGGGAAAAAACTGCAAAACATTCGCGTGTGCACAGCTTACGAGGTATAGTCAGTCCTTCGGCCCTGGAGGTATTTTGAAAATTTCATTTTGGCCCGCGCTTTAAAGTATTTGCCTACCCCTGATTTAGATGAATTAAAAAAAAAGTGTTTTATTTTTATCAGAAGGGAAACTTTTGCAGGAAAAAAAACAGTGCAGGAAATTTCTTGCCGAAGTAAAGAAATAGGCTAAGCAGCAATCAATATCCAGAAAACAATGTAAATCAACACCGTGTAGAACGTCGGTAGTAGACTAATCGAATGAAGAGAAATGTCTTTACAGGTTCTTACCATTATCTAACGAAAGAGAAGGCTGTATGGCAATCCAGTTTTATGATCATTTTTAAGAGCGAAATCTTTATATTCCAGCTATTCTCAGCGGGAACCTTAATTATGATCGTGGCTGGATTGTAACGAGTTTGGCGAGTGGAAGAAAATAAAACAAAATTCATTTCCTTTTATAACTCTTGCCAGTTTCCTGATCGTAAAACTAAAAATAATTATCTTTCTTCTCTATTCTTTTGAATACTTTTACGAAAAGAATAAAATAACCTAATAATATAAAAAGGCAGAGATTTACTAAGGACCTCTGAAAATTCAAAGCAATATATCACGTTTTAATAGCCAAAAAGTTCTTAAATTGAAGAAAATTATTGATACATTTTACTTACATTATGTAACTGCGTTAAAAATTGCGTTAGTGTATTTTACCACTTGATTTACGGATGTTGATCACATACCTATTTTTACTGAAGTGAAAAGATATATATATATATATATATATATATATATATATATATATATATATATATATATATATATATATATATAAGGAAAATTCTCAGGGGTTTTCAAAACTTAAATCAAGGGTAAAAATTCCCGCGTCATCTTCTATTCCCCTTTTTAACCCCTAACCTAAATTGACCACTGGGGCTACAGGTTAAGCCCTCAGAGAAGGGGCCTGGCCAATTATAAACCTACATGGCCCTAGCGGACAATTTAGGAAATTTCCAAATAAAAAGGAGATACACGCTAGCGGAGACAGATTTTTCTAGATATTTTCCCACAGATGTTGACCCAGGTGTTACGTGTCTTGTACGTAGAACTTCATGCTAGCTGACCCTTCAGTTTGTCCTGTCCCTATGATGAAGTGGGAACCCGTCCTTCAACGTTATCTTAATAAAGGTCTTTAGCTGAAACGGTATAATTTTTATGGCCATGACTGCA
Organism: Pardosa pseudoannulata; assembly: GCA_032207245.1. NCBI lineage: Eukaryota > Metazoa > Arthropoda > Arachnida > Araneae > Lycosidae > Pardosa > Pardosa pseudoannulata. Next base: position 81,693,769 of record CM063505.1, read on the forward strand.
ACCCCCCATCGAGAAGTCAGTCTCATTACATATATATATATATATATATATATATATATATATATATATATATATATGTATATATATATATGTACATAAATATATATATATATATATATATATATATATATATATATATATATATATATGTGTGTGTGTGTGTGTGTGTGTGTGTGTGTGTGTGTAGCATATGAAAATTATTACACTTTTTAAAAATTTTCATTTTTCTTTTCAGTTTTGTCATATCTATTTTCGAAGCCGTCTCATATCTTATTTAAAAGAAACTAATCTAGATTTTGTACTTCGACTTTTTTGGCTAATCTAGCTAATTGCGTAACCTCATTCTGTAAAATCACATTATAAAAAATTAGATTTGATAAAAAAAATGCATTGATATTCAAATTCTCTCTTTCTAGTGGAATAGATATAAAAAAATCTGCTTGCCAAAAACAACTTGATCGAAAGTATCACGGCTATCATGCTTTTTGGATTTCTTTTTTTTTTTTTTAGATATAAGATGTTGGTTGGAATTTGATCTACTTAAAATCCCGCCTTGTATTTATTTCACGTCCTTCACGAATTCAGATTATGTTCTCATTGAGTCTAAAATAAGCTGTTCGGAAGTTTCATTCATTTATTATTCTGAAGCCACAAATGTTTTAGTTTTTTAGCATAATATGTACTTCTGCTTTCACATGGCCTTGACCGAACTTTAATTCTTTATATTTAAGTAATCCAAAGACGTTGAATTTCAATTTTTAACAACATTTTTATAAGAGAATGTATAATGTTTTTACCCGAAACACAAAATCTGTTAGCAAATAGTTTTTGATTAAAATGAGAGACTTTTGTTAACACTAGATTTACGGATGTTGATCATATACCTATTTTTACTGAAGTGAGCCAATTTGAGTCATACAAGAAAATTGAAGTGTTTTGCAAAGAAAATAGTGCCAAATTAATTTAAATAAAATGTTTATCATCAAAAAGTTCATGGAAAACATTTTTTATTTATAAAATCTGTTTTTGAAACACATTTTCCGCAAACATTTCTATTACATTTAGCACAATAGTTTCTACATCTGTTTTTTTTTTGCATGATGGTTGAACTTGACAATTATTCCGTGAGTCAGTAGCATGAATTTCTGTCATTGGAATGGAAGTGTTCTCGACTTCTTCTCAATATTTAATTTATACTATACTTTGAATACTTTATACTTTACACTTTATACTATATTTATTACTATATTTATTTATTTTCATATACATTCTATGAGTCAAATTGGCTCACAACCGTGAAAATAGGTATACCACATTTGATAATGCAAAATGAAGGGGTCTGCGGAGAAGAGGAAATGAAAGTTTATATATATTTTATTACTTAACTAAAAACCACCGTATGTTTTTGAAAAGTGATATTAAAGTTTTATTTATATATAGTGATCAAATTTTTAATGAGTCAAATTGGCTTGGTCTGTAAATCTAGTGTTAATCATCTGAAGGATACACATAACAATCTAAATACATCAATGTCTTGCTACTTAGGAACAATCATCAAGAAATTATAATACAAATGTATGGGAAATAATTACCAATTAGTTTCAATGCAACAACACTCAGGTCAAGTATTAAGGATATAAATCTCTTCCTTTAAAGAGAAACTTTAAAGTTATTTATTTAAAGAAAATCCACTTGACCCAGAAATAAAAATTAGAAAATATGTTTGAAAATGCATTAAACAAATATAATCTAACGAGCTCATACATCTTACTTAAATGTTTTCATGCATTGATTTCTTCTACTAATAGTCTAAATTCTATTCTCCTGGTTTAATGCACTTTATCGAAATTTTATAGCATGTAGTTTTCATTGAATGCAATAATTAAATAAGTAATAAATTAATATAAAATTTATAATGACACAAAAAGAATTCTTGAAAAAAATTTGTATTTTAAATAATTTTTTAAATATATTGATTTAAAGAAAATCTACGCGACTCAGAAATAAAAATTAGAAAATTTGCTTGAGGATGCCTTAAACAAATATAATCTAACTAGTTCATACATCTTACTTAAAAGTTTCCATACATTCATTTCTTTTGCTAATATTCAAAATTATACTCTCCAGTTTTAATACAAAACAATTGATTGAAACTTTATAGCATTTAGTTTTCATTGCACGGAAGAAAAAAAATTAATTTTTGAATTAAAGTTAATTAATTAATTTAAATTTAGAATGGCATAAAAAAATTCTGAATAAAAATTTTTCAAATTATTTCCGTCTCTTTTTTTTTCATTGGGCTAAATGTGTTGGATTTATTTTTAAAATATCCAATTACTCAACTGTGGTTGTACTGTGGTAGCACTGAATTTCAAACATGGCTTGAAGATACATGATCAAATTAGAGACGGAATTAATTTGAGATGTGTTTTTATAGGGCTTCGTAAAATACATCAATTATTTAAATTTCGATTATACTCTTAATTGTGATTTTGGACCATTGCCAGTCTTTAATTAACTACGAATGAATTTTTGCAAGGCATTCCGCCCCCTTGCGATAGTGTGATTATTTTGCATTTTAACAATCTTCTTTGTAAATGCATAACATATATTTACCAATCGTTATTTTTTGTACATGCAAGCGTAGATTATAAATTGAGAAAAAAAATTAACAAATCTTTCGAGGCATAGTTAAACAGAGACATATCATTAAATATAGCATATTCACAGGATTAAACTGTTGGGAAAAAAATAAAGAAATTTGAACAATGTTGAAATACATCATAATTTATTTTTTATTTACACAGAAATAGATGTTGAAAGAAAAACACAACAAAAAAATAATATTTATATAGTTTTAGATACTCCACTTCACGAAATGTTAAAATAAGTACATTTTAGATTTTAAATGTGTCTTTTCAGACTTTATAAAAGTTGCAGGTATAATTTTATAAGTAACGAAAACTCACGAACTCTGATAGGTTCGAATTTCATTGTGGAATGGATGTTTGTAGACGTTTGGAATCGGCTTTAAGTGGTAGCTCCCCGTCTCATAACTCGAAACTTACTTATCTCCGCAAATTTGCGGATGGAAGGTGAGATACGAGAGATACACGTTTGGCTTGAATTTGGCCCTAAATAACTAGCTCAAAACTCCTTGAGTATTGCAGCATAATTCCATTTTATCCAATGGACTTTTATTTATGTAGTCAATAGACCTAAATAACTAGCGTGAAACTCAACTCGTCGATCATTACAGAATAATTCCATTTTATCCAATGACCTTTTATTTATATAGTCAATAGACCTAAATAACTAGTGTGAAACTCAACTCCTCGAGCATTACACCTTAATTTAATTTTATCCAATGGCCCTTTATTTATATAGTCAATAAACCTAAATAACTAGCGTGAAACTCAGCTCCTCGAGCATTACACCTTAATTTAATTTTATCCAATGGCCTTTTATTTATATAGTCAAAAGACCTAAATAACTAGCTTGAAACTCAATTCCTCGAGCATTACAGCATAATTTAATTTTATCCAATGGCGCTTTATTTATATAGTCACTAGACCCAATGGAAGGGAAATAAAAAAGGCAATGTATCTATACGATGGGAATGTACTTATGTCCATTTGAAATACCTAAAATATTCCGAAGTTCTACCTGAATAACGATGTAAAATTTTATCCAGGTTCAAACATATTATAGGCGTCAATCTATTTCATTATAGGCATAGAGAATAAACAGATGTATGGATAAATAAGTATTTAACAAACAGGGGAATTTTTTATATATCAACATGGATTTCGAATTTTTCATATTAATATAAATAAACTAGCATGTAGCCCATCATATGACGGAATCAGTAAAATTTTTAATTTTCCAGAATTGTAAAGTACCCTATGAGGCAGGTAAAAAAGTTTGTTTGTTTTTCGGCTAAGAATTATCTGGTACACGCTCCATAATTTGTTTATCTTCATACTCTTCTAAAGTCTCCCGATACTGTGAATGCTGATTAGAATCAAGTTGAATTCATTTAGAAACATAATCAAAGTTTTCTTAGCTACATCGAAATTATCGTTAAGTTCTTCTCAATTTTTTTGCCACAGTAATTAATGGAAGTAAAGGAATGAAACAATCATTACCACTATGCCTTGGAGGTAGATAGAATATGTTGTTAATACCGGTGATGAAATTTTGATTGCAACAAAAAAAATCGATGGTTAAATTTAAAATTATACCATATGTACCTAATCTATTATTTAAGCTAAATGTAAAAGAAAATTATTTACATAATATCTAAGTTCAGCGATAAAGCTTATGAAAATGATGCAGACGATTTTTAAATAATTTAAAATAAGAAATGATTAAATGAGAGAGTTAAAAGTATGACGTCATAATTCTCGAATAAAAATGTTAATTTTACCTGTTATATTATGTGATAAATTGATAAATTTAATCGCTTGCTCTTAACCGGGGAAAATAGGGCTTGAAATAATCACATTAACTCCTTTTCGACAAACGTCTCGTATACGCGAAGCAGAGATTTCACTCTTATCAGCCGAGCGTTGGCTCCAAGGGATGATCTACGGTTGATATTGAGAGACCAGCGTCGCGTATGCGTAATAGGAGATCTGAACGTTTTATTTTAATTTTTAAATGCTAGATTTAATTATTAGGGGGCTTAAACGGCAACGTTTTTGACAACAGTTGACTCGTATAGCATTTACTTGCTGACCCTCAAGGGGTTAAATACTCAAAAAGGGGAGAAGGTGTGGATTTCGAACGTTTTAAATACGACAGTATTTTTCGCTGTGATATGAAGCATATTTATACCAATTTATTTTAGAATCGGATCGTTAGATAAAAAAAAAATCGGATAAATAAATCGGATCGTTAGAAGATAAACTTTACTCGCTTTGATTTTTGCTAACCCTAACTCATCAAGTATCCTATATGGATAACTCTAAGCTTTCCACGTCCAACCGCTTCATAAATTCGAAGACAGACGGACAGATAACTTAAACTATTTTTATATAGGGGATACTATTTATCAAAATTAATTTTATCGAGATTTGTTTCAAAGTTATATACCATCTTGAAATAATATTGTACCCCTTCTTCTCTTCTTCTTCTTTATTTTATTTTATTTTATTTTCCAAAATTAATTTTTATCTGGCACTGAGAAATGAAGTGAAATCGGTTCCGCAGGAGAAAATGCCTATTCTTTTGTAGAACGCAAGATTTAAAAAGAGATTTCCTGTAAAGTTTTTGTTCCATATGTGATGTATTCCTTTTCGTATACGACAAATGTTGTGTTACCTCTGGGTCTTTTTTGATACCACATTTTCATGCATGTGTGCTTCAGATATATGCTATAAACTATTATGAAAGTTATTTCATAATGCTTAGTTGGTTTTAGAAAGGCAAAAAAAAATTTACAAAAATAATCTTCAATTGGATATCGCCAAATTAGTGAGTTGAATATTAGATATCAACAAAAGAACTAATATTATAATAAATATTTTGAAGGTTGGTCTAATACAATTGTATTATCAGTAAATAGATTTTTATTTTAAACTTACTCTAATATTTTGTTGAATCATAAGAAACATTTGTAGTCAAAAAGATACACAACGAAAGCCTTCTGTTCATTATGTTTTTTTTTTGCTCTAAGTATTGTTAAAGGCACACAAGACAAAAAAAGTTTTAAAATTTAAATTGTTACTGAAATATAAAATGTATGAAAACTGTTAAAAAAATCACGATTTAATAAAAGTTTTAAAAATATAAATACCAAAGATAAAGACATGAATATTTGTTTAATATGCTTCTCAAAATGTATATTTTCTGATTTTGGTACACTTTTTCTTTAAACGATATTTATATTTTTCTGAAATATAATAGTAAAGCATTTCTTTAACAATACCTACTACGAATGCTTTAGGTACAGAGGCATTGATAAAAATATAAACACCAAAGGTAAAGCCATGAAACGTACTTAATATGCTTCTCAAAATGTATATTTTCTGATTTTGGTACACTTCTTCTTTAAACGATATTTATATTTTTCTGAAATATAATAGTAAAGCATTTCTTTAAAAATACCTACTACGAATGCGTTAAGTGCAGTGCCATCGATAAAAATATAAAAGCCAAAGGTAAAGCCATGAAATGTATTTAATATGCTTCTCAAAATGTATATTTTCTGATTTTGGTACACTTTTTACTTTAAACTATGGACATTTATATTTTTCACAAAAATAAATGCAAAGTATTTCTTTAAAAATACCTACTATGAATGCTTTAGGTACAGTGACATCGATAAAAATATAAACAACAAAGGTAAAGCCATGAAATGTACTTAATATGCTTTTCAAAATATATATTTTCTGATTTTGTTACACTTTTCTCTAAACGATCTACATTTATATTTTTCTCAAATATAAAAGTAACGCATTTCTTTAAAAATACCTACTACGAATGCGTTAGGTGCAGTGACATCGATAAAAATATAAAAGCCAAAGGTAAAACCATGAAATGTTCTTAACATGCTTTTCAAAATGTATATTTTCTGATTTTGGTACACTTTTTCTTTAAACGATATTTATATTTTTCTGAAATATAATAGTAAAGCATTTCTTTAAAAATACCTACTACGAATGCTTTAGGTACAGTAACATTGATGTACTGATTCGGACCCTACGTAAATGTAAATTTATACAGGTTTGTTCTCAACGGTAAAGAGGGGAAGTAGATTCCCTATATGGGACTACCCCAGGTAGCAGACATCCTTCGAAGTATCCCGGTGTGCGGGCGACCGTACATAAGAAGCGTTTGCAGATAAAAAGATACAGCAACATCTAAACTAACGAAAAAAAAATCTTGGAAACATTTTCGCAGTTTTTTCTTAAATGTTTAATTTTCATTTCATTTAACTCTGAAACCTGTGTTTAACTATTAACCTATGTTTAAATTCTGCCATAAACGATAAACCTGTTTAGAACGAAAATTTTTTTTGGCCTCTCAGAATTCCTTACTTATTCAATGTATTTTTTATTTATTCAAAAAATCATCAACAGAGTTATTAAGCTGTAAAAATAATTATAGTATAAAATCTTTAAACAAAATTATATACTTCTCGACATACATAAACATTGGATGCACATATCATCAAACTACCCACAATAATAATTTTCTACTTCCCAACAGTATCATTATCAATAGTTTTGAATGTACTTATTATTGTTTAATAACCACATTTATAATCTTGTACCAAATTTGCAAATCATACATTTTTAGAAAAATACCTAACTGAACTATAGTACCAAACATTTAAAAAATAGTTAAAATATGGCAGTCTATTAAGTGATTTATCAAGTTCTTGAATTTCAATTATGCCTAAAATACAATATATGTATTTATAAATAAATAAATTTTTTGATTTTATCTCTGTACTGAAATGAAATGCCTGATCATAAATATTTCAGTAAAATCATTCATTAATTATGCGTTATGTGTGCCCTTAGCTCAAGTACGATAATTTTTTCTCTTTGATTCAATCTAGTTTCTTTTCCAGGTTAGTGATAAAAACTAAATCTTTGTCATAATTGATTAATACTATTAATCATAAGTTGCTGTACAAAATAAAAATGAATATAAAATACTTTCTTATACATTGAAATGATCATTCAGAAATAAAGTGGGACATTTTAAAAAAATTAAAGGTAATTATACAATTTCAACACTTTTGAAAATGTGTCTTTTTTTTCAAAGATTAAAATTAATATTAAATATCTTATAACTGCTTTACAATCAATAGTCTTTTTATTTTAATTAAAATAAATAAAGAAAATAAGAAATATTGTAACTTTAGTGTATTTCTAAAGTGTAATTTTAAAAATACATTAAAGATAAAAACACAATTCAATGTTTTGCTTTTGAAAACTGCTGTTAAACTTTTTTAAGCTCAACTTTGCTTTTACTTGAACTGAACAAAAAACTATAAATATTTATTATAATACATTAAAATTAATATCGAAATCAATTTAATTTAAATAAGTGGTTTTTGTAATCAGTTATTGTTCCCCAGTTTAACAAAAGCAAACAGAAGTAATTTATAAAAATAAAATCTCACGAGATCATAATTTCTAATAGTTCTAAAAACCCGGTTACTTTCTATTAATATAAAATTTATAATTATGAATGATCAGATGTTTTTTATAGGATTTAAATTCTGATATCTTGACAATGTATAATTTTTTATATAGGGTGAAGTGGGGCAAGTGCGTCAAATGAGATTCTTCTATAAAAATGCGTCATATGAAAAGTACAACTATTATCAGATAACACAAAGCTGCTATTAAAATTAGATTAACTATTTTAGTATATTGCACTCTTTAAACTCTATTCTTTTTTACAGTATAGTTGTTTTTCTAACATCCTAAAATTTATATTGTTGTCGCTGTTGCTTCTAATGTTACTTGGACAAGCCAAGTTCGTCAGCTGGATGCTATTCGTTTCAAAGAGCACCGATAGGGTAAAAGAACGACCTTAAACTCAATGTGGGTTATCGTAATTTGGAAGCAGAGACCAATCAGAAAGTTCCATGGCTTGGCCTGCCATCACCAGAGCTGTCGTTTGAATTTCAAAGACATTGCGATCACAAATCTACTTTGAGTGCTCCAGTCGTCGTTAGTGAAAAAGTCAATGTTTGGCTGGCTCTAGCTTCGAATTTACAACCCTCTGATTATGAGTCAACGTCTTTTCTAATTAAGCTACAGTAGTACCCTAAGAAATAGTATTAGTACAATGAAAAGGTGTTTTAAGCCTGACTCACTTCCTCATCCCACCAAAAGGGCGTGAGTTAATAAAAATTCTAAATGCCTTTGCGGTTTAAATTCATTTTATATGATGAGGCATATGCAGAAAAGTGTAATTTCAGGAAATTAATCTACCTTAAAATTTTAAAGTCTGAGAAAAAACCCATCTAAAGTATACTGGTGGGTCAGTGTAAGTAGATATCTAGGTTCTACCCTATTCTATATTCAATATTACTCAGAAGTAACAGCCTTGCATTACTGGTGTAAAGCTTCTTGATGTTATTTCGAGAGCCTGATTTATTTATTTATAATCCCTCTTTCCAAAATGACAACACAAAAAGACTTAACACGTGGGTGATTGCTTACAAGAGTCTGCCCTGGCAAAGCCGCAAGCCTTAATAACAACTTATCTGTACATCGCATATGATATACACATCTAATGCTTTATACCCTTATAACTTGTGATACACAATGAGATACAATTTTAGCGGAAAATAATTTGATATAAAGTCTTACATTTAGTTATATTTTTCAGTTAGACGTATGACATTTAAAGCTTTATATCTCATGTAGGTCATATAATTATTCTCTCATATGGAAATGGCCAAAATGTTAAGGTAAAATGTGGTAAAATATTAATTTTTTTAAAGTAGGAAACAATTAATGCCGAGAATCTAGCTATTGTTTATTGAAGTTGGTTTACGGAGTTTCAGTCGATATGTTGGACATTGTAGATTTGAAGCAGGGTGATCTAAAAGAATTATTACCTGCTATCATTCTTTTCTGCTGTTAGGAGTCAATGAAAGTATCAAAATAAAAGGAAAATCAGGCCGATCATGGTAACTGCTCCACTTCAGCCTTAAGTAAATCCTGAACTGTCATGTTATCAGTAATTTTCAGTAATTTAAATTCATATAACATTTTGCACAGCACTTTATGTGGTTATTTAAAGGCAGAGAAATACTTCAAATTAAGCACACATATTAATCATCTGTGTTCCAAGTGGATGTTTCTCCTGAAAAGCATTTCCATTTTTTTGCTCAAATGTTTATCGTGTTTATTTCTATGAGATGTGTAAATATATATATTGGAAAGAAAATCAATCAAACATGTAAATAGTAAGATGTTTTTATTCTACGGAAATAACTCGACTGGAAAGAAAATATCTGTTTCTATTGTAGTTCTCCGGAATTTGTTACTCTGAAAAAAGTCGATAATAAATAGCATTTACTGCGTATGTGGAAATCTCGGATTCTGCATGCATACATTATATCTTCTCAGATTCAGCGTTTCTTAAAGATTTGTAAGTTGACAAAATTCGTGTAGTTTTGGAAGACGGAACAGTTATGCAGTTAAGTGTACCATTCCTGTCTTTGATGCAGAATTCCTAGGACCAACTTTAACCGAGCAGATATATCCAAAGTGCAATCAATTTTCGATAATTCGAAATCCGATAACTCAAATTTTCTCTCTCTCACACCTGAATCTCACATGAAACTTCTAATTTAAGTAATAAAAAATAGTTCGGAATAATTTTTCAACAAACTTTATCTTCAGTGGTACCTGTTATAGATATCTAGGTCTTGTATGTAGCTTCAAATTTCATTTAGATCTTGATAAGAGTTCTGTAGTACTAGATTTAAAAATTGATCCCTCAAAAAATTTTAAGTGAATAAAGAAGCAAAACATTTTGTGTTGGAATTTTTTTCTCTTTACTACTAATAATTTTTTTAAACAACATTTGTAATGAGTTAACATTTTAATTTAAATATAAAAATTAGCATTTAAATGCAGTCTTTTTTAAAATTTAAACTGAATTTTAAACTAAATCAATTTTATTCTCAAAGCTTAAAAGGTTGGCGTGTGATTTACAATCAAGGAGCCTCCTGTGAATGTTGAATAGACGGAGGAAAAGTAGCTGCAAATTAAACAAATCAAACAAAAGACGAATGATAAATATGATAAATTTTATACTAATATTAAAATTATACTTCATTATAACTGGTGTTTCAAAAATATCTCATCAATAAAGAGAAAAAACTCGAACATAAATCTTCGTGCTTCTGTATTCACTTTAAAACATCTGTAGTAATAATGTGTTGATTTTAATTTTCACTTCGTTATTTTATATTGTGCTACCCACCGCTATAAAGTGCATTGCTATTGCTGCATCCTTTGGGTTGGCTAGAACATTTTAACTCTTTGACGGACACTTGCGTCTATAGCCGTCAAAGCGAAGTTCACTATGTGGCATGACGGCAATAGCCGTTCAAAATGAAACTGTCGTTTTTAGACACTACGGCTATAGCGGCACAAATGTGCATTTACCGGCGTACAAGTAGAAGCCTAGTGTCATGTTTTGGAAACAATTTTTTAGGTTGAATTTCGTTTTCCACACCGAAGATAATGTGTAATAATTATAAAATTATAATAAATTTTTTTGTCATTTATTTATTTTGTTTGATTATGAACTAACATTTCGTGTAAATCTTCCAAAAATACTTCCTTGTACACAAAAAATTGCGTATTTGAGTCATTAAACCTGTCATTTACGTTTTTAAAATTTTGCTGTTGCAGCCAGCATTGTCCCATTACTTAGTGTATAAGGTCCATTGGCGCCATGACGGTTATAGTCGCAACCTAATTAAAGGTGGTGAATTAATCAAAATTAAGTTTTTTTAAGCAGAAAGTGTAAATCTATAATTCTAATATTCTAAAAATTACAAAAACATTTAGTGTTAATTTTCGAACTTCACTTGTTCCTACTGTCCGTCAATGTGTTAAGTACAATAATTCGCAAAATTACTTTTTCTAATTATTTGAGCGAGAGATTTAAGGGTACACAACAACAAAAGAAGAATGTTACATTGACGTGAACTTTGGTACAAATAGTCCACTATTTTCTCTGAATGACGACAAAAGGCAAGAAAAGAGCCATGTTATTAGAGACTTGTTGACAAAGTGGATTTAGGAACGTTCATAAACCCCGCGTTTTATTGTTCCTTGCGTCTTTTAACGTAACTATTCATCCTTAGCTTTGTCTGCTATGGCCTTAAAGCAAACACCCGGAGTTTTCACTGATAAAATAGTCACCGAAAAGAAAGTTAGCTAATCTTGCTTTAGAAATTAAAAATAGATCAATTTTGGTTAAAAAAATATGATTTTGAAAAGGTAGAATAAGTCAGCTTCTGCAATAAAAAACTATTTTTTTATGTTTATTTTTATAATAATTTTTAGTTTTTATACATTATACTGTATAAACAGTAGAACCTAGATTATCCGGAGTAATTGGGATCGAACTTACTTCGGATAATCGAGAATTCATCAATAATCATCTAGTTTAATATGTAGTATCGTCATTGGTGCAATAACGCTCTGGGACTCGTTAATATAACCTTCCAAATTTCGAAATGGGGTATTCTTTTGTTTAGAACAGTGATATTTGAAAGTGGAGAAGATCACACTCATACCGAGAATTGTGCTTGCGAGAAGGTTTGGTTTGGAGTGCTACGATCTACTTTTTGCAACACGAAGGCTAATGAGACCGGGACCTACATCTTAAGGCCGATTCCGAACGGCTACGAACATCAATGGGATTCGAACACACGAACTCTGGTACCGAAGACTTGAGAGAAGAAATTCTAAAAAAGGGAGTTCCAAAATATTTATCTGCATTCGTAGTTTGGAAAGGACAAGTTACATACAAGCGGAATGTGGAAAAAAAAGAAAACTTTAAAAATGCATGTTTGTCAAGAGAACTTTTTGGATGGTACTAGAATGGGAAAAAAAAGGAAGAAGAAACAGACTTCGATTAATGGAGAGTTTCGGTTAATCGAGGTTCGTATAATCGAGGTTCTACTGTATTATGAATTTTAAGCAAATCAACTGTTTCCTCTTAATTAATACTTATTTGCTAAAATATATATTTCAGTAGAATGGCAGATTTGATTTTTTACTTATTGAACACATAACCCTTAACATATTATACTTCAAGGTTTTTAAGAGCAGTATGATATACATTTTCCACTTTTGCTGAATAGTTTAAGCATTTTTGTTTGTTCCTTCAAATTCGAGTTATCGAAAATTGACTGCATATAAAACTAGCATAAACACTCAATGCTAATAGATGGAACACAGGCAAAAAAAATCTAGGGACAATATCAATTGCCCCTAATTTAATCATAGAACTAAAATTCCTTCTAGAAATTTTAACTGCGATGCACTAGGGCAAATTCAATTGGCACAAGCGTGAAATCCTTAAAGACTTATTTTATGTAAACTGGTTAAAACTTACGAGGTATATAATAAAAAATCTATTCAAATGCTGATAAAAGGCACAAAACTATTTTTCCTATTTCCTATGCTTCTAAAAAAATGTTTATTTAGTGAAATAAAAGTTAGTTTATATTATAAATATGTGTAAATACTTCTAAATATGTATATACAGAGAAAGACAGTATATCAAATATGTATTTAATGTATATTATAATGTATTTCTATCTGTTAACATATAGTTCAAATATTAATGAAAAAAGTCGTTCAAAGAGTCTCAGGATTATTGGTCATCGAAAAATAGCATAAACTAACTTTTTCAGCATTTTTAAAAAATCTTTAAGTCTCCTTTTCAACTGGTATATTTTATATTACGCGTGTCTTTGTTATTACATTTTGCATTGTTACCTGCATGTGTGGAAATATATAGTTATTGTTGAAATATATAAGAATTAAAAAATATATTATGTGTTGAAATATAAAAGAATTAAAAAATATATTATGTATTGAAATATATAAGAATTAAAAAATGTATTATGATCATTGTGTGAAAAAGGAATTTTATGATGATTTTCTTTTATCTTCCGTATTATGTACAATGTGGCCTAGGGCCAGATAAGTTTGGAAATACACTAACTTTCAGTTTTATTAGAATGTGAAATTAAAAGATTTTTTGCGAGATATCAGAAAATATTTAACAGATTCACAGTAAAAGTTTTTATCATACATAATTAATAACAGCATAGCTTTATACTATACATCCCTTTAAATCTATACATCAATTATACTTTAATTTACAACATAATTTACAAAATGAAAAATAGCCTAAATTTTTAATATTATTAATTGAAAATTTAAAAATATAATAGCAGTAATTTAGTTATTGTCAATGCATGTACTTCCATTAGTACATAAATTTTCATGAAACTGTTAGAAATATTTTTTAAAACATATAGAAAAGCTAAAAATATGAAATTTAAGGGCAAGCACTTTACACAGTTTTAGTTATGTAAGACGAATTACACATCAAACAATTTAATTATTGTCAATACATGTACATCTATCAGTATACATATTTTCATGAAGCTATTAGGAATAATTTATAAGACATTGTGCGGAAAACTAAATATGATATTCGAGCGAAAGCATTTCACAGTTTTAATTATGTAAGTCGACTTACATATCAAATAATTTAGTTATTGTCAATACATGTACTTCTGTGAGTACACAAATTTTCATGAAGCTATTCGGAATAATTTATAAGACATCGTGTGGAAAGCAAAATATGATATTCGAGCTAAAGTATTTTACAGTTTTAATTATGTATGACGATCTACAAATCAAATAATTTAATTATTGTCAATATATGTACTTCTATTAGTACAGAAACTTTCATGAAGCTATTCGGAATATTTTATAAGCCATCGTGCGGAAAGCTAAATGTGATAATCGAGGGAAAACATTTTACAGTTTTAATTATGTATGGCGATCTACAAATCAAATAATTTAATTATTGTCAATACATCTATCAGTATAGATATTTTCACGAAGCTATTCGGAATAATTTATAAGACATTGTGTGGAAAACTAAATATGATATTCGAGCGAAAGCATTTCACAGTTTTAATTATGTATGACGATCTGCAAATCAAATAATTTAATTATTGTCAATACACGTACTTCTATCAGTACACAAATTTTCATGAAGCTATTCGGAATAATTTATAAGACATCGTGCGGAAAACTAAATATGATAATCAAGGGAAAGCATTTCACAGTTTTAATTATGTATGACGATCTACAAAATCAAATAATTTAATTATTGTCAATACATACATATCTATCAGTATACATATTTTCATGAAGTTATTAAGAATAATTTTTAAAACATTATGTTAAAAAGTCAAAGTATATTAAATTTTAAAAAAAGCATTTTAAAGTTTATATACGGTCGGTCTTGAAAAATAATGCATATAATTTATTTCGCTATAATTTTCATTCCGTTCGAGGTATTAGGGAAAAATAATGCTATCGAAATATGCGGAACCATTCGCAGTGTAATACATAAAAGTATTTTATAGAAAAATATTTTGGAAATTTAATAATCCTGAGACTCTTTAAGAAACTATGAAAATCCGGTGCTCTCTCAACTCGAAACCACTACTCTTGTAAACTACAGATATTTATCTCTTCCAGTTCATAGTTGTCTGTAAATCAAACTATACTCTCTCCTTTTATTTGCGTCGTTATGTCGTTTATGTGACTATAAAACCCTCTGGTCATGCGTCGTTTATGAAGTTCAGCTGTGACTCAGTGAACATTTTATACAATACTGTGTATCTGGCATCATTTATTTGTATCTCGTCTGAATTTATACATATAAGCAGTACTATAAAAGTTCTATTGGTAAATTAGATTGGTTTTTTGACTGATTTTCAATGGGCTTATTGCATATCAGCAAATTTCTAATGCCTTTATTTTAGTTAAAAGCATGATTGTAATATATTCTTTTACTTTAACAAAAATTAAGGTGTCATATTTTTATCGTATAAAGGAAAAATTCTGTATTTCTTGTTCATATGTGTAATAAAAATTATTTTGAAAGCCGTGTGGTAACTTATTTCATATTTATAAAATTTTAACAATCCGAACCGTTGCATGCATTAATTTTTTAAAAAAGTTTTGGATGAAAAACATTAATTAGAAATATACGAAGATTTATGGTTTGAAAAATAATTAAAATATTTATTATGCTTAGTAATATGTATTGACAGAGTATAATATCTTCTCTTTCGAAAACTTTAGATTAAAATATTTAACTTTCCAAATAGCTGGTTCTAATATTTTCGATCTTCAAAACTAATCTTTAGGAGATCAATCGAAAACTTTCCCAAATCCAATTATCGACTCTAAAATTTTCGACTTTCATCCAAATAAACAGAAGGGTATTTTCCTTCAAGTATTTTTCTAATTATAAATCAGAAATGCACGTTTATAAAGTATTGATTACTTATTTTAAATTTCTCGCATACGAAGTATAAAAGTATTATTATTTTCATCATAAAAATGTACATTTGGGATTTTGATGAATATTGACTTTAAGATCCAATCGCCGTAGAAAATCTAAGAAAATCCAGGGGTTTAAAAAATTTTATGTATATCAGTCTTAAGTCGCAGATTTCAATCTTCTACAGCTAAACTTTTTTTTAGTTATTTAACTTTTACATGGAACTTAACAAAAGAAGTGAAAAAGAAGTGTCAAATTTTTGTCTCATTTAAGATTCATCGACATAAGTTGTTCAATGAATACTACTTTGTCCAATCGTAGACTTAAGTTTAAGTGCGCCAGCGCAAAATTGATATAGATTTACTGCTCTTACAGATGTAATCTTTCATGTTTTCGTTCAGAATTTTTTCCTTATATTGTCCGATCGTACAGCCGTCCAATAGATGGCGCCACAGAACCTGCTCTGATCGTTTCTTACCATCACTTTTAAGATGACCTTAATTTTTAACTTTAATTTTTTCATATTTAGGGTATTTCATTTACTTAACTTAACTTAACTTATCATTTTATCTTAACATCATTCACTCATTATCGCTTACTGTCGTGCGCAGTAATTCCATTAATAATAAAAAGTGTTGTAATCCCTTAAATTAATTTTCTCATTGTTTTTTCATTTTTTCATATCTTTGATTCTTCTTCTGCAATGTTCAGACAACCCAGGAGGGGCCTTTAACTTCCTCAGAATCTAATTCCAAGCTCTTCTGTCCCTGGCCATTGACATCCAGTTAGTAATTTTTAAACGCCTTACGTCTGATTCGGACATTCCAAGTTCCAAAGCTAAGGGTCCGTAGGCTATTTCCAAGTCGTTTTCCAGTAGAAGCAGTCCGGCTAATTCTCTCTTTGGATTTCTTAACGGTTAGATTTTTTACGGGGTGGAGTTGTTGGCCCCAAGCCCAACCCCCAACCTGAAGGACCAGTCCCCTGATATAATCCCCAGGGGAAGAGTGTTCAGCTATACCCCCAGACGCTGGGTACCATACTTTTGATTAAGGCCTAGCAAATAATTTTTCACCCTATTTTCAAGACCTGCATTTTTTTTATCTAATTGTTTTATATCTAAAAAACTGGACATTCATCATGAATTTATTAGCCTCATAACAGGGGATAAGGCCTTCGGCTAAGGTACCCCAAGAAACCTACAATCACCAGTCATTCAGAAATTAGGAATTCGTATTTGCACACTTCCAGGTACTCTGTTGAAACTTGACCACATGAAATCTCTTCGTGTTTCGTGTCATTGCCATGGTATGTGAGCTCTCCAGAGCAAAAGCTGTTCTAAGTTTATAGCTTTTAGAAATGAAGCCAAAATGATGGGATTTTCAGTATATAAAAATTAGAGGAAACAAAAAAGTGAACAAAGTATACTTCGCATAAAGGAAAAGGGAAAGAAAATAAATTATGTATATTTTGTATACGAGAAAATTAAAAAAGAAAGAACCAAACATACTACTTATTCGAAAAAAGAAAAATGGTGAACTGAGAGAACTTCTCTTGCGATAAGTAATAAAAGCTAACCAAATATACTTTATTTGCGAGAAAGTAATAAAAGTGAATCAAATATATTTTATATAGCGAGAAACAAAACAGGTGATCAAAATATATTCCGTTTATGAGAAACTAAATGAAAAGTGAATCATGTAGGGAAAGCTTTCTTTAAGCTGATTTTTAGATTTTACTGCATTTTTCTTCCATTTTACAAAGAAAATAAAATTATTTCATGTACTATTTTGATACTAGAAGTTATTAGTGATTGCAGGTAATTTTTATTGTAATGTTTATATAAACTATTTTTATATTTCAGGACATTTTATTGTTAAGGTTCTGTAAGGATAATGGTACTCTACTATGAAGTAACTTGGAACTATATACAGTATGTTCCATAACAGCATGTCGTCTATTTCTATGAAAATACAAACGAATTAGTTAAAAATACATTTGTACCGTGTAGTATACATATTAAACTGAAATGCATTTCACCTAATAAGTTGTCCAGTCCCCATTATTATCGATAATGCAAGAATCATTTTATCATTCAAGAATCATTTCGTCATTTTATCATTTTGACGTTAAGCAGCGTTTATCCCGTTCCAGTAGGTCGTCAACATTTTGTACCGCTTTATAAAGTAGGACCCACTTCTTGACGAACGACTCATTCTTTCTCATGTACCGGGTTGCAGCTGCACAAGACATTTTGGTCCTTTTGGATGGTTACACAGAAACACTGACTCAAAAAGGCTCGAATACGTGGAACTCATTTTGTAATTGTTTATTTAACCACAGAAAAACAAATCGAATAAATAATATAACCATAAAGCATGCTTCTCTAATGTTTGAAGAACACGTGCAATTAAGCCGGTATCTGCGAGCTATCTATTGACGAAGTTATGAGTGACACGCCCTTATGGCACAAGACTGTAAATGCACAGGGTGTCCCTTTAAGACTGGTTACAGTCTGCACAGACAGATTCGTTGTTTAGAATTCATAATAAATGCGCAAACTATTGTGCCTCTACGACCCATAGTTTTCAAGAAAAATGCGAGAGAAAATGTATAACGTCATATCCAGTTTGTGAAAGTAAAAAACCCCTTTATTTTATACATGAACATCGGTATTTCCATAAATTTAAATTCAAAGACTTTTGAAATGTGTCCCACGCTTATAAACACACGCCTTATGAACCCACGCCTTTCTGTTTTTGACTGTAATGGTTGACTGTAAACTTTCTACCATTGTAGTGCCCATTACCAACCCGCCGAAGAATCGCATCTTTCTGTGCTAGCACAAGCGCACCGTGTTTTTTCCACCAACTTCATGGAGATTATTTGTCGGGTAGACGCTTCCAGTATTTCTCAGGCTATCATCCAATCAGATGATAACGTTGGTACTGGGAGGACGATGTGGTGGATAATGACGAGAAAACTCCCTAGCAGCTCGTAAAGAATTACAATTACATTGACTGGAGATTTAGTACATGTCGCAATATTCACGATCGGAATACATCATCGCCATATGAAGATTACTAGTAAGTACTTGATGCAGCCTTTTGAATGCGATTCAAACAACGGCTTCGCGTGATAAAAGCAAAAACATAATATTAAACTTCAAAATAAAAATGAACCAGATGTGAAATGGTAGTAAAAAAAAAAAAAAAAAAAAAAAAAAAAAAAAAAAAAAAAAAAAAAAAAGAGGATTGGAATGGATACTATGTTTGCTAATATCGTTGGAGAATTGGGACTCCCATTTGGGCTTAAAACATTTTTATGTGCCCACACTCCTCGCCCTCTGTACGAATATAGTAATCAGACGTTAATCAAACCAATATTTCTTATGATATTGTAAATAGCACCATAACATATGCATAGATTAAGAAAAAACTATATCAGCAGCAAAATCATCATTAGAATCCACTTCATCTATCTAAATAGGTGTTGTCATTCTTAAAGGAATAAAAAAAGTTTACCATCTCCAAAACTCTTATAAATACTTGCTGAATTTATATGATAATTTCAACAGTTTTAAGTTATTAACAATTTCTGAATAAAAATCGTATAAAATGTTAAGAAGTCATACTACTAAAATATTACATTATATTTAAATCATCCATATACAGTAAAAATATTAGTGCTGCCATCTACATTTGAATATTAAATATTTTAAAAGTAAGAAATGTAGGTAGAAATATTTAGAATAATTTATAAATAAATTACAAATAAATTAATTTACTGATTACCATTTCTATTGATTCAATATAATAAATTATTGAGTTATGTAATAAATATGTTATATCCTGTTTAATTCAATGAATTTTATGAATTTATATTTGCAATGTTTTTTATGACCATCTATAATATATTAAGAATAAACAATAGTAATTTAATAATTTTGAATATATTTATAAACTCTTTTTATTACATATGGCATACGAGAATTATATTACTTGTTTAAAAGTATTTAATGAACATTTTTTACAACATGCATATACTATAGGTTAGTTTAATCTTTATTTACACTCGGTAATTTAAAAATATAAATATCTGTGTAGATCACGTGGAAGTATGCTATAGTTCTTTTCACAACAATTTTCAAAACACTTTTTTTTGGGGGGGGCATAAGGAATAAAGTAAGTCTGTTTCAATTTACGAAGCGTAAGCAACCAGTAATATTCTCTAAGTCAACAACCAATATTAGAACGTATACCCAAATAAATTTAATTTTTTTACTCTTCTATTTATACGGCGGGAAAGCTTACATTATTCTTTATTTTGGTTCTGTTGGTGCTGCCATCTTTTAACAAATTATGAAAGTAAAAACACAGAACATAAACTTTAAGCATATGTTTTGTGTTTCACCAAAATTAAAAATTAACGAATATTTAAAACCGAATTACAGTGGCTCAATATAAATTTAAGTTTTTATATTATATAATAGATATGTAAGAAAAATAACTGAAACATATTAAATTATATAATTTCATAATTGAAAATGAGCATAATAATAATAGTTATTTCTATAAATAGCAAACAATTGGCTATTAAATTTCCAAAAATTTATCTAATAATTATTTTAATACATGAATTTAAAGAAAGTTCTTAGACAAGTACACAATTGCTTTATGCGGTATTATGATTTCATCATTATTACTTTTAATTCCCAATTAGTGTATATTTCATTTCTAACAGTTCACCATTTCTTAGTATTAGCATTAAAGTAAGTAAGATTTAACAGTAAAAGTCACTATATTGGTCCTCTACGATTTAGCTTAGATGGTAAATTTTAATGTAGCAATTGATAAATTCATATATTTCATGAGGCTGGAGTCATAAGATATCGATTCCTAAAGAAAATGTTTATGTAACCCTAATGGCAAAATAAATATGCCAAGCCCAGAAACATTTTAAATAGTAATTTATTTATTATATTAAAATGTATAACATTTGCTTTTACCCTCTAGTACACTAATAAATAAATAAGTAAAATAAAATAAAATAGATTTTTTATTTTTAATCCAAATTGTATTATTTCAATCTATATTTTCATACTTAGTAGCTTTCATACACTGTCATCAGTAAAACTTTTCTGGAAATATCAACTGATTATTTGGTTGATTCTTAGGAGTATAAGTAATTGTAATTAACAGATGTCAACTGCAGTTAATAAAATCTTTATGCATTCATTATATATGAAAAAAATCTATTAGCTCATTTTTCAGTTTAGAGAAACACAAAATTAATCTAAATTTCAAACTTAAAATCTGTTTAACAAAATCAATAAATAAGATTTTAAAATTACAAAATTCTAATTTACAAAACGCTGATAAAATTTACATAATCTCTTGTTCACTGATGTACCTATTTATTTTTAGCAAATTCATACAGGAATTTAATACCTTTAAAACGTATGAAGCATATTTATTTATTTATTTTTCAGTGACAAAAGTTTATGTTAAAATAAAATAGCGTTTTGAATTTTCAGATATTACAAAAGAGAAAAATTCATTGTTCTTTTTTCGCAATTTTCCCGTTTCATTTTCGCAATACTAAGTACCGTAAATATATTCGGTTCATCCGTAAGTCCATAAATTAAACCTATCACCGTAAATTTTGCTTAAAAGTTGGCAGGTATATATTCTAGATAATGCAAAGAAAATAATTTACTCAGCATAATTCCATTGAGTATTGAGTAAATTTCAAGGAGTCTGATATATGAAACATAGTAGCATACATACACATTCTATACACCTTCAATCTTTGCATACGTATTGCAGCTTGTTCTGTCTGAGTTCAATCTTTTTCTGTTTCTGAACAAATAGGAAAAAAAAAGAAAAGCTTAACTACTGAATCCACTCCTATAAATATCATAGCCCGTTCTTGCTGAGTTCAACCTTTTTCTGTTTCTGGACAAAGAGAAAAAAAAGAGAAGCTTAACTACTGAGTTCGCTAGTATAAATATTTCAGCTCGTTCTATCTGTGTTTACCTTTTTTCTGTTTCTGAACAAATAGAAAAAAAGAAGGCTCAACTACTGAGTTCGCTAGTATAAATATTGCAGCTTGTGCTGACTGGGTTTACCCTTTTCCTGTTTCTGAACTAATAAGAAAAAAAAAAAAAAAAAGGAAAGGCACAACTATTGAGTCCGCTCCCTTACATACTGCAGCTCAATCAGTCTTGGTTCAATTTTTTATTGTTTCCGAAGAAATTGAAAAGAGAAAGGCTCAGCCGCTTAATCCTCTGTTATATATATTGCAGCCATAAGACCAGGGGTTTATTCAAACTCAGACAAAACGAGCTGCAATATTTATGAGAGGGGACTCAGTAGCTGAGCCTTTCTTTTTTTCTATTTGTTCAGAAACAGAAAATATGGATTTCAGCCAAAACGAGCTGCAATATTTATTCGAACGGACACAAAATCTCAGCCTTTTTTTTTCTATTTTCCCTTCCCACCTGAAGGTCAGTGTAATATTCAATAGATTTGTATACATTATTACAACTTTCTTTATATAATACTATGAGAAAAATTATAAACAAAAGAATTATTATCTTGACATCTGATATTTGTAGTTTCCAATACGAATGAAAACTATAATTTTCTTTCATATAACGTTGTGAGAAGAGTTTCACAAAGTATTGAGGAATAAACCAGATATATCTTTGAAGTTTGTTAATTAAATAACTTAAGTTTAAAAAAAGTTATATACAAAATGTTCGTGCTATCGAAAATAAAAAACCCAGTGCCAGGGGCAATTTGGGCTGTGCTTTAATCAGAACTTTACTTTATTAACCCATTAACGTTTAAGTCCCATTAAAGCTTATTTTTACTGAATTTATATGAATGAATATCTTAAGTTATCACTGACTGAACAGAGCAAAACAAATATCTTTGAATATTATAACCTGTCTCATTAGCAATCAGCTGTCCTTTTAATCATCATAGGATATCATTTATAAAAAAACATTGGGTTAAGAAATTAATTTGGTATCACAGTAAGCATAATGTGTAAACACAGCATAATAAAGTGAAGATTTATAATAGAAAATGCTATTTATCAAGCTTTTAGTCGATGTACTTGCCAAAGAGATAAATTTAGGAACGGGACTCGAAAAATCAAAAATGTGGATCGAAATTACAAAATAATAAATAATAGCAGATACTCTTAAGTATGATAGACTGCTTATAATGTTGCCATTTACCTTCGATGGGATGGTAGACTCCTCCCGATAAAACTTAGAAATTCCGCAAACCCTTTTTTAGCTGTTCTAAAAGAAGCACGTTCGGAAAAAATGAGTTAGCGATTATTAAGTATAATATTTATACTCATATACAATATATACGAATAGAGGGAAAGCAAGTTAATCTCTCTACTCTTGTTATTTATTAAGTGAGAAGATCCCTGACCTAGAAAGAACGAAAACAAGTGACGTAAGAGTATATTTTATGTTTATCTTTTAATACGATACATTTAAAAACTTAAGATTTAAGTTCCACAAAACCAATGTTTGACAGTTTTGCTATTTTACATAGTTTTAAAGGGAAATTAGAGGCATCTTATTTTAAAATATGCATGAATACACATATACACAAACATATATATATATATATATATATATATATATATATATATATATATATATATATATATATATATATATATATATATATATATATATTATATATATATATATATATATATATATATATATATATATATATATATATATATATATATAGTAACGATCCGTTACATGACCCTAAAGAACGAGGAGCCCGAAGGTGACCTTTCGCCGTGGATACTTACGATTAGCAGAAAATAGAACCAGGTGGTCTAAGTAACTTAATTGAAAACTGTTCGTTTGCCGGCGCCGGATCGTCTAGGCTTTGTAAGTCTGTTGAATGGAACGCCTCTGTGAAAAGATTGTAAATAATTACAGTGCACCTTGTCGCCCATTAGCGGTAGCAAAAAAGGCCATTAAGTTGTTTGGGTCGGCTGATCTGAAGACTGCCTTTCGGCCACATATGGAAACGGAACAGCTGATCCGAGGCGGGAGTTGACCGCAAGATTACGTCATCCTGGTTCTGGAAGTTTCCCGAAGAACCGAGCAAAGGGAGCGAGTGCCGCTATAAAAGGGATGACAGTGCTAGAAGAAAGGCTTTTTTTCTTCTTGAGGCTTCTACCTGATAGAGCCTTCGTAGCTTCGCATCTCCGCGTCTTGAGTTATTTTTTTTTAGAGGCCGCCAGCGTCTCTGTTGCTAGGAAGTCGACCTTCGACTTGGGAATTCCTTTCCCGTTATTTTGCTAATTTTTATTTTACCTCTTACATAGAAGTAGGTAGCCGAGAGTGACTTTGCTTTCGAATTTGGATCGTCTTGCATCCTGAGATTTCCTTCACGAATCCCAGCGTGATACGCACTCTGAACTTTCGAACCTTGCTGTGAAAGCCAACTGTGCTAATCGTCAGTCGGAGGTGATCGTGTCAGCATTTATTCCCGGCACTAATTAGTGAACAATTCCTGTGATTAGAAGCCCTAGCCGTACTGTTCCGGTATCCCACGCATCCTTATTGTGTGAATATCATCTCTGTACGAGATCCCCGAATATTTAACATCCTACTGAATCTGTACATACTTTATTCAATTGAATAAAATATTTAATCTAGATTACCTAGGTTTCTAGCCTGTTTCATTGACGGCCTCGCCTACTATATTCCCAGTACCTTACAATATATATATATATATATACATATATATATATATATATATATATATATATATATACATATACTTATATACTAGTAAAATTTAGATTAAAATAAATTTCATAATGCTTTTCTCCGGTTTTAATTTTCAAAAAATTTCCCTCCTAAGTAAATTTAATCTTTTGGTTCCTTCGAAAACTCCTTGAGCGGGATTCATTGTATATAAGAAATCGTAAACAAAGATGCAAACAAGCTTGTGCTACAAGAAACCTTAGTTTCTCTTTCAGAGCCTGATCTTCTTATTATCAGTGCAGCTAAAAGGCAATCAGAAAGTACAGGCGTTATCAGATGACAAAAGGGGAAGGATTTTAGGCGGGATCTCTTCAACTGGCATTCGATATCCCTCGTGAATCATCGGGAATAAAAGCCATAAAGCGATAGACAGCGTCTTCAAAAACCTGCGTCTTCATCAAAAGGTGAGCGATAAGCTTTTCTTTTTTTCTCTTTTCCTGGCACGCAAAAAAGGTAAGTAAAAACAATTGTGATAAATTTTACACTTCTTTTCATAACTTATCACTCTACGCTGTCAACCGATGATCCCGGCGGCGCTTTTGATGCGAGCGATAAAAACCGTAAGCTAGAGAAAGAGAAATCCCGACAAAGATGTCAAAACAGGGGAAATGGTGTCCCCCAAAACGTCTCTCGCCACGTAACAGCTGTATTGACACAATTCCAATTTCGTGGCAGATAGAGGAAATAGTGACATTTCTTTGATTAGTCAGATTTTTATATTACATTTAAGTATGAGTAACAGTCGCCTGTTCCAAAAGTTTCACTTTTACAACAGTTTCGCTGTCTTTTTTACTTCTGTGGTCATTTTTAAGAGACGAAAGCATTCATTTCATTCACACTTCACTTAAGTTTTAAAACATCAAACCAGGCGTCAGGACCGTAACTAGGTCCTTTAGAGCCCGTGGCAAAAGAAAAAAACTAGTCTGCATCCCTACCGCCAAATGTAGTGAGAAAATATATAAACAGGTTTTTTGTATCATATATTCAGAATGGGTTCAAAATATATTGTTGATGCTTAAAATGTTCCTAGCATATTAATTTTTAATTTTTCTTCTATTTTTACCTTATTAATATTTAAAGATATTTTTGAACATTTTAGGGATGTTATTTTGTTGATAAACTGAATAGTTTATTTGAGGGGAACATTTTTTATTTAAACATTCATAAAAAATAAATTTAATTAACGTTTTTAATTACGTTTAATTTCCATAAAAAATTGGCGAATTTCTAAATTTAAATTTAGTTTTAAAACCCTCAATAAATTAAAAATTCAAAATGAATACCCAGATTTATATTAATGCATATTAGTAGTGTTTCGTAACCATTTTGTAAAAATCTATAACAAGTTTAGTCTTTAGAAGCATTTAAAAAAATAAGAAAATTCATAAAAAAAATAATTTTTAAACACATTACAGTACATTGGGTTTTAAAGTTTAAAAAAAAATTATTTTCAAATTTTCCTTATTTCTACTCTGGGTGATTCGTCTTCTTTCAGATCCCATTTTCCTTAATGTGCGGCTTCCCTAAGACTGATGAGCCCGTGGCAAATGCCATCTTTGCCAAGCCCTAGTAAAGGCCCTGCCAGGCGTCGCCAATCTATAACTAACAAAATAAATATATATTGTTGAGAGTATTTTAAAATAAAGTAAATTTGTAAATACAGGAGCAGAATAACTAACGAAAATTCCGATGCTTATAATTGTCTTAAGACGACTAACTATAAGAATGACATGACCTGAAGTCCTAAGTTCA
>CM063505.1:81725445-81837945 GCA_032207245.1 Pardosa pseudoannulata
GGAAGCATTTTTCTTGGGAGCTTCCGACGTTGTGAAAAAAAAAACAGCGTGTTTTCTGTAACGTTTGGTGCATTCATTCATTTTTAGAATATTCACAATTATCATTAATTTATATAACAGAGGTTGCCAACCTGCGGCTCGACAGGCCACACGCGGCTCTGTGAAAAAAATGGTCTTATAGGTCTTTTAAGAGATGATTCTGAAATTCCACAATTCATACCGATTTACTGCATAATTCATCGAGAACATCTCGTTACAAAATATTTAAAATATCCTGATGTTATGAAAACAGTGTAACACATTGTAAATTACATTCGCACCAATGCAAAAAATCATCGACAATTAAAAAATTTCCTTGAAAAATTAAAGGACGAAGAACTTCCAAATGACATTCAATAAATATAATTTCTGTAAAAAAATTTTTAATACCTTTTTTGCATACCTTTTATAAATACTTATTTAATTGCGGCTCGCGAGAAATTTCAAATTTTGAAAAATGCTCGGACTATCAAGGAGTTTGGTCACCCCTGTTACATAATATACAGCATAATAGAATCTAACCTATCGCTACTTATTATACTACAATTTTATCTTGCTATAATCAAGTACTCCATTGTTTACAAGAGTTTTGAGTCTCAAGTAAAGAAGAAAGCCGTCTCCAAGCAACAGAAATTTTTATACTACTCATTGACATGCTAATTTTAATCCGGAAAAAGTAACCAGCTATCTTATCGCTTCCAGGAAATGAAAGTTGCAAAATACAATAAAAAGATTGCAATGAAGAGTATTTTAACAGTGGAATAATATAAAATCACACAGATATTTCATCTACAGATGAAATCTTCATTTCATACCATCGTTCCTACGATAAGAAAAAGCTCGATTAAATAGCCGCTTATGAGTGAAGATATACTCTGATATATCTTTTGTCATGAATGGACTGCCGCAAATTCTCACGAAAGCGGAAAAATAACATCCTAAACTCATGATAAATATATTTATTTGTATACGTACTGATGATAAAATTACTTTTGATAGACTTTAAACCGAAATGCTTCATTTTGGCCTTGATATCAACCTAATATTTCATTTTCTTTCTCCAAGTGTGTATACGTGCTAAACAATATGAGAAATTTTAGTTTTTCAGATTATAACCTTTAGATTTATTTTTCTCAAGCAGACAGTGTTATGCAACCTTCTTTCTGAAACACATTCAACGGGGATAATCTATAAGTTCAGAAAACTTCTTTTCACGAACCTAGAATTCACGTTCAGAGATTTAAATCGATGCTAGAATATTAAAAATTCTGGGCCATCTTTTAAGAAGATAGTGGATATTGAAAATTTATATAAATTTATATATTTGTAGGGATTATTAATAATTATAAAGAATTCTGTAAGGAAATAACAAATATATAATAATTTATAATCAACAGATATTGCTATATATAAATTATTTCCTTACAGAATACATTTTGTACACACATTAACACATTGTGTGCGGGTACATTTCTCAGCGGAATTGTACCGGGAGAAGGCGTTTTGCGCGTAAATTTAGTTATTCAGTAAATCTCAAAATATCGAAGATTATTTAATTTTTAACCAAATTTCGTATTTTATATTGAAATATATAAACAAATATACAAATAGAAATATATAAATAATAATCATAGGATTTTTGTAAACAAAAAATATATTTTTGTTAGATAAATTTATAGTAGTATAGTAAATATGAAAAATCAAATGAAAATAGAGTATATAGTTTTAATTTTTTCGAATTATGTTATATATAAACATTCTTACATTATGAAAAAATGAAAAGAGCAATCATAAAACTAATAATGTAAAAACTAGTTTTTATCTAAATTTTTCCAGAATCTATGTAGTAGCCAAGAACATTCGGCTTCATTTTCCTGTATATACCGTTATTTTTGTACCCACATGCAAACCATGTTGTTACACTAACCCGTGCTAGTACATGACCCGCGCTTAAGTATCAATTGTAATAAAACGTACTAGTACGTGTCCCGCATACAATGTGTTAACACGTTGACTGACAAACGCATTTTCGATGATTTGCGCAAGGAGCAAATGTGAACTTTTCATTATGCGATGCATATGCTGAAATATTATTTGCAGCAGATGAACTGAGTTATAAAATCATGCTTGATGCGGTTTTCGTGATGGGGGTCACTCCAATGGCGCGGTAAGCAATTGTTACGATTGTCCTTTTTTTTCAAACAATCCTGCTTCTCAATGCAATGTACCACCAATGTGCAAAAAAGCAATGCACCTAGGGTATTTTTGGGTCAACAATAAATTATAAAAATTCTAACAGAAAAATCCTCTATATATTAATAGCCTAAGTTATATGTCTGTCTGTCCTCGAATTTATGAAGCTGTTGGACCTGTAATGGATAGATGCATCCATATTGGATTCTTGATGATTTAGGTTTAGCAAAATTCAAAGAGAGTAAAGTTTATCTTCTCCTAACAATAGATCCGATTTTAAAATAAATTGGTATAAATATGCTTCATATCACAGCAAAAAATACTGTCGTCTTTAAAACATTGAGGTTAATGCCATTATTTAAAGCCCTATTTTCCCCGGTTATAGGCAGGCCATTAAATTTATCAATTTATCACATAATAAATATTTAAAAATAGAAAAAAAATTCTAGATTATGACGTCATTCCTTTAACCATCTCATTTAACCATTTCTTATTTTAAATTATTTAAATATCGTCTGCATTATTTTCATACCTTTTATCACCGAACTTAGATATTACGTGAATAATTTTCCTTTGCATCTGGCTTAAATAATCGATTAGGTACATATGGGATAATTTTAAATTTGATCATCGATTATTTTTTGTTGCAATGAAAATTTTATCACCGGTATTAACAACAAATTCTTTTCATAAAAGTCTAGGAATCTATTTTACAGATTAATAAACGTCTAGTGTTTAAGTTATATACCTTAGAAAATTAAGAAGTTTGTTCGTGTTTTTTTTTTATACATAACCACACTGTTTGCAATCGATTTTGGGCATCATTCATATATACCACCAAATAATCACTGTCAATATTAAAACCTCTGCTGTCCATCGTATCACGTGCTATGACAAGATAAATTAAAATTGGTAACTAACATACGGTCAGTAAAGATAAACAAATTATCGAGAGTGTACCAGATAATTCTCAGCCAAAAAACAAACCACTTTTTTTTTTACGTGCCTCATAAGGTACTTTACAATTGAGGAAAATTAAAAATTTTACTGATCCTGTCATATAACGGGCTATATGCTAGTATAAAAGATTTTTTTTAAAGATAGCTTGACTTTTTCTGATAGGGAGGAAAAAATCATATTTTTATCAGATTTCATCAATTCGAACATCCATTTTACCTTCAATAGGATTTGAGATTTGATATTCTCTTTCGAATACTGAAGGTGAATAAGGCTTTAGAATTGAGTAAAACTATAAAATCTTACAGTCATTAGCTCAGGAATTGGGGTGCGGTCGGTACAGACTGTACCGGTTACTAACTATGAGGTAGTGACATGACTTTACCTTTTTTACCTTAATCATTTTGTAAACTGACAACAGTGTAATTAACTCATTGACTCACAGTAGAAACAAAAGAAGTTCGAAAATTAACACTATAAGTTTTTCTAATTTTTAGAATATTAGAAGTTTTGTTTTACTCCTTCTGCTTAAATAAACTTAATTTTGATTAATTCAACACCTTTAATTAGGTTGCGTCTATAACCGTCATAGCTCCAACGGACTCTAGGAATTAAGTTATGGGACGATGGCGACTATAACAGCAAAAATTTAAGAACGTAAATGACAGGTTTAATGACTCAAATTATTTTTTAATTTCTATTTAAAATGTAAAATTAATAATAAAGAAATACTTACCAATATGAACAATAAATATCGTTAAATGTATCAATATCAACTATAAATTCAAGAGAAAACACGATCGCACTACTTTCTTCACAATACATACTGAAGCTGAAAGTCGTGTAACAGATGGAAAATAAATTCAACCTAAAAATTGTTTCCAAAACCTGACACTAGGCTTCTACTTGTACACCGGTAAATGCACATTTGTGCTGCTATAGCCATAGTGTTTAAAAACGACCGTTTCGTTTTGGACAGCTATTGCCGTCATTCCACATAGTGAACTTCGCTTTGAAATAGACGCAAGTGTCTGTCAACGTCTTAAAATCTTCAAATGCTGATGGCTGATGCGATCCAAAGTTTAAAGAACAAAAGAGATTTTAAATATCATGTTAAAGTATAGTTTGTTGGATTTAATTCTAGAGAACTAGACTTGTAAACAATTGAGTTTTCAATAAATTATATAGTAATAATTATAAAATTATATATCAGATGCTATTAGGGGGAAAACGATTTTTTACAATGTACACTAAACTGGTTTATTAATAAAAAACTATTAAACCTTTTTATTCATAATTTAACCTTTTTTATTCACAAAAATTGTTTTCAAAATAATTAACATTTTGTTCTCTTTATTAACTAATTAAATAGAAAAACTAATTAAATAGACTTCTCAATAAATTTCATTTCATATTTTGAGTGGACAGGGAAATAACAAATTTATACGCTGCACCAGATACTACCAGATCTTGCTACGCTACTACTAGCAGTTTCTTCTAAAACTATTAATCTCCCATCTGTACATGTTTTTTTAAGTCACTGAAGCCCGTAAATTTTCTAACAATTGCACATTGATGATTCTGCACTAGATTAATGTGAGTACACAAAGTATGAAATTTATGCATTTGTGAATATGCCGCCCGTCATCATCAGTGATAAGTTGAAATTTTAAACATCATACGGAATCAGATATAAAAGAATAAGTATCTTGTGATAAGAGATTTATTTGCTATTATACATAAGAACTGTATTACAATGTACAATAAAGTTTTATAAGAATTATAGCTTTTAGTTCTGATTTCAGTTGAAGCAAATTCCTGTGCGAGACTTTAAAAACCGAAAAATGCCGATCCAAATGATAAAATTTCAAATAAAAGCAGAAACTTGGAAATTTGGCAGATCCGTTTATAAGATTGCCAATTACCATCACTGAAAAAGATAAATTTTTCTGAAAAAAACAATAAATTTTACAGACTATTTTTTAAGTGTTATTCAAATGGGAGTTTAGGTATTAATGAGTTAATGTCTATTATAAACCATAAAAAATATGGTAGTCTATATTTCAGTAAAATAAAATTTACACTTTTGAATCGATTTATTCTCAATATTAAACACTTCAGATCAGTTGTACTCCTTTTTTTTTGTTTATTATAAAAATGAATTTATTTACTTTTGACGTAAAAATAATTTTCATAATATTGTAATCGCATATTGTTGTGAAAACCAATTTACAAGTAAATTCTTTTATTTACTTTGGTAGAATGATGCTTAGATAAGAAAAAATTACAATTAAAAATAAATATATACTTAAAGATATGAAATTTTTTATGCAGTAAATTAATTTATTAATTTTTTTCTCTCTACGAAGGAAGAAAACAACTAAAATTAGTTGGGTAGAAAAAAAAATCAGAATGTAATTGAGGAAGAAGTATGGTCTGATTATAATAGATTCTAATAAAAGGTGATTTTTTTGTTTATTTCGATTATTTCAAGAAAAAATAATTCGAATATTTAAAGTATTATAATTCTGTTTACAAATTACAGATGCTACAATAATCAGGAAAAGTTAATAACTAAATTTATTTTTGGAAATTTATATATTTATTTTAGTTTTTTATATTAAATTGTAATTGATTTTTTAAGACATACATTCTTTGTGAATGTAGAAATCTATAATTAATCTATGATGCACTGAAAAATTAGTACATTACACACGAAAAGATTAATTGTTTAGTTTAAGTCCAATAGATGGCGCTGTAAATGCTTTTGGTCTGTTTATAGGATTTTCTCCTCCCTTCAAATTTGTCTCTCTAAACAGAAAATTTTCAAAACTTTCTCTCTCTCCATCTCTCTCTCTCGGTTTTTTTTTTTTTTTTTTTTTTTTTTTTTTAATTTCAAATGAGACTCAAATGAGAATATGGATTAAAATATCAGGTTAGAATTTTATAAACCTTTTTTTAGAGATAACTTACTAGAATTTTTTTAGGAAGGTTTATAGAAATATTACCATAAACTTCTTTTATTTCTTCTCAATTAGTTTTCAGAGGGCCTCAAAAATCTTAGCACCTCTTAAATGTATTCGAGTACTAATATATTACATTTCAACCTATATGATTTTATTATAATAAAATACATAGTTTTGGGCTAATGACTTTAGACATGCATTAGTTCCGTAAAATTGCCATTTTTCACATATAACACATACATATAAACAAAGAAAACCAAACAAAAGAAGTCATAATGTGCCGTTGACAAAGAACACAAATAAACACAGTATTACAGACATAATGTGTATATCTAATTGATAGATAAAAATCTATTCAATTAAGCAAAGTCCATCTTCCCTATAAGCTCCAAAATTTGCAGATAGTCCTGAAAATCTCAATAATTCTTAATTATATTTCACTATAAATATTCTTCTTAATGATATTTCAGGGATGTGCCGTTGGCAACTACCAGATGATGGACTTATAATGAGTCCCGTTGCCTCCCTATTAATTCCTAGAACCTAACCAAACCTAAATTCATCCTTGCATACATTCATGGATAGAAATGTGTTTGTTTATTCATTACCTTCCTATTAATTCTCAGAACCTATTCAAACCTAAATCCAGCTTTGCATATATTCATAGATAGAAATATGTTTGTTTTCCCATTACCTTCCTGTTAATTCCCAGAACCTAATCAAACCTGAATCCATTCATACATTCATGGATAGAAATGTTTGTTTGCCATTACCTTCCTATTAATTCCTAAAACCTAATCAAACTTGAATACAGCCTTGCATACATCCATGTATAGAAATATGTTTGTTTGCCCATTATCTTCCTATTAATTCCTAGAACCTAATCAAACCTGAATCCAGCCTTGAATATATTTATGGATAGAAATATTTTCCCTGTATCAGAACTACTCTGCTTATCTGTCATTAGAAATTTATCCATTCAAGGCATATTTATTGCTTGTAATTTTCTTGATATTTTTAAGTAAGGTCAAAAGGATATAAAAATTTCCTGAAAGCGTGATATGAGAACCTTTTATCTTAAAAGTTTGTTGGTTTACTTGGTTTAGATTGCTACGGTCTATTGTTTAGCTATATGAAAAGTATTAAGACCGGGACCTGCAGTTTAAAATCGATTACGAAGAACTAGAAACAATTTAAGCTGGAAACGTGATTAGAACCAAAGAACTCCGGGTACTAAAGAGCAGCGACTTACTCACTCGGACATCATTCGGCTTTTATCTAAGAGGCCATATAAAGAAATATATTTAGTTAAGATATTAGGACTAAATTTATGTCATTTAAAAAAATAACCATAAGAAAGTCATAAACACAATTCAAATTATTCATAAAGAAAAACTAAATAGAAATCCACTACTGTACTAAACACTGTCTAATAAAATGGAAAATATACATTTTACTTTAATGTAAAGATTATAGGTTTTGCATCTAAAAAATTAGTCTTTTTTTAATTGTGTACAAACTGTAAGTTATCAAATAAATCCATTTTTAGAATCTACTGGGAATGATCTATCTAGGAATTGTCAAAATGCGTGAAGTTTCACAGGTACTATTTTTTTACGTACATACAGGCATACGTAAATACGTACATAAAACTTAAACTAGTCAAAATGAATATTTCCATTGAAATCAGAACCAAAAGTTTTCAGGATTACCATAGTTCCTACACTATATATATATATATATATATATATATATATATATATATATATATATATATATATATATATATATATATATATATATATATATATATATATATATATATATATATATATATATATATATACATTTTTAAATATATTCTGTGAACATGAAACAATTTAATGATACTGATGTTCTATAAATTTCACCTAACAATATTAAATCTCATTATTTATGCTTCTATAATGTACTAAAAATACTTAAGTGATTATAAGTAAGTATAATAATGATGTTATTATGTTTTGCAGTTTACTAAATCTTTCGCAAGATTACATCTTTGCTGTTTATAATAAATGACAATAACTGTAAAATAATGAGCTAAATTTGCCAAAAGAATGCTTGTAATCAGTAAAAAATATAACAAAATATTAAATGCAAATAAAATTTTATCATTTCTGAATCTGTTGAACGTTTATTTAAATCTGAAATCTCTTAATTCAGTCATCTCAGTTTGTGTTTTTTATACACATAGATGTGTTCAAAATGCTAAAATTCAAACAAATATACGAATAAAATCCCCTAATTTCTTTTACAGATATTTAAAAATGTCTAGGTAAATTAGGGATGGATTTTTCGATAAATTGAAAATAATCTTTTAATTAAAAATATAAAGAAATTCATTTTTTAGCCAATTTTTACATAGACTGTTGCTTTACTTTTTTCTCAAGAATCAATCACATAATTTATAACTAAATCCCTTTAGTCATAAAAAATAGTTTTATTAATCTAACAAAAATATCTTAGTAAAATAATAAAAAAAAACTAACTAAAAGAAAGGTTTTTAAAATTTCTTAATTTTTTTAATTTGCAAATGCTTTAAAATTCTAACTCAGGAAAATTGTCTTTTGTTTCACAAAATCCACTTATGTAATAATATCCTTTTAGGATATGCAAAGTATTTTATAAATTAATTTTAAATAAAATAAGTTCAAAGGGAACTAAGTCTCCTTAGTTTAATAAAAATAGTAATCATTGGAGTGTGGAGGTGCAGTTCATTTTAAAATCCGTCATGTATTACCTTCAATACCTTTAATCTGCAATACATACACCTTCATCATACTTCATGTAAGAATGGAATTTTTGTCAGCCATTTGTTTATGAAAAATATCACTTGAGGAATTAGGTGCAATTCAAAAACATCATATCTCGACAAAGGCATGGCAAAAGGAAAATCTTGTTTATAATTCCATCGATTTTTATAGTGGGATAAATTCTGCTAATTTAAATCTTAAGTGCCTTTGATCTAAAGATATTAATCAAATTTAGATTTCATGTATGAAAAAATTCTTTCATACCCTGATACAAATGAAGTTGATAAAAACAGCCCAAAATATTTTAAAGTAAGCTAAGTACATTTAACATGAAAAGATTAATTGTTTAGTTTAAGTCCAATAGATAAAGCTATAAATTATTTTGGTCTGTTATATGAAATTATAGGGTTTTCTCTTCCCTTCAAATTTATCTCTTAACAGAAAATTCAAAATTTTATTTCTCTCTCTTTTTCTTTTAAATTTCAAACGAGAATAAAATGAGAATATGGATTAACCAGTCATGTTAGAATTTTATTATGTTTGCAGGACCGTAACTAGGGCTTTGTAAAGGTGGCATTTGCCACGGG
The DNA here is from genome assembly GCA_032207245.1 of Pardosa pseudoannulata. Classification (NCBI taxonomy): domain Eukaryota; kingdom Metazoa; phylum Arthropoda; class Arachnida; order Araneae; family Lycosidae; genus Pardosa; species Pardosa pseudoannulata. Next base: position 81,734,980 of record CM063505.1, read on the forward strand.
CGCATCAGTTATAGGGGCGCCGCACTGCGATGAAAATGAAATCCGAAAGAGGACAATTCGACCCAAGTAGAAAAAAGAAAAGTTAAAAATATTTTTTTTTATTATAAAGTCCGATTTTCTTATAAATTCCAAAGGGTTTAGAAATTATTCTTTTGTGAATTTTCTTAATTTTTAAAATGCTTCTAGAGACTAAAATTGTTATAGATTCTTATAAAAAATAATTCTAAATGCTTCGTAAATAAATCCAGGTATTCGTTTTAAATTTTAAATTTATTAAAGTCCTTAAAACTAAATTTAAATTTAGAAATTCGTCAATATTTTATGAAAATTTAACGCACAAATAAAAAATATTTCCCTCAATCAACCCCCAGAATGTTGAAAAATAGTTGAAGTATTAATAAGGCAAAAATAGAATAAAAATTAAAAATTAATATACTAGGAACATTCTACGAACTAACAAAATATTTGGGGAGTTCCTTCTGAATACATGATATAGAAAAAAAAAACTTTTATACATTTTCTCACTATATTTCGTCGCAGGGGAGCAGACTAGTTTTTTTGCCACGGGTGCCAAATTACCTAGTTATGATCCTGATTGTGTGTAATCATATATACTAACACCGGAGATGAAGTTTATGCTCAAATTAAGACTTTAACCATTAAAGAACTAGGTCAGATTTCTAAATCGAGAAAAAAAAAAACCTATTTAATTAAATAAAACAACATTATAGCTTAAATTATGATGTCAAATGGTATATAATATATTCAGAACGAACTCATAATATTTTGTTAATTCTTAAAATGTTCTTAGTACATTAATTTTTAAATTTTTCTTCTATTTTTACCTTTTTATACTAAAAAATATTTTTGAAAATTTTGGGGATATTATTTTGCTGATAAACTGAATAGTCTATTTGAGAGGAATAATTTTTATTTGGAAGTTTCTCCATTAAAGTTTCTCGAATTTCTAATTTTAAACTTAAATTAACTTCAATAAATTCAAAATTTAAAACGAATACCCGAGTTTATATTAAGGCATATTACGGGTATTTTGGTAAACATTTTGTAAGAATCTATAACAAGTTAAGCCTCTAGAAGCATTAAAAAAACGAAATTCATAAAAAAATAATTTTTAAACTCATAGGATTTTATAATTAAAAAAATTTAAATTTTTCTTTATTTATACTCGGGCAAATGTCCTATTTCATACTCCATTTTCCTTACAATGTGGCGCCCCTAATATTTATGTGCTCGTGGCAAATGCCACCTTTGCCACGTTCTAGTTACGACCCTGCCTTTGAATGACCATTTTCACACATCCTCGTTTAGTGCATTAAGTATAATATTATGTGTTTGCATTCACTCTTAAAATTAAACAGTAAAAACATTCACTTGCTATAAAAGAAGAGAAATCTGAAGAAAAAGGAAAAAGAAATAATTATTCAATTTTTCATTACGTGTATAATTCCTAAAACTCCATCTAACAGAATCATTGCATTGATTACTATTTTCAAAAATATTATTTATTCCTGATTAAAGATTTTTTCCCGTATCCGTAATATAGTATGAAAATGAAGTACGTTTTTAGACATCCTTATCTAATGTGAATATCTTAATTCGTTATTTAATCAGATGCTTTTAAACTTGACATGTATATGTACTTTAGAGGTCAGGAATGCCTGATGTTTGTTTCCTAGCAACATCTATATGTTGGCGGAGAAGCAAGTAACATATTTGTACGTCTAATGAGTCTAAATCTAATGAGTAGATTCAGATTATTCAGAACATACTTAGAATTTTTACGGGATATTTGTTAAAAAATCGAGATTTATAAAACTTGAAAACTTTTTACATTTATTTCAGCGATCGCACTGGAGCTCTCATACCTCACTTCTCTGGGCCAAGCCCTCTACGTCAGATTTCTGGATTTGCATGGAATGAGACATAACAGATATATTGCAACACGATATTGAGGATAAAAAATCGATAGTTAATTAGGAATTATAATAATTAAAAATAGGTTAAACTAAGCTAAGGTTCACGAGTTCAGTGACTTTCAGCGATAATATTTTTAACACATTGACGGACAGTAGGCACAAGTGAAGTTTGAAATTCAACACTATATGTTTTTGTAATTTTTAGAATATTAGAAATATAGTTTTACTTTTTCTGCTTAAATAGACTTAATTTTGATTAATTCAGCATCTTTAACTAGGTTGCGGCTATAATCATCATGGAGTCAACGGACCTTACACACTAAGTAATGGGACGGAGGTGGCTATAACAGCGAAAAATTTAAAACGTAAATGACAGGTTTAGTGACTCAAATAAGCAATTTTTGTGTGCAACAAAGTATTTTTGGGTGTTTCACATGAAATGTTGGTTCGTAATTAAACAAAAATAAATAAATGACAAAAAAATTTATTATAATTTTATAATTATTACACATTGTTTTCGGTGTGGAAAACGAACAAGTAGAAAACGAAATTTAACCTAAAAAATTGTTTCCAAAACATGACACTATGCTTCTACTTGTACACCGGTAAATGCGCTTTTGTACAGCTATAGCCGTAGTGTCTGAAATCGACCGTTTCGTTTTGGACGGCTATTGATGTCATACCACATAGTGAACTTCACTTTGACGACTATAGACACAAGTGTCCGTCAGAATGTTAATAAATTTAAACTACTTAAAAACCTCTATTTCTTGTTTTCCATGGATTTATTTCCACAGAATATTTTTCTAAAAGGTGTAATTAAAGAAATAAAAATTTATAATTTTAAAAAAGCATGTTTGAGAATCGATCAAATGAATGTGTACTTTAAATTTCAAACAGCTGTTTATAAATATTATCTTGAAAATTTCTGTAGATGTAAGAGCTCTCTAAACTGAACTAAAAGTATTTTGCAAAATATTGCTTAATATACCTTGGTTATTTTTGTTATTAAATACAATCATAAACCTAGACAGCATTTGTTAGCAAGATCACATATCATTGCATATATTGATGAAATTGTTGCTCTGAATTCAAGTCAGTCGGATGCAACATAACAAAACGATTCACTCTACAATTACTCAATAACATGGTTGGTTTGAAGTTTTGGGATCTTTTTTTAGCTCTCTAAACTGAACTAAAAGTATTTTGCAAAATATTGCTTAATATACCTTGGTTATTTTTGTTATTAAATACAATCATAAACCTAGACAGCATTTGTTAGCAAGATCACATATCATTGTATATATTGATGAAATCGTTGCACTGAATTCGAGTCAGTCGGATGCAACATAACAAAACGATTCACTCTACAATTACTCAATAACATGGTTGGTTTGAAGTTTTGGGATCTTTTTTTAGCTCTCTAAACTGAACTAAAAGTATTTTGCAAATTTTTAATTACCTTGGTTATTTTGTTATTAAATACAATCATATCAGACAGCATTTGTTAGCATCACATAAAGTTATATATTGATGAAATCGTTGCACTGAATTCGAGTCAGTCGGATGCAACATAACAAAACGATTCACTCTACAATTACTCAATAACATGGTTGGTTTGAAGTTTTGGGATCTTTTTTTTGCTACTCGAGGGCTAATAAGACCGGGATGTGCTATTTAAAGCTGATTCCGACTGGCTACGAAAATTCATGCCATTAATGGGATTCAAGCCCACGAATTCCAGTTTCAAATAGCAACATTTATTCTCCGTTTTTCGGTTGCTGAATTACAGGAAAATTACAATTATTTAGAGAGTAAACCCACAAATATTTCTCTTCAAATTTTCTCTCAATTTCGCTGAGTTTTCATTTTTTCCTTTTGATTATTTTCATCATTCCATCACACAAAGTTTTCAATGCGATATGAAGTAAACAAACACATAACATCAAATATTTCACCCCAGAGTTACATTTAAAAATTCTGCATCTCACTCTCTCGCGTATTCAATGACATAAAATTTAAATCCTTCAGTGACTGAATCTTCATTAAAGAATTATCGTTCAACTGTTAGGATATTTCGGAGACACAATTTTCATCACGCAAAGGACGTAAATGAAAACAGACTTCGTTTTATTTATTTATTTATTTATTTATTTATTTTCCCCAAATCCAGCCGATTTCTCAGAATTCACAATCTTGTCATTCTCTTTCCATTTTCTTTTCTTTTCTTTTTGTTTTGTTTGGAGTGCTACAGTCTACTTTTTTTGTAAGACGAGAACTACTTTTTTCCAAGATTTAATGAGACCGGGACCTACTACTTAAAACAGATCCTAAACAGGCTACAAACATCCATGTCACAGTGTGATTCAAACCCACAAACTCTGGTACCGAAGATCAGAGCCCTAACCATTCAGCTATCGTTCGGATACTTTTCCTTTTTATGATATACCTAAGGTTTAAAATGCCTCTTTCGCAATATATCTCCCTATCCACACATGAGATGGTTATAAAGATATCTTTTATCTGAAGTAAGACACTCAGTCAATATTTTACAAATAAAATAAACAACATGTCCCCTCTCGCCTACAAATGATTTACTCGAGTATAACGGTGTGCTTTATCTTAAAAATTAACAAAAATTTTTTAACCTTTAAAAATTTCTGTTGTTTCTTGTTATTACGGCATGAATAAAGACAGGCATTCAAAAAAGAAAAATAAAAGGTAAAAATCTTACTCAACAGAAGTATGCATCTATATTTCATTACTATTACACCTTTTAAACAACACTAACAAAACTAATTATTGACGTCGAACTAACTAGTGACCTTAAGAATAGACTAAATTTCTAATGATACATTATCGTATAATTCTACTGGGCCTACACTGTTGCCCACTAGTATTGCGTAACCTAAATTAAATTAATATCCCTTTTTCTCGTTTCTCTTGTTCTGCTCCCTCTTTCTCTTTTCACTCCTACACTCTCTCCTCTCCTCTATTACTTTTTCCTCTATCTTTCTCAACAGCATAAAATTACATTTTTTCGTATTTCTTCTCATTTTAGCTATGTTTTAATTTCCTCCTATTAATTAGTTGACACTGATGTTTCATCAAGTGGTGCTTTCGATGAACATTTAAAACATTACATATTTCTGTACTTATACTATGTGTCTGAAATACAAATCCATGGGTGAGTTCTCAGAATTCAGACCCAAACTCCTTTTCTCTCCTCCTCCTAATAAACCCAAGGTCAAAAGTGCCTCCTTTACAATATCCCTTCACGGACCACTCTCAGGGTTGGACTCTATGGACACTTTTCACCTGAAGCAAGACACCCGATCTCCTCCTCACAAATGAAACGTACAAGTTCCCCCATCCCCCCCGTCGTACAACTGGTCATTCAATAATCTCGAGATTCACCCCCAAACAAGAAGAAAAGCCCCGCGAAAAACCTTCTCTCCCCTACGTCACCGGCGAGAGGGGCGGAGCCACCGCGTCTCACACTTGAAGCGGAGTAAGAGCGTGTGCGGCGGGCACTCATTCAGAAACTACTTGTTGGCCGAGCGTGGCAGACGCCGTGCAACACCGCTGTCTCGCACACACACCGATGTGGTTCGCGCCGCTGCAGCCACGCTGCTGAAGGAAGAGGTGGGGGTCCGTCTTTTCTTTTCTTTCCGCTCTTCGAATTATGGAAAGGGATTTCTTTGCCTACCGGGATAACGTTTTCGAAGAGGATCAGATTGTGCCCGACTGCAGCCAGCCCTTGAGGAATTCCAGCCCCACGGGACCGCTCGCTTACACCTACAACTGGAAGGTAAGAACTTTAATTTTGGTGCATGTTTCTATTGGGGTATATTTGGGGAATTTTCATGTTTGAAAAATTTATATTATAATCAACATTATCTGAAATTATTTTATTTTAAGTTTATTTGGTGGTAGTCAATACGTTCACAAAAATTCTATCCTTCTATCCATTTTATTGATTTATTAACACATTGTGTGCGGGTACATTTAGCAGCGGAATTGTACCGGGAGAGGGCGTTTTGCGCGTAAATTTAGTTATACAGTTAAATCTCAACGGATTGAAAATTATTTAATTTTTTAACTAACTTTTCGTATTTTATATTTAAACATATAAACAAATATATAAATAGAAATATATAAATAACAACCATAAGATTTTTGTAAACAAAAAATATATTTTTAATTTTGGTGCATGTTTCTATTGGGGTATATTTGGGGAATTTTCATGAATGAAAAATTTATATTATAATTAGTATTATCTGAGATTATTTTTTTTAAGTTTATTTGGTGGTAGTCAATACGGAATTTCACAAAAATCCTTCTATCCATTTTATTGATTTATTAACACATTGTGTGCGGGTACATTTAGCAGCGGAATTGTACCGGGAGAGGGCGTTTTGAGCGTAAATTTAGTTATACAGTTAAATCTCAACGGATTGAAAATTATTTAATTTTTTAACTAACTTTTCGTATTTTATATTTAAACACATAAACAAATATATAAATAGAAATATATAAATAACAACCATAAGATTTTTGTAAACAAAAAATATATTTTTAGCTGATAAATTTATAATAGTAGCGTAAATATGAAAAATCAAATAGAAATAGTAGTATATGCATGGTTTCCGCGCACCTGAAAGTCAGGGAAAGTCATGGAAAATCATGGATTTAGACAATGGATTAATTTTGTCATGGAAAGTCTTGATTTTTCAAGTAAAATGAGTAAAAGTCATGGAAAGTCATGGATCCGCTAAACTACCGATTAAAAAAAATGCATTGAATTGTTTAATTCTATTTTTACTTGTCATTTGGCTGAATTTACTGAGTTGGGTATTTATGTATTATCTTATTGACCATATTGCCAAGTAAAATTTGTTCACCAAGGAAACTCAAAGCAAAAAAGCTTAATGGGTGGGTAAATGTATATTATTCTGGTTTTTTCTTAAATTGTAGATTAAAATTTTATTAATATAATAATAATTATTTTTTAATAAAAATTAGTTAAGATTTTTGCACAAAATATAAGTTTATCTCTAGGGATATTGTATATAAACATTATAGGGTTATATTTGGCTATTATTCATGGTCACCTCGATAATACCAAAGTACCCTGAATTCAAATTGGAAATATTTTGATTGAAAAATTGCTATATGATTAAACTTAGGTATATAGATACAACAACTTATTTTTATGTATATAAGTTTATTAACACTTATAAAGTAAGTTTATAGTTTTTTATGATAAAATTCTTATAATTTCTCTAAAAGCATATATTTTATTTGTATGTACATCAGAAGTTTTATTCATATACACTTTAACGAAAGCTTTTTAAAGTCATGGAAAATTATCCGCTAAATCAGGGAAAGTCATGAAAAGTCATGGATTTGAAAAATTTTATTTTGGCAGATACATTGTATATGGTTTTAATTTTTTCGAATTATGTTATATATAAACATTTTTACATTATAAAAAAATGAAAAGAGCAATCATAAAACTGATAATGTTTTACACTGTGGTAACGTTTAAAGCATTTTTCTCTATGAAAAGGTACACGGCAAAACCCGTACTAGTACGTGACCCGCGCTCAAGTATTAATCGGGAGAAAACGTACTATTACATGTCTCGCATACAACGTGTTAAGAGTGGTTGATAAATAGATATGTAGACTTGTATATATGTGCACACACATATATACAAGTCTACACACATGCACATGCACATGCACATGCCGTTATACATATGTTCATCTACATGTAAAGATATGTAATTAATGCATGTAATGATATCGCACAGGAAGGATTAGTCTGATCTTCCTGGGCATTCTCTAGATCCGAACTTCTGTTTTATGAAATGAAGGTTAACTGATATTAAATATACGGTATGAAGGAGTTAGAAATTAATTTAAAATTACAAAATTAATCCCATACTCAGAGCTTAAAATAAAAAGTAGGATTTATCAGTTGTCGGAGAAAAGAAATTAATATATACTTATATAGATTACGTTAATAAAATACAGTGCTACGGTTAAGAATGCAACTTTAGAAATAATGCAAAAATTACTTTACGCTGTTAAGTTTATCATTAAAGTTTAAGAATATTTTTCCTATGTACAACAACACCACAGAGATCAAGTGAATTGCAATTTTTCACATTTTTTATATGTATAGACTGAATAAATATATTAACTGTAGACATACACATATGACTGTACAGGGCCGGGCTCTAGGCAATAGGCAAGATATGCTTAGGGCGGTAAAACTTAGAAGCTGCAAAACCGTCTGATCTGTACAGTAAAATAAATAGATAAATGAACATAACATATAAAAATATATTTCATTCGTTTGAATCAGGGAAACAAATTATTAGTCTAGCAATTATTAGTTGAGGCAATTGTGGTGGTTTTTCCAGCATTGCAGTTCGTCTTTGTAATGAAAAAATACTTTTCTCTCACATTTAAAAGAAAAATTATGACCACAAATTCAATTTTCGTTTATAATGCTGAGTAAAAATTAAGGAAATGATTTAGTTTAGAAAAGTTTTAAAGCATAGAATAATTTATTTTAAATCCATGAATCTACACGATAAATTAACGTTAAAATTACATTTGCTTCTTTATTAATACGGGAAAGTAACTTCTGGCTGTTTAACTTTAAGATTATTAAATATTAAGTTTTGTACCTATGAAGAATTGAACTATGTATGCAGTCATGTTATTTTACACACTAGAGATTAATTTGCCTAATTAATCCTCTCCTTCACCTGAACCTCCTATCAAGTTTGCCGAACGATGGCCGAATGGTTAGAGTGGAACCGGAGTTTGTGGGTTCGAATCCCACTATTGCATGGATGTTCGTAGCCGTTCGGAATCGGTTTTAAGCTTTAGGTCCCGGTTTTGTGTTGCAAAAAGTAGACCGTAGTTCTCCAAAACCAAACCAAACCAAACCAAAACCTATCAAGTTTTGGTTTAAGTAGTAAAAAACAGTTTTAAATACCAACGAACTGGTATCTTCAGTGACACCTTTTACCCATCTAGAATTCCTGTGTAGATACAAATGTGATTTTATTTTTAATAACATTTACTAGCACAAGAGCAATCACAAGTTGATTTCTTAGATTTGTTGAAGTGAATACGGAAACAAAAAGTCATTGATTTTGTCACTTTATAACTATTTTTTAAATGCCATTTGAAACAAAATAAAATGTTAACATAAAGTAAAATATTTGTCGAAATGCATAATCTGATCACTATCTGTTTTGCTTAATTTTTCTAAATATTTTCTTAGTCATAATAATTATTTTTCCAATAAATTTAGAATATAATTTGAAGTATAAATATTTAGAAAATTATTTTTATTTTTGAATTTTATAAAATAAATCAGTGACAGCATTAAGATATTCTAACATTTTTGTCTTTTCATATGGGAGATAGGGATAACTTAAAGTAGAAAACTACTTTTGAACCTACACAAGCAAGAGACTATATACGTTAGAATAATTTTACCGTATCAATTACCTAAATAAAAAGAAAAACAAATAATTAACTAAGCGCACTAAGTAATGCTAAAATTTCCCCTTCTTATGAAGCTTTTGTATAAAGTTCTTATCTTATAATTGAGTAAGTTTTCCAAGTATTAATGTGGAAAACCTAAATTTCTGTACAGCAAGGGAAAAAAAATCTTGAGTTCAAACTAACCGGTTGATCAACATACAATTCATAATTTCATACAATCTACAATTTATGTTTAAAAGTAACTAAATTGTTTTAAAAATTATCTACAATCCTGGATTACTAATTTTGGTTCTTAGTAGTTTTAAAGTATGAATGTTTTTGCAATACATGCATTTTGTGTATACATATACATAGATATACACCTGAAGAAATTGTATTTTAATTAACATTAAAGTAGTTTTAGCAACGTAGTAAAGCGTAGCAACGTTGTAACACAGTAAAGCGTAGTAACGTTGGAGTTCTGATTCAATATCTGATTTTAATAAAACTGTAAAAAGTTTGAAGCATACACATTACGTACAAAAAGGAGAAAAAATACTAAATTAAGACAGAAAATACGTGTTTTATGTATTCGAAATTGCAATGACAACAATCCTCTAGAGTTTATAGCATTTCCAGATGCAAAATTGTATTTCTAATATTTTTCGTCTTGAAATCTATTATACTGTGGTAAAAAAAAACATTATAGTCTGGTCGTTATGTTAGCAGAAAAATAGTTAGAAATTTTCAATTTATTGATCCTGATTGTAAGCCAAAGGAGTCTAAGGGAGTATTTTTTGGTAAATGGACAAAGATTTGACATTTTACTGCGAAGTACTATTTTACTCATTCCTAGAACATCAAAACATCCAGTTTAAGAACAAGTCCAAAGTCAATAATAATAAATTAATTGATAGTATTATAAATGAAAACATTATTTTGGTTTTTACCAATAATACGGAACAGTTAACCAAGAAAAGGATTTTCTAATAATTTATTTTGGGATGAGAATATCTTTTTATTTTACTGTTAGTTAAATCATGGATTTAATTTTGGTTTATTCTGCTTTATTATTAACACATAGCGTGCGGGTACATTTCGGAGCGTAATTGTACCGGGAGCGGGCGTTTTGTGCGTAAATTTAGTTATTCAGTTAAATCTCAATAGATCGAAAATTATTTAATTTTTTAACCAACTTTTCGTATTTTATATTGAAATATATAAACAAATATATAAATAGACAAATAAACAAATATATATATATATATATATATAATATATAAATATACATATATATAATATCATTTTCGCAAGGGTAAATAAAAAGTTAATTTTAAATCTAAATCGATTTTTTAATCAACCATTCCGTTCTGTGGTTCTGCATCGACTGGTGTAAACACTAGCTTTCATTTGTCTAAATTTTTCCAGAATCTATGTAGTAGACAAGAATATTCGGCTTCGTTTTCTTGTATATACCGTTATTTTTGTACCCACAAACCATGTTGTTACACTAACTCGCACTAGTACGTGACCCGTACTCAAGTATCAATCGTCAGAAAACGCACTAGTACTTGTCCCGCATACAATGTGTTAATTTTATTACATACTTTTGCTAAGGTTATACAAAGGTCTATATGTCTTACGAGGTCAAACAAATTTTACGAGTAAATTTTATATTAACCTTGTAAATGCAGAAAAGAACTACTTCCTTATAGTTTAGTAATTGTTTCATTAAAGAGACAGCTTTTCTGTTAAATATGAAAATTATTAGCCTGTCTCTTTTTCTCGGCTTCTTAAACTTCAAGGATTAGTTATCTTTATCTCGAAATCCTTTTCATTTTATAGTGAATAACAAATCATCATACTCTCCACAGAAACATTTTCGTTTTTGTAATGTTATGAAAATGAAATTAATGAATATATTTCATTTTCATGCATTATTTATTCTACAAAATTTCTCATGTACAAATATCTTTAATGAAAGTTTTTCATACAAATACTTTAATAAAGTAAAATTTTTACAAATACATTGATAAAACATAGAGTATAAAACTAATCACATTAGAGGCTTCATAACACTTAAAAATTAGAGAATCAATATACGCAAATCTATTTTTTTTCCCAAATTGAGTAAAAATTTTAGAAATGCAAGGGTCATAAAACGTCTAATGCACATTTAGCTAAAGGGAAAGTTGAGTTTAAATATTGTACGTGCATATAGTTCTTATATTTCTCTTTTTCAATGTCCTATCTTTTTTATTCTAAGAAGTAATATCTTAACTTAATATACTGAATTAATTCATTCATTAGATAATTAGAAGTCATTTCTTTATTTGAATTTATTAATTGGTTAAATGAGCTAAATCTATTCAGAGAATAAATAGGTTGTTCACAACTACTTTAAACAATCACATCAACAACTTTATATAATCTTTAAAACAATTTTTCCGATTTTTATAAGCATTTGAAACACACCAGGTGCATTTTTAACTCCGAAATTTATCCTCAATTTATCTTATAGAACTTGAAAAAGTAGTTAGTGGAAATTTATATGTTTTGAACATACAAAATCTATAATATTTTATACGAGAAAAATGGATATTTAGACAACTATGTTTTTTAACAAATACCTATAACAACTTAGTTTAGTTCATAGGCCTAAAAGTTTCCTAAGAATAAAAATGACCCTTTCACACTTAAATTGATGCACATAACTTGTTTTTTTCTTTTTGTGTATAATGTTTGCTGTAAGTTTTTTGTTGCTTTATTAAAGGTAGGCATTGAAATTCTGGAACTCAATCGGTTAATTTGAATAATTCAATATTTTTTTCTTCTAGAGATACAGAAAAATTTAGCTTTAATGTGGGAAACAGTGAAATATAATCTTTAGGAATTTATATAAAGCTTATTTAGCATTATTTTGAGTGCAAATCAATGTATAGAATTTTCTTTGGATAATTGATACAGTAAATTTATTTAATAGCATATAAATTGCGTCTTGCTTGTTTAAGTCCACAAGTAAAGTTTTCTTCCTTTGGTCTTTCCTTACTTTGCATATCAAAAGACTAAAATGTAGTACCTCTTGATGCTCCCTTATTTTATAAAAATCAAAGATTAAAAACTTTTCTACTGAAAATGGTATTCTAAATTATGTCGAAAAAATAATATGAATGACTGGGAAGTTATTTAGAAGAATTAAGCAAAATAAATAATGATAAGGTAATGCAAAGTCGTGAATCTTAACACACAAACATACAATCTTACATAATTAAAATCCTTACAAAGTGCAGCCGAAATGTAAAAGTTGGTAAGTGTGCATAGGATTCTAGAAAACAGCTCTAATGCTTCAACCATCTGTACAGTGTACAACATATCAAGCCCCGAAAGTTCTGGTTATTTTCCCGCGCTTGCTATTTTTTTATGGATTTCATTGTCAGGCAAGCAGGCATCTTTGGGGTTTTTATTTTCACAAGCGTATTATAAAGCTTCCACCCTGCATCCCTAGCGTGGGCGTGGTGCAGGCGCCACTCTAACGTCTTCTCCACACCACCCTCGCACCCTTCTATACTGCCTTCGTGACTGTCAGATGCGTTGTACAGATAGCGGCCTCATGGCTAGTGCTGACTTTTAGGCTTTTCCATTTCTTTTCTTCCCCTCCCCCCGCTTTTTAATCATCACGGTCATTGAGTAGCCCTGTTGGAATGAATCACCGAATATGCAACTGCGACAGTCTGTTTTTGCGCCAGGAGACGATTTTGTTTATTTGAAAAGAGAGGAAATTTTGGCGGTTTTTTTTTTAAAGCATCGTGATTGTAGACTGTCGTCTTGGCGACGTTATTTTACCGGACACAAAATCCGAATAATCGGTCCTTGAAATCTCATGCCTCTGTCGTATTACCACGAATGATGACATTCTTTGGTATAGTTGTTGTTTGGAGGGCTACCATTAATATTTTTGGCAACTGACGATTCAATTAGACTGTCGTCTTGGCGACGTTATTTTACCGGACACAAAATCCGAATAATCGGTCCTTGAAATCTCATGCCTCTGTCGTATTACCACGAATGATGACATTCTTTGGTATAGTTGTTGTTTGGAGGGCTACCATTAATATTTTTGGCAACTTACGATTCAATTAGACTGTCATCTTGGTGGCGTTAGTTTACTTATCCTGAATATAATTGCTCCATGAAGTCAAACTGGGTCGTCCTATTAAATTCACACAAATGGTGATACTAAATATTTTTCATGACTTATTTTTTTTTCTCGGTAAATTTACTATTCGCATAATTTGGTTATTGTTTGGAATTCTGTGACAAATGTTTATGACGAGATATAATTGCACAAAAACCTACCGATTTAAAAGAAAATCAGAATTTTTAAATCAGCTATGTTAGAAGGAGGATTCGAATTCAAATTTCTTAGGGCTTAGTTTAGTTTGCTTTAGAGAGATTTAGTGTTTATTTTGCTCCACTAAAGCTGGAATTGTATTAAAGCCGATTCCACACTATTACATACGTCGCTATCAGCAGTTGGATTTGAATCCGGTACTGTAATTCTTTTGATACTGAAAATTCTTACCTTTTCTGGAATTTTTTACTTGAATAAAACCGGATGTCTGTCGAATAGCTAAGACGAAGACTTCGAAACAAAAGTATATAGGTTCAAGTCTCATCGCCGAACGATGGCAGATTGGTTAGGGCGCTGATCGTCGGTACTGGAGTTCATGGATTCGAATCCCACTTTGGCAAGGATGTTCGTAGCCGTTCGAAATCGGCTTCAAGCAGTAGGTTCCGGTCTCATTAGCCCTCGTGTGCAAAACAGTAGACCGTAGCGCTCCAAACCAAACCAAACCAATCAAGTCTCCTCATTAGCATAAGTCACGAGTAGGAACTTGCGGCCTCTTGAGTTTCTTGTGTGGCCCTCAAATAAGCTAGCTATTATAATTATTGATATTGAATTATACCGATTACGACAATTTGAAAGTTAATAGAATTGTATTGTTGCTGTGTTCGTTTATTAATTTTATTTTTTGTAAATTAATATCGTCATTTTTCTATTGTATTTCTTTATAATTTGGTAAATTTATTTACAAACACTTCTGTATTATTTTTATTTGAAATGGTATTGAGATACGTAGTTTAAAATGAATTAAATGATTTAAAATAATTTAAAACAATTAAATATTAATGTTATACTTGAAAAGAGGAAAAATTTTTTGTGAGAACACAAAAAGATTTTAAGTTGCAATTCTGTTATGTAAAATAATATATGACTTAAAGTGTTCTGTATTATTTCTATATAAAGTAATAAATTATAATAAAATTACAAAATACTTTGATTTCACGGAAGCCGCATTTATAGGTATATCACCTTTAGCGGCCTCTTTTATTACTGCCTAATTAAAATGCGGCCGCTAATAGTAAAAACTTTCTCCCCTACTGGCATAGATTGCTGTAGACGTTCAAAATAGGGTTTAATTATTTATGTCACGGCCGCCATAAATTCCGCGGCTGTCATAAAAGAGAAAAATATTTGTGTGAAGAACATTATTATGTTTAGCAGTTTTTTGCGATTGTAGACTATTTATTGGCATCGCTATAAATTTTCATCGTCTGTTCAGACAAAAGCAGAAACTGCGTAATTTAATATTACGGCACTACTTTAATTGTTAAGAAGTAGGTCAGCCAAATTAGAAGCTAAACGCTTGCTGTATCGCTCCCAACCAGTCACATAACAAATCTCTAACTAATTCTTTCATACAGATTGTTAATTTTTGTTAAACTTCATTGCCAACCCCTAATTGTCTTTGCATTTATAATTTTGAAAACAAACTCAAGTTTCTCACAAGATCATATCATTTCTTACTTTTGTTCCCCGCATAACTGTGTTTTACTATTAAAAAACTGTTGAATAATCACGATTATTCAATTACATTGTTTGTACGTTATTAAATTCCCATCTATAATACTTTCCTACTCACTCGAAATTACTTTAAAAGTCGGAAAAACAAATTTGATGCTTTCATCCACTAGTATGTGAGACATACCGAAATGGTACAACAGGAAGAGAACGGAAGCAACCTAATTAACTTTGGCCTTGGATAAACTTCATAAAAAACTATACTGCTCGAAGCGATTGTGAGAATTTATTGAAAGTTAAAATTTATAATTTGGTAGCCATTCTTTATTTTTTCAAATCCTTTCTAGCACTCTCCATGCAGCATTATTTCCCTTGTCATACAGTTGATAAATGTAATGTAGCAGGCAACTTTCAAATCATAATTAACAGATTAAGATAGAAAAAAATCCCTTTAATTGAATTAATTGAAGTATATGCTCTAAAGCGGGTTAATGTGTAGTAGCTGGATTTTTTGAGGTACTGAATTCATACATTAAGTTAAAATGAAATTTCTGATAAACTTTTTTGATACACAATAACTGCCATATCTTAAAATTCCGTTAAATTACATTTATTGTATGTTCTTACAATATATGTGCCCGATAAGGACCTAATCTGTAAGGGGCTTTTTGGTATCGAAGTCCATGGGTTCGAATCTCGCTACTGACATGGATGGTCGCAGCCGTTTAGAATTGGTTTTAGGGTAGTTTATCACCATATATATTGCCCTCGTTCAGGGCCAGCCCTATCGTTTTGTCGTCGTATCCAAACACAAAATTACCGACTCTAAGCTTAACCCCTTAATTGCCTCGGGCCGTATATATACGTCTTGCGCAGTCAATGTTTTAACTGTTATGGTCGTATAAGTCTTATTGCAATATGTTTCTTAGTACTTCCCTGATTTACATTAAGCACACTCACTTATAGAATATTTAACATATACAAGGTATACACATACTCATTACGAGGCAGTTAATGCATCCAAGCGCAAAGCTTATATATATATATATATATATATATATATATATATATATATATATATATATATATATATATATATATACGCTCGGGGCAGTTAAAGGTTAAAATGATTTACTTGCATAAATTATACTAGTATAGAATTATATATCGTAAGAAAACATAATTATAAAAGAATCTTGATAACGATAAAAAAATGGCATGTAATCAATTAAGACAATAGAGTATTATAGTATTTAAATTCATACAAAATTGTTTTATTGAAAAAACAAAATTTTGCCACTGCAGACAACTACCTACATTGCTTATTATCTAAGGTAAACCATGACTTGTAGCAAAACCCTGATAGTAAAGATTCAAAGAACCATTAATTATATGTGTGGATAAAACTAAACATTTTCTTTTAGGGATGAGTTAACATTTTGCTGAAAATTTAACATTATTTTTTCCATTTTTACTACAAATTACTCTACTGACTGGCTATATGGCTGGGGTTTAGAATATTATTTTTTAAAATTAAATACATGTTTAGTGCACACACATCGATACCTTGGAAAAAAACTGTTAAATCCAAGAAAATTTTTTTTTTTTAAATCATGTTTAGAGTTAGAAAAAATTACAAATCTCAATAAATATAAATATCTTATGGTAAAAATTTCTTGGGATTTTTTAAAGTATATTTTTTAATGACAGTTAAAAGTTAATAATTTAATGGCATTTTCTCAAAGCTGAAACTTTTTGATTTGTGAGGGTTTTCTTCTCAGGTAGTGATATGTCTGCATCCAGCGGCATACCCAGGGATGTGCAAAGGAACGTATGCATCCCCACAATTCAGTTGTGACAACAAAGCAGTTGTTTGCTCTTAATTCTTACTTAATTTATGTTCTTACTCATATTCGTCTCACTGTAATTTTTTGCTGCTTTCACGAGTGATTTTTTTTTCTCTGTCTAATTTTTGGTATGTTAACATCATAGAAAATTTTTCTGTTCGCAACAGTTTAAAAATGCTAATGTTTAATGATATTCCACTATTTTTTTCTTGTGTGTTTGTGCATGATAGCTTACCATATATGGTATGATATATTAAAAAAATAAGCCACAAGATGAGGGTCTAAGGTTCTATACATACACGAAGAATTAGTGAGTTAAGAAGGAAGAGTCTACCCCGCGGCGTTTTAGATCAACCAACTGCTTTCATTTCTTCCCCTCGCTTCCCCCTATATATTTCTTTTTGGGGGAGCTAAAAGAGGTTCAAGTTTTATAACCCTGGTTTACCAAAGTTACACTGGGTGCAACTTATTTTAGTAAAAAAAATTTCATTTTTTATTAAATTTGAGCTGAAAGTCAAATTTAAAAAAAATATATTTACTAATTTTTGAAACAACAGAATTAAATCAAATTGGTGTAGGCTCGGGGAAAATGATAGTTTGAACTGTAAAATTAAATATTTATTAACTTTATATATTTCTATTTTGTATTATTACCTTGGTTTACGAAAGTGACACTAGGTGCAACTTATTTTCTCAGAAAACAATTTCAATTTAATTAATTTGCATGGGATATTAAACAAATACTATTTCTTTTACCAACTGATGGATACTAAATATTGAAAGGTATTCTAGTCTATAAATTGCAGAAAGAGTCTGTTTCTTCCAGAAAAAATTATGCTATTATAGCATATGATCATAGACGGTACCTGGATATAGATATTCGATAAAAGCTAAATAAATTAAATTGCTAGAGACTTGGAAAAATTAATGGTTTGAACTGGAAAATTGAATATTGAACAGCTTGGTTTTGTATTATAATCTTGGTTTACCAAAGTAACACTGGGTGCAACTTATTTCAGTAGAAATTTAATTTTTTTTTATTGGAATTGAAAGTCAAATTAAAAAATACATATTTACTAATTTTTTAAGAAATGAATTAAATCAAACTGCTATAGACTTGAATAAAACGATGGTTTGAACTGGAAAATTAAATATTTATTAGCTTTATATATTTCTATTTTGTATTATTATCTTGGTTTACCAAGGTGATACTAAATGCAACTTATTTTCTCAAAAAACATTTTAATTTATTTGATTTACAATGTGTAGTAAAAAAGATATATTTACAATTTTTTTACCAACTGATGGATACTAAATATTGAAAGGTATTCTAGTCTATAAATTGCAGAAAGAGTCTGGTTCTTCCAGAAAAAAGTTACACTATTATAGCATATAATCATAGACGGTATCTGGATATAGATATTTGATAAAAGCTAAATAAATTAAATTGCTAGAGACTTGGAAAAATTAATGGTTTGAACTGGAAAATTGAATATTGAACAGCTTGGTTTTGCATTATAATCCTGGTTTACCAAAGTAACACTGGGTGCAACTTATTTCAGCTGAAATTTAATTTTTTTTTATTTGAACAGAAAGTCACATTAAAAAAATATATTTACTAATTTTTTAACAAATGAATTATATCCAACTGCTATAGACTTGGAGAAAACGATGGTTTGAACTGAAAAAATAAATATTTATTAGCTTTATTTATTTCTATTTTGTATTATTATCTTGGTTTACCAAGGTGATACTAAATGCAACTTATTTTCTCAGAAAACCATTTTAATTTATTTGATTTACAATGTGTAGTAAAAAAGATATATTTACTGTTTCTTTTACCAACTGATGGATACTAAATATTAAAAGGTATTATAGTTGATAAATTGTAGAAAGAGTCTGGTTCTTACAAGAAAACTTACTCTATTATGGCACATGATCATAGATGGTATCTCGACATATATTCGATAAAAGCTAAATAAATTAAATTGCTAGAGACTTAGAAAAATTAATGATTTCAACTGGAAAATTGAATATTGAACAGCTTGATTTTGTATTACAATCCAGGTTTACCAAAGTAACACTGTGTGCGATTTATTTCAACAGGAAACATATTTTTTTTATTTGATTTGAATGTCATTAAAAAAGAGAAATATTTGCTATTTCGTTTAGTTACTGATACACATTATATACAAAGTACTCTAATTGATAAATTTACAACGAAAGTTTGGTTAATTCTGTAAAAAAATTCATTGTTACAGCAAGTGATCATAAAGGAAGCCTAATGTTCATAAAAAAACACAAGTTTCTTAGCAGATAAGTGATTTCTTATATTTGATTACTCTCAACTTAATTGAATTTTAACTTTAAAAAATTCGGTCGAATAATGACAATTATTCAATTTTATTGTTTATGTGCTATTGATCTGTTCTCTCGAAATTGTTTTAACACATTCGCTGCCAAACCCACTGTCATAAGTGCATTTTCCATTATGTTGATCACTCGCTGGCTAGTGATGTGCTAAACAATGAATAAAAACTAACTTTATCTAAAGTATTAAAAAATACTTAGATAAACGTAAATCAAATCGTTTAGAAATTAAGGATTTTAAGTAGAATAGGAATAGCGAAGAGGTTTACATAATCTGAATTTGAGATAATATAAAAATGGTATTAGTAAAATTCTTTATTGATACTCTATTCTAAAATGCCTTTTTACTGAATATATTATACGAAATAATCATATGATACATATAAATAACTCATAACCAAACAAGTTATCAGAACTTATAAAAATTTAAAAAAAAGCAGACTTTTTTTTAGAACTAGATATTTGAAATCGAAAACTATTCAAATATTTTATAATAAGTTTTTTTTTATCACCCAAGCTGAAGATTGTTTCTTCAATAAGAATTTAAATTTTCTAAACTTAAATTTTTATTTCAATGTATAGTTGCCAGAAATTCTTTTATTTATACACTTTTTTATTTTTCATCGATTAAAGTTTTATAGCGTCTCAACGGATAAAAACATAGGAGGTTATGGAAATTTATTTTAAGTTTAGCTGAAACGGAATTCAAATATAAATATATGAAACTTACATTTTATTTCTCTCACAACTCTTAAAGATATCATTATTTATGTTTTAATAAACCACTTTCTTCTGTTTTAAAAAATATTTTCTCTTTTTTTTTTCTTTCTCTCTGCAGATTAATGCATAATACGCGGATTTAGCCTTTTTTCAACTCATTTTCGTGAAAAATGCAGTGGGCCATTAGTGCTCAAGGTTTTTAGAAAGGAATCTATATTAAATGTGTTGAAGATGCTCTTTGAATATATATATATATATATATATATATATATATATATATATATATATATATATATTGTACATATATATAATTTATATAAAGATAAAGTCAGAGGTTCTTTAAGAATTCTTAGAATTTTGGAGATTTCTATACTAATGAACTCGTATATGATTCTTTTCTCTTTGTTCTTTGGTTTCTAAATTATTGTTCGTAGTTGCTTTAACGTAGAGTAGGGTAGACTGGGAAAACTAGCTTTAGCTAAACGTCAAATACTCTTATGATAGGCTTTTACTGAACTTTAGTGTGGATAGTTAGAGGTTTTAGAATAAACACAATGTAGTTATCCTAAAAAGTTGAAAATTAGTCATTTTTCTAAGGAGAGTGAACAAATGGTGAAAGAACTGTGTCTAACAGTGCAGTGTCCAAAGGACTAAATTAAGGGAATTTGAATTTGCTTGGAACTACTTTATAGACATCTATTATTATTATTTTTTAATGGAGCTTAGAAGATGATATATTTTCTGTATCAAAAAGGTGTTTATATTTCAAATTTTCCCTTGACCAGCTAATGTAATTTAAAACAGCACGGGGGGGGGGCTTATGAGTTTTCTACAGCTTACGATCTCCGCAAGTCCAAATTTGGCTATGTCGACAGATGTACATTTTACCTAATACTTATTTCACCCAAGCTAATTTTTTACCCATTTAAAAGGCAACTGACTTTTGAGATCATTTTGCTGGAGAGGAATCCAGCTTTGCTTAAAAAAGTGGCGTTGCTGACAAATGCCTCAAGGTTAGCTGGCTTTTCAAAATGGCTACATCTATAGTACATTCCTTTGTCATTATGAGTCCCAGAATAAATAGAACTGCAGATACAATCGGACACCAACCAACGGCATTACGTCAGCAGAGATCAAAAACTCTCCGCTAACGAAGAAAAGAAAAAAAAAGAAAGCCAGGCATCTTTATAGCAGAGTCTCGTGCAATCTGTTAGCTGGTGTATCGTTTTACGCAAGGGCGGGACCCCGTGCTTCTGTTTCCCGTGTGACAGATTGCGCATTGCCCCCGAAGAACAAAGTGGCGATTTATGGGCCCGTCGCATTAACTCCATCCAAGCCAGTCCGATCGGGTATCGGTTTACGCAAGAGCCGATAATGCGGAGTACTCTCTGTTATCCTATAACAGAGCACCCCCATAATGCATTAAATGGTAAATCGGGATTGGACAGAGAGTTCTTGAACATTTTGAAACTCCTGACTCCTCCCACTGCAGTGGAATTCGAATCTTTGATAATGAGAATATGATCATCCAATTGTAGTTTGACGTTCATGACAAAGAGCAGCTATATTAATAGCGTTAGAAGGTGGATTTTTAATTTATTTCTTCTATGATAGCAATTCTAAATATAGGCAAACGGAATTTTTTCACAGTAGTCTACATTGCATGGATGTAATTGTTAGAATCCCCTATATAATAAAAGCATAAGTTATCTATCCGTCTTCCTGGAATTTATGAAGCTGTTGGACCTGGAATGGATAGAGGAATCCATATTGGATTCTTGATGAGTTAGGGTTAGAGGAATTCAAAGCAAGTAAAGTTTATCTTCTCCTAAACTATCGATCCGATTTTAAAATAAATTGGTATAAATATGCTTCATATCACAGCGAAAAACACTGTTATCTTTAAAATGTTGGAAATCCACTCATTCCTCCCCCCTTTTTGAGCGTTTAATTCCATTATTTCAAGCCCCATTTTCAAAGGTTAAAAGCAGGGGATTAAATTTATTACATAAATAGGTAAAAAAAACATTTTTTTCTAGCATTATGACGTTCTTCCTTTAATCATCGCATTTAATTATCTCTTATTTTAAATTATTTTAAAAATTATAGTCTGCATTATATTCATACGTTTTATCCCTGAACTTAGATGTTACGTAAATAATTTTCTTTTATGTTTGGCTTAAATAATAGATTAGGTCTATAAAGGATAATTTTAAATTTAATCATCGATTATATTTTTGTTGCAATGAAAATGTTATGACTGGTATTAGCAACAAATTCTATCTACCTCCAGGATGTAGTGGAGATGATAGTTTCTTTCCTTTACTTCCATTAATTACTGTAGCAAGAAAAATTGGGAAGAACCTAACGTTAATTTCGACGTAGCTCAGAAAACTTTGAATTATCTTTCTAAGTGAGTTTAACTCGGTTCTAAACTGCATTCACAGTATCGGAACGTTTAAGAGGTTGAATTCATTTTTTGAAGATAATTCAAAGTTTTCTTAGCTACGTCGAAATTATCGTTAAGTTCTTCCCAATTTTTTTGCCATAGTAATTAATGGAAGTAAAGGAATGAAACTATAATTTCTACTACACCCTGGAGGTAGATAGAATATGTTGTTAATACCGGTGATAAAATTTTCATTGCAACAAAAAAATAATCGATGATTAAATTTAAAATTATCACATATGTACCTAATCTATTATTTAAGCCAAATATAAAAAAAATATTTACGTAATATCTAAGTTCAGCGATAAAACGTATGAAAATAATGCAGACGATATTTAAATAATTTAAAATAAGAAATGATTCAATGAGATGGTTAAAGGAATGACGTCATAATGCTAGAAAAAATGTTATTTTCATCTACTTATAATGTGATAAATTGATAAATTTAATTACCTGCTCTTAACCGGGGAAAATAGGGCTTGAAATAAGGGCATTAAAAGCTCGAAAAGGGGGGAAGGGGTGGATTTCGAACGTTTTAAAGACGACAGTATTTTTCGCTGTGATATGAAGCATATTTATACCAATTTATTTTAGAAGGGAGGAAGGGGTAGATTTCGAATTTACTAACCCTAACTCATCAAGAATCCAATATGGATGCCTCTATCCATTCCAGGTCCAACCGCTTCATAAATTCGAGGACAGACGGACAGATAACTTAGGCTATTATTATATAGGGGATTAGTAGTTCTTTTCTTTCACTTTTTAGAATGTGTTTTCATGAATAGTGTTATTTTACAATTAAAAATAAAATTATAATTTCGTTTTAATCGGGACAAAAAAAATTAAAACTACTTAAACGGAAAAATCGCTTCATAAATTCAAGGACAGACTGACAGATAACTTAGGCTATTATTATATAGGGGATTAGTAGCTCTTTTTTTTTCACTTTTTGAAATGTGTTATCATGGATATATGGTGTTATTTTAAAATTAAAAATAAAATTATAATTTTGTTTTAATCGGGACAAAATAAATTTAAACTGCTTAAACGGGAAAATCGCTTTATATATTCGAGGACAGACGTACATATAACTTAGGCTATTATTATATAGGGGATTAGTAGCTCTTTTTTTTCACTTTTTGAAATGTGTTATCATGGATATATAGTTTTATTTTACAATTAAAAATAAAATTATAATTTTGTTTTAATCGGAACAAAATAAATTTAAACTGCTTAAACGGGAAAATCGCTTCATAAATTCGAGGACAGACTGACATATAACTTGGGTTATTATTATAAAGAGGATTGAGATACAAAATTTTTCGGACGTTAAAACTTACGCCTCATCACTGATTTCTACGAAAAAGTTTAACTGGAGGAATTCGTACAGCAATTAAATTACGATCCTACAACATGCACAGGTAATAAAAAAAATTTTTTTTTCTTTTGATGAACTAAAAAGAAAGACTAAAACGGAAAGCAAAACTCAATCCTTTTATGCTTTTGAGTATTCGTAACAACTTAAACACCCCTCGTAAATCACTCGGCTTTGAATGGGCCCTAACCCAGCTGGTTCACCTTGCAGCAACCTATGCACTCGTAATCACCCCTTTTCACTTTCTGAAGGAAGTCGTAAAATTTGACTAATCACCTTGTAATTTCAGTGAAGGAAAAGTTGTAAAAATGCATTTTTTCTTAAACAATCGAGCGCGGTTCGATTGTGAGGATGGAAGAAGAAAAAAAAAATTCTGTGCTCTTTCTATAGATGGTTTTAATAAGTGTTTTACATTAATTGCGGATAATCAGCGTTGGTTATTTATTTTTTTCACGTGAAATTCAGCATAGATTCAATTCTTGGAATTTGTATTCTTCCATCCCCTATATAATAATAGCCTAAGTTATCTGTCAGTCTGTCTTCGAATTTATGAAGCGGTTGGACCTGGAATGGATAGGGGCATCCACATCTGATTCTTGATGAGTTAGGGTTCGCAAAATTCGAAGCAAGTCTTTAAAACGTTCGAAATCCACCCCTTACCCCCTTTTCGAGCGTTTAATCCCATTATATCAAGCCCTATTTTCCACAGTTAAGAGCAGGTGATTGTTTATCACATAATGTCATAATTTGCTAGTCGGTATGTCTTCACATTCCGAAACTCTCCTCAAAGCAGCCAACGTCTCTTTCGCATTCACCTGTGTTCAAAACTTGCGTCATTTAAGAATAATTCACTTCCTCGAATTGTCGTGATATGAATCACGTATTCGCGGTTTCCTTCCTTGACCTTCGGAGGTTTAAGTAATATGCATTTTCAGGTGGGACTATTATCAGTCTCAATAGGTAAATTATGTCACTTCTTTTAGAACCGGTAGAGAGAATCTTCTGTACTCTTCACAGCATTTTTCTCAATAGCTTTTCAGTAAATTCATTATCAAGTGGGACGATTAAGAGACTCGGTGGGTAAATTCTGACATGTATTGTCCTAAAAGGGTATTTCAGTACTTAGCACAGCCATTGAGTCTATAGCTTTCTTAGTACCTTCATTATCAGGTGGGACTATTATCAGTCTCAATAGGTAAATTATGTCATTTCTTTCAGAACCGATAGAGAGAATCTTCTGTCCTCTTCACAGCAATTTTCTCAATAGCTCTTTCAGTAAATTCATTATCGAGTGGGACGATTAAGAGACTCGGTGGATAAATTCTGACATTTATTGACCTGAAAGGGTATTTCAGTACTTAGCACAGCCGTTTAGTCTATAGTTTTCTTAGTACCTTCATTATCAGGTGGGACTATTAGCAGTCTCACTAGGCAAATTATGTCACTTTCAGAACCGATAGAGTGAATCTTCTGTACTTTTCACAGCAATTTTCTCAATAGCTTTTTCAGTAAATTCATTATCAAGTGGGACGATTAAGAGACTCGGTGGATAAATTCTGACATTTATTGAACTATCCTATAGCTTTCTTAGTACCTTCATTATCAGGTGGGGGTGAATAAGAGACTTGGTGGGTAAGCAATGCCATATAAAGAACCTAGTTTTTTTAGAACTTTGAAAGGCAATTTATTCTATATCTTTTGTGTACGTATCTGTATGTTAGATGATTTAAAGTTTAATAAGTAAAATATTTACTTTTTACAGAGCTGAAAGAACGTGTCTCAGAAATTTTCACACAGATTTTTTTTTATAGTTTTTACAATTTTTTTCAATACATGCTTTATTTTGTTCGGGAATTAAGAGATACAGAAGTAAATTTTATTACTTATTGCACACCTGAAAGAGTATCTTCATTAGTTTACCGAGCATAAAATCATTATCAGTTTATGCGCCATGAAGTAGAGTGATAAGATTTGACGGGGTTCGGTTTGCAACGCCACAATTTACTTTTTTGGTACACGAGGGCTAACAACACCTGGACATTATGCTTAAAGTCGATTCTGAATGGCTGAAAAACATCCATACCAGCAGTGGGATTCAAACCCGCGGACTTTGGTATCGATAAGAGCAGAGCCCTACCATTTAGTTTTATTCTTGCCAGTAGAGTGATAAGGTTTGGTTTGGTTTGGAGCGCCACGGTCTACTTTTTGCAGCACGAGAGCTAATGAGACCGGGACCTACTGCTTAAAGCCGATTCCGAACAGCTACGAACATCCATGCCATTGTGGGATTCGAACCCACAAACTCCGGTTCCGAAGGCCATCACGCTAACCACTCGGCCATCGTACGGCTTAGAGTGATAAGGAGATGTGATATGTAAATTTTGTCACTTCTTTCAAAAACGGTAGATTATCTTAAGCATGTTTCACAACATATCTTTCTCAACACTTTTTTTTTTAATTTTATACATTATCAATTCGAATGATTAGTAATTTAATAAGCGATTTATATCCTATAAAGAGAGTGTCTGCAAAAATTTTCATCTAAGGTTTTGAAAGTAGTGTCTTCATTTATATCTTTTGGTAGAGGTTAAAATGTAATATGATTAAACGTGAAGCACACGGCTCATTGTTGTCCTTTAATATGAAATAAAATAGGGAGATATTGGTTTCAAACTAATTAGATGTTCTTCATTAGACCAATGATCATTAAATGTCTTTGTCTGTATGGACAATTATCATTTGTCTATCTTAAAATCTATCCTAAGACTTCTCAGAATATGAAAAAGACTGTCTTCATAATTAGTCGCACTTTTTTTTCCCGATATATAAGTAAGATGGGTTTTTCTATTTTGCATTGCCAGAGTTTAAGTGCAAGTTGTGGTTAATCTTGCATGAGGTACATTTTCGTTTTTGTTCTATAAGAAAAAAAAACTTTTTATTTTCATAATGTTCTTTAATATGATCCATAATTTTTGTTTTAAATGTTCCTGATACTAGCTCATGGAGATGTAAGAACTTTTATGTTAGGCTAAAAGTTGAATACGGATGTCTTACAGTACAGTCTAGAAAACTGTAGAAAAATATTAATTTTATGATCTGGCACTTTTCGATTACCATTACAGCATAACTAAAGCTTATGAAAACCATTTTAGTATTTTTTTACAATTACATGTTTAGTGCTATAAAATAATTGGAAAGGTATACTTACTACAAATAACTACTATTAAGTATGTATAGTAAAAATGCCTAATATTTTTTTTGCCTCCTCTGTTTCCTACTGTATTTATCTTCTGTAAACTATATATATTATCCCACACTCGTAAAACATGCTATAGGCTGATAGATACAAACTCTTTTAAAATATACTGACTTTTGAAGTTCAGTAATTCTCACACTCAAATAATCCGAGTATCAAGTATATACAAGTAAGGATACTTGAAATATGTATACTTTATAATACATAAATGATACTCTAAGCTAAAAAGTCCAGTAAAAATAACGTTTTTTTCACCGCCAGTCGATTTTCTTTTATACGGACCACCATGTTTGGGTATATCTTTATAATGAATGTAGGTGGTCTTAACGTTTTAACTTTTCTAGATAAACGTCAAAAATATGCAACTTTCCAGCATTTCTCTTAGTCTAGAAATGAAGTTAAATATATTAAATGTTTCTATCAATGGAAGTTCAATACTAATATTGTCTTTTTGATGTTATACAAATATTAAAATTTATTGTCTCTGTTGAACTAGTTTTAATTGTAGAATAAGAGTAAGAGCACTGTAAAAATTTAATAAAATGTAGATGTGTGGTTGTTTCACGATAAACTGTATAGCATATTATTAAAAATTCACTAGTGCCCAAACATGGTAGTCAGTATAAAAGAAAATAGACAAGCGGCGATGAAAAATGTTATTTCTATTGGATTTCTTGGTTTAGAGTATCATTTATGTATTTTAAAGTATACATATTTCAAGTATCCTTACTAGTACATACTTGATACTCGGGGGAACGAGTGTTACTTCCTAAAGATAAGCTTTACAATCCACTAAAATCGAATATACAAAATAAACTACTTTTTTAAAGTCAGTTATTGTCAATCATATTAAAAAAAATACACTGAGAACAACGAAAGGATTAGTGTAATTATTTCTGGTTAATTTTTATACTTGGGAACTTAATTGTACTATAAAAAAACCCGAATATTAAGTATACATTTAATGCATTAGGCCAAACAATGGCCGATTGGGTAGGGTGCTGGCCTTTGGAACCGGAGTTCGTTGGTTCGAATCCATTAGTGGCATGGATGTTTGTAGCCGTTCGGAATCGGCTTTAAGCAGTAGGTCCCGGTCTCATTAGCCCTCGTGTTGCAAAAAGTAGACCGTAGCGCTCAAAATCAAACCATTTAATACATTTTTGATATCCCCACAAAGAGAGATTGAAAGGTTACCGTTTAAAAATATTTAAGACCTGTGCAGTAGCGGCACTAATTATTTGGGGGTTCTTGCACAAACTATTTCAGGAGATCATCCTAAAAAAATAATACATGACAGATTTAATAATTTACTTCAAGCCATCTGTAATTTATTAAATTATAGATATCTCTTCAAAAAATTAAATTATAATCATATTAGGAAAGTTGCTATAATTTAAAGTCAAATTAGTATGACTAAACTTAACAAAATTGTTCAGCTGATTTGTTTGACACGTTTATACTGAACCTTTCTTTGCTGAAAGGACAAAATGTCAAAGTAAAAAAAGTTGATTGTCGGTATATTTTGAGAAACAAAAATTAGGAAATCTTTATATTTTATAAAAATATTAAAATTAAATTTGTTGTGCTACAGACAATTTTAACTTAATCAGAATTGTGTCTATTACCTTACTGATGTCAATGTACAGAGCTTCTTCGCGCTCAAATTGAGAGTCTGCTTATAGACACATTAGGGCTATTATACTTCTTTCAGCTGCAATCTCAATTTTCGGTCCCTTGTTGGAGGCCCCTTAAGTCTCGAGGCCTACTCGCGCCTCAATACTTTCTAGCCCTATATCGCAGCTAAAAAACTTACATTAAACAAAGGTGATTCTGATCCGAAAATTTTCAAATTTTCCGGAAATTTTTGTGAGTCTGTTCCGAAAATTATAAAAACAGATTTTATCCCCAAGAAATCTGAAATGAATTTTTGGAAAAATTTGTTTTTAAAAATTAAAAAAAAGTTTTTTAAAACCCTCTTCCACTTCAAATAAAAAATATATAAATGAATTTTGAAGACAATAAGAAAGTTTTATATTCTTTTCTGCCCTTTTTTTATTTTTAGTTGCGTCCACAATTTTTTTTACTACCGAAGAACAGTAATAACATGTTATGTGATTTTCTTTTTTAAAGCAATAAGTTAAAATTTAAATTTATATATTAAGGTTAAGAAATTGAATTAACGTTTTCTAGATAACCAACAAACACATTAATATATAAGTGTTTGTATTATTTTATACAGAACACACATATGTTAGCAACTCTATAATAAGAAGATATATATTAGAACATATTAATATATTAATATTTGGTAGACAATAAATCACAATATTAAAATCCAGATATCATTTAGCTCTAGTTTTGATATCCGAAAATTAACCTTCATTTTGGTTTTATTTTAAATTAGTAGTGTATACTTTTTCAGAAAATTTTGTAGGATGTTCAGAATTTTTTTTTTACTTAAAATCACCCATGCTGCAGGTAGCACGTGACTTTGAGGGTTAATAATTGTCAACCAAAATTTTGGTATAAGCTTAGTGCATTGTTTGAGATCACAGAACGGTGTATTTGATACACGTTGATATATGTGTGTTTGTGTTATTTTATACAGAACAAACTTATATTTGAAACTCTATAATAAGGTGATATATATTCGAACATATTGATATTGATATTTGGCAAACAATAAATCACAATATTAAAATTCAAATTTCATTCAATTCTAATTTTAACATGTTTAAATTAACCTTAATATAATATTTATTTTAAATTAGTAGCTTATACTTTTTCATAAAATTTTGTATGATGTTCAGAATTTTTTTTCTTAGAATCAACCATGATTAACACTAAACATACCTTACAAAGGGTTAAATGACCCTTATGGTTTATGTAAAAAATGCGATGGGAAATGAATTAAAAATTCTTATTCTTTGTGTTTGCAATACATAAAAATTGACACTATACAATTTTGTTTAGTTATAATAAAGTTTATTTGTCTATATCCTTCAAATTTTCATGTTTCATACATTTATAATCAGAAAAAATAAAGTACGGTCATTTGACCGGCTATGGTAGAAATAGGTATGTAATAAGTGTTGGTATGTTTAGTGTTAAAAGAATGTCATACAAAACTCTACAGAAATGGCGAGCGGCTGAAAAACAAGCCGTCCGTGTCATCACCCGATCACCAACCACTGTTTATAAATGCAAATATTGCATATAGATTCATTTCCTCTGTCAAAGTGTTTCTCTAACTCAAGTAAATGACTTCCACACTTCTCCCTCGCTCCAAAATACTGCCATAAAAACCAATTTCACAAACTGTGCACGGCTGTCTCTCAAAAGCTTTATTCCGAGAAACAATTGCCTTCTCCATTTGAGTTTTGATCGCAACGGTCATTTCAAACGGAAACAGATCTGCGATTGAAAGAAATAAAGGAGAGCTAGTGGCTTTCCATTGACGTGAGAGAGAAAGAAGATAGTCTTGGAGAGAAAGAAAAAGAAACATATTGCCGGGTCTTCAGAGTTAGGGAGGAAATGCGACTTTAAATGTTGTGCCCGACATTGAAATCTTTAAGTCAGACAGGACGAGGATAATAGAGATAATGGATAAATGTTTCGGAGGAGCGATGCGAAATTATTCCATAAAAAGAAGGGATATGAAAAACTTCTGGAAAATGTTTTACACGTGACTCCCCGTTACTGAAATCATGTACTTGGTGGACTCATCTAATATTAGATGTGTACTAAAGAAGTATTATTTCTAAAGATATATTGCCCTTTGAAACCTCTGTTAACCAAGAAAAGTGGTGCCTGTGATATATATATGTACATATATTTGTAACTATGTGAATGAACTGACTAATAGACAATTAAATAGAGTTGTAATACATATAGGGGCGAACCCAAGGGGAGGGTTATCTCCCCCCCCCAAAGCCCATAAGCGAAATTTTCAAGGAAGACTATAAACCTATCTGAGTAACACAATCCAAAAAAGATATCTTTTTAACTTTGACAAATATTTATGGAAATATTAAAACCAATATAAATGATGTAAAGGAATCGTTAAAAAAGAAATTCAGTTTTAATTTACATTTTTATTGATATAAGTTAATTTTTTTTAATAGTGCTGCTTAGTTTTGAAGTTCTTTTATGTATTTTAGGCAAATAACTGCAAAGATATAAAATGGGTAATAAAATAATTAAAACAGAGTTTCAACTTTAGGTACATTTTCAATTTCTTATAGTTTAGAGTGACACATTGAGCTTTGTGTAATGGTTACTCTATAGTTTGTAGAGCCCCTTGTAAGACAAAATCATATATATATATATATATATATATATATATATATATATATATGTGTGTGTGTGTGTATATATATATATGTGTGTATATATATGTATGTATATATATGTATATATGTGTATATATATGTATATATATGTGTATATATATATATGTATATATAATATATATATATATGTATGTATAGATATATAATATATAAAAAGTAAAATACTTTAAAATACAGAATCTGAAATATATAAATTTTCTATATACATATATATAGTATATATATCTATAATCCTACATATGTATATCCTATATATATATATATATATATATATATATATATATATATATATATATATATATATATATATATATATATATATATATATGTATATATAGATATGTATTCACAGAGACAGAATAAAAAAGTGGAAAATACTTAAAAGTACAGAAATTAAAAATAAAAACCGTTTTCTGTATACATATACAGGATTATGTCCAGTAAAGCCTTAAACCTCTTTCTTAATCCTACGTCGCAGGCCAAAATTCAACAGAAAAATATTAAACCAAAGAATAGGGAAAGCAAGGGAGAAACGGCGGCATTCCACACTTTCTCCAACTCGGATGTCCAAGCGGAAGACCCCCTGTGTAGCGCAACTTTGGTATTTCCCGTGCAGAGGAATTCCATTCATAACATTGTAGACCATTCTTTGTCCACTACGTTTCTCTGTCACTGCATTCCAAAAGCACAGGAGGAAAATGGACCCAATGTGTAATACACGTGTTGAAATGAGCCCCAATAGAACCTACAATAAAATCTGATTTCACCATTTAAGGGTGTTTTCAGCTGAATAAAGTTGAACTTTTTTAAATTATATTTTAAGTAATAATTCCTAAAAAACGTTTTAGATACACTTCTATCTCGCACTATTGTTGGTTACCAGCCTGACGAAAAAGAAAAAAAATCTCCATTTCCGCTGTTTATTCCGATTTTAACCCTACGCGGTCAACTGTCACCGCAAAAATGACTTCACGCTTTTACTTGATTGCATATCACTGTTAAGGTCACGAATAGTAATTTCATTTTCTGAAACCATCATCTGGTTCATTTTCTTTTTAATATCAGTTTAATTATTTTGTTGTGTGCCACAAGCTTCGTATTACTTTATTTTACACTTTTAATGTTAACTGTCTACTTCGAAAAAAAATATATATAAATTATTGTAATTTAAAATAATTACGGATATTATTCAAATAAAGTTAAATTAAGTTATTTAAATAAAGTTATCGTATGTTCAAAACATATATTCTCTCCAGTGAGAATGTGCTTTGACTGATATTTGGCTGGCTAGCTGATAGGTTCTAAGAGTTGTAATCAGTTCATTGCTATTTGATTTGACTTGATTTAAAATTAATTAATATTGTTTCAAATGGAATTTCACATCCTTTTTTAACATCACTTTAATTATTTTGTTGTATGTTACAAGCTTCATATTACATTATTTTACACTTTTAATGTTAATTACCTACTAAAAAAAGATATAAATAAATTATTGTAATTAAAAATAATTACTGATATTATTCAAATAAATAAAGTTAAATTAAGTTATTTAAATAAAGTACTTTAAAAAGTAAAAGCTAATAAAGTTATTGTATGTTCAAAACACATATTCCCTCCAGTGAGAATGTGATTGACTGATATTTGGTTGGCTATCTGATAGGATCTAAGAGCTGTAATCAGTGCTTTGCTATTTGATTTGACTTGACTGAAAATTAATAAATATTGTTTCAAATGGAATTTCACATCATTTTTAACATCACTTTAATTATTTTGTTGTGTGTCACAAGCTTCATAGTACATTATTTTACACTTTTAATGTTAATTGACTACATCGAAAAAATAAATTATTGTAATTTAAAATAATTACTGATATTATTTAAATAAATAAAGTTAAATAAAGTTATTTAAATAAAGTTAAATATAGTACTTTTAAAAGTAAAAGCAAATAAAGTTATTGTATGTTCAAAACATATATTCTCTCCAATCAGAATGTGTTTTGATTTTTGTTTGGTTCACCAGTTGATAGGTTTTAAGATCTGTAATCAGTACTTTGCTATTTGATTTGAGTTGATTTAAAATAAATTAATATTGTTTTAATTGGTATTTTTTTTCAAGATTGTTTGTTATTTGTAAATTAATGAACACTTTTATACTGTATAGAAATGTAGTCATGGTTAAGAATAATTCTCTCTAGGCATTCAAACTCAAATATTTGTTTTCACAGTCAAAAATCTCCGATTGTATCAAAATTTGAGCCTTAATATCATTGTATCCTTAAAACAGAAAGTTTGTTAAAGCATGTATTAATAAAATGTTAATGTCTGAATTTTAAAATTTAACTGCTATTGGAAAATTTCCTCGAAGATGACCCATATGACGTAATGAAACAAATATATATATATGAATATATATATATATATATATATATATATATATATATATGTATATGTATGTATATATATTTATATATATATAAATGTATATGTATATATGTATATATATATATGTATGTATATATATTTATATATATATAAATGTATATGTATATATGTATATATATATATATATATAGGCATATATATATATAAATGTATATATATATATATATATATATATATATATAAATGTATGTATGTATGTATATGTATATATATGTATATAGATATGTGTGTATGTATATGTATATATAATATGTGTGTATGTGAATGTAGATATGTATAGATGTTTTAAGAATTTTAGGATTGCCGTAGTATTTAGGAGTATGCATGTGTCTATACATACACATATAATTGTTAACGAACTAAAATTGCGTACCAGTAAAATTGTACAATTTTTAAACTTGATTGAAATGTTGGTAGCTATTAAAGTGATTAATTTTGTCACCAAATCTATTGATTATGTATTATATATTGTCTTATGTTTTTTGTGTGCTCTAATTATTGAGAAAGAGAGAGAGGAGGTGTAGTAATAAAAAAAGAAAATATCTAACGTTCCAAACTGTTTTAATTCCGGCCCTGAATGTAATCAAATCTTTCTGACATTTTGTCACCAAATCTATTGATATGAAAATCTAATCGAACATGTATTTCTCAAGTTATCCCCTATATAATAATAGCCTAAGTTATCTGTCCGTCTGTCCTCCAATTTATGAAGCGGTTGGACCTGGAATGGATAGAGGCATCCATACAAAGCAAATAAAGTTTAACTTCTCCTAAACTATCTATCCGATTCTAAAATAAATTGGTATAATTATGCTTCATATCACAGCAAAAAATACTGTCGTCTTTAAAACGTTCGAAATCCAACCCTTCCCTCATTTTCGAGCGTTTAATGCCATTATTTCAAGCCCTATTTTCCCCGGTTAAGAGCGGGCGATTAAATTTATCCATTTATCACTTAATAAATAGGTAAAAATAACAATTTTTTCTAGCATTGTGACGTCATTCCTTTAACCATCTCATTGAATCATTTCATATTTTAAACTCTTTAATTATCGTCTACACTATTTTAATATCTTTTATCACTGAACTTAGATATTACGTAAATGATTTTCTTTTATATTTGGCTTAAATAATAGATTAGGTACATGTGTGATAATTTTAAATTTAATCGTCGATTATTTTTTGATGCAATGAAACTTTTATCACCGGTATTAACAATAAATTCTTTTCATATAAGTCTAGGAGTCTATTTCACGGACTAATAAATATCTAACTTTTAATTTATATATATTTGGAAATTAAGAAGATTTTTCTTTTGTGTGTTTCTTTATTACACATAACCACACGGTTTGACTAAATGAATTCAATGTGATGCTAAACTGCATTCACAGGATCGGGAGACTCTAGAGGAGTATGACGATAAATAAATTATGGAGAGTAAACCAGATAATTCTCAGCAAAAAAAAAAAATATTTTTACCTGCCTTGTTAAAAAATTTACTAATTCCGTCATATGATGGGCTATATGCTAGTTATAGAGATAGTTGTCTAGCAAATTCTTTAAAAAAAAATTACTTGAAACGGAATCCAATATTTGTAATTTCTTCCTTGATTATAAGTTTAGGATTAGAGATGTTTGAAAGTGAAAAACACTTGCAGTGAAATGATCCTCTTTCTCACGCACGTCTGGGTCAGCAATGTCATGAAGGGGACCTACCAGAACGAAGCATAAATTACACACATCTCGCTTTGTGAAAATGAGCGACTTGTAAAAACGTATCTACCACTTCCGATGTGTTATTTCTGAAAAAGTTGTTACTACTTGGGCTATAAAAATTTATCGTCGATTCGGCCTTTCCCACACTTTTTAATATCTGATGAAATTTTTTTTTCGTTCCCCTCGTAAGAGTATTTTTTTTTCTATGCCGCGACTCCGTTCCGGAAGTAACCCGCATTAAACGGGAGAATTGGTTCCGGATCGCACCACTCCGATGTGGTGCCCGACCGGAATGATCGGAAGCACGGCCGTTTGGATTCGAAAGTGGACCGAGGACCATAAAATAGCGGCGGAGATGTAAAATATGCCGATGCTCAATCAACTTCCTTTTATGCTAAGTAACGGTTTCGGCAATGAAATGTTTGAAATATTTTTTAGTGCTTTTCGCACTTATCTGTCTGTTTTTTGAGATTTGATTTTTCGACAGTGGAGAATTTTTAACGATGAGAAAATTTTCGAGGACTCTTTTGTTACATCCAGAAGAAAGTTCTGAGAATATGGAAATGCTCTTAGGGGGAGTTATAAAGTTTGAATCGTGTCTACGAAGGAGAAAAGTCCTTTCAGTTTGTTTAAAGTACCTTTCGGATAATAAAAATCTATTTCTCAGGAAATAGAATATTTGACTGCGACTGTAACTGAAAATTTTTTAAAGAGATGAAAAAAAGGGACATATTGCCTCTCTCATATTAAATTTTACATGGTGAGATAGAAAAAAAAATTAATTTATCTTAAAGTCGATTTTTCTCAAAGTTAGAGAAGAAACAAAACTAAAATTTATGCGCATATAATTTGTATTTTTTAAGTCGATTCTTATTAACCGAATACATATATATATATATATATATATATATATATATATATATATATATATATATATATATATATATATATATATATAATATACATATATACATATATATATATATATATATACATACATATACATATATATATATATATATATATATACATACATACATATATAAATACATATATATATATATATATATATATATATACATATATATACATACATATATATACACATTTATACGCACACACACACAAACATATATATATATATATATATATATATATATATATATATATATATATATATGCTACACACATTTTATTAAGTAAAATACCACAGAATGCAAAAATATCAATTCTCCGTAAAGTTTCGAAACAATTTTTAAGTGTGTGTGCATGTAATGTAGAATACTACTTTTAGATATTTGAGTTATAACTATCAAAATTAGTATTTCAAATGTACCACCTGTCTAGTATTTTCACTTTACAAAAATTAGTAGTTCTTTAGGTTTCGAAATATTTTATATTAGGTTTTTTTTTATCTTTTACTCGAAGACAATGTTTTATAGATCAAATGCAAAAATTGCCTCAAAGATTTAAAAAATGATAACTAAAATACGAGTTCATTTGTGTATTGTAAATATTAAACGATATAATATGTTCGGAAACGTGTGTATATGCTAAATGGGAAAATATCAATAACTAGAACTTTGTAAGTTTGGGCGATCATGTTATCTGAAAGATAAAAGGTAATTTATTAAAGCTGTTGACGATCCTTTAGCATAACATTTCTAATTATTAATAAAATTGCTCGTGTAGACAAAATTGTATATGATTATTTTTGAATAATATGCAAAGACCCTAAACTATTTTAAAACGTTTTTTAAGGCTCTGCTTGCTATACAGAAATGCTTTTAAATTTAGGTTTTTGAAGAGCAATTTTTTTTTGAAAGAGTTTTGAATTCATTTAGATTTTACCACTTTTGTTCACTGAGTATTTCGGCATAATTAAGTTGCATTTATAAATAAACACATTTATTAAATTGTTTATTGTAGTAATAACTCAAATCAATCGCATGTTATCAGAAGTATAGTCATTGACTACAAGAAACTGAACGAATTACCTGCCGTTTTAATATTATTAGTTATAAAAACTTGACTAATACGGTTCAGTACAACTTTCTCTCTTTTGTCATTAAAACCACCCACCCTATTTTTTTGCATTTTCTATAATGATGTTTTAAAATATGTTCAGATATCTGTTCAAATTCCGTGGGGTTGTCATTTGTGATGTTTTTTCATAAATAGTGATGGTGACCACTTATGTTAACACAGTGTGTGAGGGTACATTTTGCAACGGAATTGTACCGGGAGCGAGCGTTTTGCGCTTAAATTTAGTGATTCAGTTAAATCTCAATAGATCGAAAATTATTTAATTTTTTAACCAACTTTTCGTATTTTATATTGAAATATATAAACAAATATATAAATAGAAATATATAAATAACAATCATAAGATTTTTTTAAACAAAAAATATTTTTTTTGTGGATAAATTTATAATAGTATCGTAAATATGAAAAATCAATTAGAAATAGTACTATATAGTTCTAATTTCTTCGAATTATGTTATATATAAACATTTTTGCATTATAAAAAAATTAAAAGAGCAATCATAAAATTAATAATGTAAAAACTAGTTTTTATTTGTCTAAATTTGTCCAGCATTTATGTATTAGACAAGAACATTCGGTTTCGTTTTCCTGTATATACCGTTATTTTTGTACCCACAAACAAACCATGTTGTTACACTAACCCGTATTAATACGTGACCCGCGCTCAAGTATCAATCTCCAGAAAATGTACTAGTATGTGTCCTTCACGCAATGTGTTAATATCTAACCTCCCTTTGAAGGGCACTTTAAAAATAATCTGTAAAATTTATTTGATTTCTCAGAAAGATTTGTCTTTTTCAGCGATGCTAGTTGGCAATCTTATAAACAGATTTCCAAGACCAAATTCCCAAGTGTCTGCTACTATTCGAAATTTTATCATTTGGATCTGCATTTTTTCGGTTTTTATAAAAAAAAAAAAATGAAAAGAGCAATCATAAAGCTAATAATGTTCTAGTATATACCGTTATTTTTGTACCCACAAACAAACCATGTTGTTACACTAACCCGTACTAATACGTGACCCGCGCTCAACTTTCAATCGTCAGAAAACGTACTAGGTCGTATCCCTCATACAATGTGTTATAATACCCAATAAAGTGTCAACAAGTCCGTAGAATTAGCTGTACAGGTGATGTTCAAGGGCAATGTACCTTTGCAATGGAAAAAAATTAACTAAAAAACAAATAGAAGTAAAGTATCACAAAGTAATTGCTACTCTTCATTTTGGATTGGTTTGGTTTGGAGCGATACGTCTATTGTTTTGCCCATGAGGAATAATGATATCAGGACCCACTGCTTAAATCCGATTCCGAACGGCTACAAACATCTATGTCATCAACGGGATACTCTTCCTTTTGTTTTTCGACCTTTGGATCCATATTGTGGGCATTTTGTACTCGGGTGCAAATTTAAATTGAAATATCTCTTTTTAAAGTAGATAATCTACATTAATAAAACAAATTGTTAAAATTAACTGTAATTTTCTTATTCAGTATTTATAAAATTATTAAAATGAATTTGGCCATTTTCTCTTGCGGATTGCTAAAATAGAGATTGAAATGTTCATTCATTATAAGATAAAAAGAAGAAAAGAGTAGAAGAACATTATGTTGAACTTATTATACAAGTTTTATAAATGTTTGCTTAAAAAACAAGAATTTGGAAATAGTTTATTAAAATACTCTTAAAGATCTGCGTAAATACATTTCAAATTTCTTATTTTCTGTTTAAACTATTTCTGAGTTAACTTTCACATTAAATATAATTTTTTATCGTAAAGTAGACAGTTTTTAATAACTAGATAATTAATGATTAATAATTTTGTGAATTATTCATACATGACTTTCATTGGAAAACAGAAAACAGACCAGATGTAATATACTATGTGAAATAAGCGAGTTGATTCTTTAAATAGAATACGCCGCGTTTCCCAGCGATAAAACTTTTATTACAGTATGTTATCTACACATTCGCCTTTCCATTGCTGTTTAGGGCTAAACTAATAAATAGTGTTTTATTTCAGGAGTTTCTATTTTTCTCTGGCGTTTAAGGTAATAATAAAAAGACAGACGGAACCGGTTAAATTCTGCATTATTATGAAAAGAAAGCTGTAAAAAGTGTAATGAAACTTAAATATTTATAAAATATATCACAATAATATCACACTTAGATTCAAAAGAAGTTATGGTTAGACACTGAATCTAAGTTAGATTTTAGAAGTGGAATGCAGTTTAAATATTTATAAAATATATCGCAATATCACACTTAGATTCAGTGTCTAAACATAACTTTTGTTAAATCTAAGTTGAATTTTAGAAGTGAAATGCAATTTAAATATTTATAAAATATATCAGAATAATATCCCACTTAGATTTAAAAGAAGTTATGTTTAGATACTGATTCTAAGTTAGATTTTAGAAATGGAATGCAGTTAAAATATTTATAGAATAAAATAAAATAATATCACACTTAGATTTAAAAGAAGTTTTGTTTAGACATTGAATCTA
The DNA here is from genome assembly GCA_032207245.1 of Pardosa pseudoannulata. Classification (NCBI taxonomy): domain Eukaryota; kingdom Metazoa; phylum Arthropoda; class Arachnida; order Araneae; family Lycosidae; genus Pardosa; species Pardosa pseudoannulata. Next base: position 81,775,373 of record CM063505.1, read on the forward strand.
AGTTAAATTTTATCTCAAGGTCTTACATCAAGTTTATTCAGATAACTTCAACATTATGGTGACCCTTTGTATTAGTTTCCAGTATGGTTAAACTAAGAAGATAACTGTGGCAGGGATGTTCGTAGCCGTTCGGAATCGGCTTTAAGCAGTAAGTCCCGGTCTCATTAGCTCTCGTGTTGCAAAAGAGTAGACCGTAGTGCTCCAAACCAAACTGATAAGGAACTTCTAATTCAAATATTACGTACTTCTTACGTTCAATAATATTAATGCTTAACTAAAAACGTATGCAATACATACTACTGAGACTAGCTAAAGCATATTCGAGTAGATTAATGTACTTATATGTATTGTAAAAATTTTTAGTGTGTTAATTCAGGCATTTGAGATTTGATAAAAAAATTGCAATTTACTGAATTGTGCACTTATGTTTGTAAACCCATCGCAATATCTGTCGAACTGATTTTACTGATGTTTTTGCTTATGTGACTAAAGTATTTACTGTACTGTCAAATTAATCCAACAGTTTTAATTTTCATATCACAGACGTGGTTTCGATAATGGATTTTAAGGAATACTTCATTATTAACATTTTTTAATTTAAGGTTTTAAGTCGAAAACTTCTAAAATGTCACATATAGGAAAAAAAATTATTGATCTTTTGGGATGAACATGAGTTATATTTAATCCTTCAAAAACATAATTTACCTTTGGCGCCTTCCTATTTGTATTAATAGGTTTTGTAATATTTCCGGGTCTTATTTTTGCAGCTGTTTCTGAGTGATGTTCAGTAGCATATTAAAAGAATACTAATAATATAGTGTTAAGTGAATATGCTTAAATTTGACTTCTTTCCTGCACGTTTTTAGTAGGAAGTGAAGTTACTAGCACATTCATTATTAAGAAACAAAATTAGTAACAAAATTCAAGCATGCAATAAAATTAAAAGCTTATTGTTATCTCCGGTTTTAGAACTTCCTCCATTATGATATGCTTTACCACTACATATTTTTTTTTATCTTTAACTAAGCATGATTGTCATTATTGCCCCTCCACCAAAATTTCAGCTGAAATGCATATCCTGCATAAATGATTTTTAACCTGAGATGAAATGAAACAATTACGAGGAATAATGATTCTAAAATTAGTTGCACAACCTACAGTGAAGAGGAAGAAAAAGAACCTGGGAAATCCCGACCAATTTTAATCAAAATTAGCTTTTACCTTTAACACCGATCATTACTAGTAATTTGACTCGGCTTAGAAAATTGCATTCCTTTCATAATATTTTTTTCCGTACGCTTATTGAGAAAAGATCGTTGCCATCATGTCAGAGTAAAAAGAAAGAAAAAAAACACAATAGTCGTTCTCCTCTCCTTTGGAAAAAAGGGGGTGGGGGGAGAAACGCAATATATAAACGAAAAAGAATTCTCGCCAAAATTGAATGAAAGAGTGCATGGGGGGAGGGCATTGAAAACCTCTGCTATAATTTGCTCAGAAAAGGAGAAACTACCTGCTTCATTGGTTTCGTATAAACACGCAGGTTCCGTTCCCAGAGAGAGAGCTGAGCAGACACAGTTTTAAATCAGGTTAACATTAGATTTTTTTTTCTTCTGCAACTTGTTCGGTTCGTCATACATATATTTTTATTTATTTTATTGCTCAGATTAGATTGTCATCTGACGGGTGCTTAACCTTGTAAGTGTAATTGGTTTTAGATTTACGGGGCTTCATCAAGAAACAGAAACTGTGGGCTATGTGTAGTTTTCATAGCTATACCTTAAATGAAGAGTGGAGATAACTGAGTTGAATTTTGTAGAATTCTTCATACATATATTTTTATTTATTTTATTGCTCAGATTAGAATGCCATCCCACGGGTGATTAACCTTGCAAATGTAATTAGTTTTAGATTTACGGGGATTCATCAGGAAACAGAAACTGTGCGCTATGTGTAGTTCTCATGACTATACCGTAAATGAAGAGAGTGGAGATAACTGAGTTGAATTCGTAGAATTCGTCATTCATATATTTGTATTTATTTTATTGCTCAGTTTAGAATGTCATCCGACGGGTGCTTAATCTTGTAAATGTAATTGATTTTAGATTTACGAGGCTTCACGAAGAAAAAGAAAAAAACTGTGCGCTTGTAGTTTTCATAGCTTTACCCTAAATGAAGAGTGGAGATAACTGAGTTGAATTTGTAGAATTCTTCATACATATATTTTTATTTATTTTATTGCTCAGATTAGACTGTCATCTGACGGGTGCTTAACCTTGTAAATGTAATTGGTGTTAGATTTACGGGGCTTCATCAAGAAAAAAAAAATATGCCCTATATGTAGGTTTCATGGCTATACCGTAAAGGAAGAGAGGAGATAACTGAGTTGAATTTGTAGAATTCGCAATTATTATCCTTACCATGAACCATTGTCTGGGATGGGTAACTGGAAAAACAGTGATAATCTTTTTATTATTCTAGGACTCATCGAAATCGAAACCGTTCGTCATACATATATTTTTATTTATTTGATTGCTCAGATTAGACTGTCATCTGACAGGAGCTTAACCTTGTAAATATAATTGGTTTTAGATTTACGGGGCTTCATCAAGAAAAAGAAACTGTGAGCTAGCTATGTGTAGTTTTCATGGCTATACCGTAAATGAAGAGTGGAGATAACTGAGTTGAATTTGTAGAATACGCAAACATTATCCTTGCCATGAACCATTGTTTGGGATGGGTAACTGGATAAACAGTGATCATTTTTTTTATTATTCTAGGACTCATCGATATCGAAACCTGATGTTTATTCCTAATGCATATAAACTGTAGTTTGTTATACCAATAAACCGGATATTCCACAAATCACCAAACACACCGTCAAAATGTTTGTTGGTTAATTACAATTTTTAGTGGTTATCCAAAAGATATCTACATTTTTGGAACAGAAACATCTTTCCGAGTACAACAGCCTTTTGCAGGACTTGGCTGTCTCAGCAACATGCTTTTTACAGCGTTTTCTATCCATGACAGTTCCTCCAGATTCTTTTACCTCCAAAATACTTACGTCTCTCACAGTGTCTTCCAGACATGCAGTTTGAGGTCTTACAAGATTTTTAAAAATAGAGATTTTAATGGCTTTGTTTTCCGGACTTCTCCAGACATGCCCTAGTCATCTTAACCCATTACTTCGGATGAATTTTCTTGTTTGTGGTTGCCTATAAGTTATAAATATTTTGCATCGGTAAAAATAAAATCATTAAATATGTTCAAATAACAAATTATATATATTTTGTACCTGTTTTTAATAGGGTTTTTCAGACCAAAAATATTGCCTTTTAACCAGTATTCAATTTTTTAAAAACAAAATTACCAGTAAATTAAAAAATTTGAATTTTACAAAGTCTTGTTTAGACATTTACTGTAAATGTGGAAAATAAAACCCGTGAACTTTTGTTCTAGATGTTATCTATCCATCATGATCATGGTATCACCCCAGCTGAAATCTGTTTCTGACGCAGATCGTTATTTTTTACACTTCACTTGCAGAAGTAAACAATTACAGAACAAAAGAGAAATGTAGACCTTTCATAGATGATTTTTAACAGTGAGTGTCAAAAGAGTGTCAACTGTTAAGTTTTACGGTTAAAATATTTTTAAGTGCTTCAAAATTATTTGTATCATTTTTTACCACGTTCTCGCCTAGGGCTCGAGCAGGTCTAAAATCCGCCGTGTTCGTTAAAGGTGACTGAGCACATAAAATATGTTTTTGGTCACAATTGTCTCCAAGATCTCCAACTATACCTATTTTATGAATAGATGCTTGTTTGGTGCAGCATATAACTCCTATATCCTCCGAAACAAAATATAGGTAAAAGCAGCAAACTATAAGAAAAAAAATGTTAAAGAAGCTTTATTGAGCTGTGGTTTCTTTGTACAATTTTTGGTGCCTTAACTGAATCCAGGTTTTTCCAAAGCACTTAATATAAAATTCCAACAGAGCTTTTTGTTAAATTATCAGTTGTGACATATGTCAGACATAAGGGTTTATTTAATGTTATAGCTAACATAAACAATTTTTGTATAGGTTAGAGGAAAAAAAAAGATTTAAAGCCCCAAAAATTGTACAAATTTTTGCGAATATAATCATTGTGACTTTCACTGTTATAACCCTCATTGATGTTCAGTAAAAAAGATCCCCATGTTAAATCTCTGGAGTAAAAATTCCAATAGTTCATCCGATGACAAAAATATTCAAATTATACAACTCTTTAGTTGACATTTGAGTATTAAGAAGTTGAACAATGAATCTATGATACCACGTGAAACAACTGTCGTTTCCCCTATAAAGGTAAATTTTCGGAGCACATGGCATGGTTGGGCATATCTCCAGTTGTTTGATTTGGTTTGGTTTGGAGTGCTACGGTCTACTTTTTGAAACACGAGGGCTAATGAGACTGAGACCTACAGCTTAAAGCCAATTCCGAACGGCTACGAACATCCACGCCACTGTGGGATTCGAACCCACGAACTCCGGTACCGCAAGCCAGCACCCTAACCAATCGGCCATCGTTTCTGCTATCTCCAGTTCTAAAAATGCAAAGTTCTAATAGGGAGCGGTTCAGAAGGATTAAATCAATGTTAAAGATGACAGTTAGGACAGTTACGTAAATATAAGAATTCAATAATAAAAAAAGGCTATAAATTTGATATAATGATAATAGCTAAATATAAATAAATATGCTACTAAAATTGAGGTTATAATGGAGTAAATGCGATCAAATGTGGGTAAATACGAGTGAAAAAATAAAAAAAGAGAGAAAACATCTAAAAACGTAATTCGGATTTCAAAGAAGTAAGGCCGAACGATGGCCGATAGGTCAGGGTGCTGGCCTTCGGTACCGGAGTTCGTGGGTTCAAATCCCACAGTGGCATGGATGTTCGTAGCGTTCGGAATCGGCTTTAAGCTGTAGGTCCCGGTCTCATTATCCCTCGTGTTGCAAAAAGTAGACCGTAGCAATCCAAATCAAGCCAAAGAAATAAGTGGGCGGACCCTAAACTGCTCCTTACGGGAGGAGGGGGCTAAATTTAGCTTAATTTTTTAGTTCTCTGGACGAAACTATTGGGGTTCATGCAAACCACTTGCTCCCCATTTCTAATTAGAAAAGTTTAATGTCGTGACTTGTGCAATTAAATTAAAAATGGAAGTAAAACTATGAAAAGTATGTAATATCATTTGGAACTCATGTCTAGAAGTCGTGGCTTCTAACGTCGCCAAAGAGCCCATTTCAAGAACCTCTGTGCTAAAATATTATAATCTCTAACGGCCCAGACTGAAAGTCGGAGAAAGGGACCACTCGCTAATAGAAACAAGTGACAACTGCCTGTATTTCCCCTTATTTTATTTATCCGCCTTCCGTATACTTCCTGTGGGTGCTCACTTCCCCCTCTGCCATGGGTGAAAGTTCTTTGCTCTGTGCTTTGCAGCAATACTGCGACAACATCAACAGGTCCTTTCGTAAAAGACCTCCTGTTATATGAATTGGAGTGGAAAATATCTGTCCGTTTTCGAGATTTTTTTTCTCTATTTCTTCTTATACTTTGTTGTGATACCCCTCCCCCCTTAACGGTGTTTAGCTGCATTTTCCTGTTTTGGGGGGATGTTTTGGCCGAAAGTGCGTGTGAAAGTGTCGGAGGCGTCAGATGGCGAGAGCAGTGCACTCTTGTGAAGGTGGTAGTATATTTATGCATTGGTTACGGAACGCGATGTTCAGACGTCCTGCTGTAAACATGACCAGCAGGTCTTTAACCTTTGAAGGGAAAGCAATGTTGTACTGTACATCTCTATCCGATCGCTAAAAAATGACCTTAATTGTTTGACCTGCCGCCAACATCTTGCATTTTCATTACTTTGTGAATTAAGTTACTTGTTGATAAGTATTGCAATAGATGTTATAAAATTATAATCTACGAACAGTAAAAAATTAATGTACAATTTTGAATCGTATAGATATTTTGATTTTACAAGTGAGTTATCCGAGTGCTAATGAAAAACCCAATCAGTATAAGAATTCCCTATATAATAATAGCTTAAGTTATCTATCCGTCTGTCCTCGTATTTGTCCTCGGACCTCGAATGGATAGAGGCATCCATATTGGATTCTTAATAAGTTAGGGTTAGCAAAATTCAAAGCGAATAAAGTTTATATTCTCCTAAACTATCGATCCTATTCTAAAATAAATTGGTATAAATATGCTTCATATCACAGCAAAAAATAATGTCTTTAAAACGTTCGAAATCCACCCCTTCCCCCCATTTCGAGCGTTTAATGCCATTATTTCAAGCCCTATTTTCCCCAGTTAAGAGCAGATGATTAAATTTATCCATTTATTACATAATAAATAGGCAAAAATAACATTTTTTCTAGCATGACATCATTCCTTTAACCATCTCATTTAATCATTTCTTATTTTAAATTATTTAAATATCGTCTGCATTATTTTCATACCTTTTATCACTGAACTTAGATATCAAGTAACTAATTTTCTTTTATATTTGGCTTAAATAATAGATCAGGTACATATGTGATAATTTTAAATTTAATCATCGATTATTTTTTGCTGCAATGAAAATTTGTATCACGGGTATTAACAACAAATTCTTCTGTCTATTTCATGAACTAATAAATAAACCACCCTTCTATCTCTTTGCTCTTTTACGTGTTTATTTTTCGCTCGTTGTCATTTTTGTGCTGACTGACAGAAGCCTCTGGATTGAAGGGCTCGGCCCATATGCTCCAGTTGCCACACCACCTTTAAAGCCTTTAAAGAACTAATAAATAGATAGCGTTTAAGTTATATATTTGAATTAAGAAGAAGTTGAAAATTAAGAAGTTTGTTCGTTTGTGTGTTTGTTTTTTATACATAACCAAACGGTTTGCAATCGATTCGTTAAATTTTGGAAAGGATTCATATATACCGCCAAATAATCGCTATCAATATTAAAATCTCTGCTATCCATCCTATCACCTAATATAACCAGGTAAATTAAAGTTGGCAACTAACGTATAGTCAGTAAAGATAAACAAATTATTGAGTGTGTACCAGATTCCCTATAATGGTACGATTTGGACTCATAATAACCAATTACAGTCCCAAAATTATGGGTAAACATCACTTGTGAAATATATTTGACACTGTGATTGTTATATGTTAATTATTGCGAAAAAAAAGTAAGAACATTTGAATAGTTTATAAGATTAAATTTTGTTCACTGTTGTTGCTTCTTAAGGAGTTTAATTATGTCAGTGTAAACTTGTGAATAAAAATTAACTTACTCACTATAATAAGACAAAACTTACTTTGAGATAGCAAGAAAATTAATGTTCAATTCTTAAACTAGAAACTTACTTAGAACGGAAGTTACCTATATATTCTACTCTAATCTATAATATGAAAATGAATTGTAAGTAAACAGTTAAACATTTTTCATTGTTTTATTATTTTAAATATACTCATTTAAAAATATGAATTGTATTAACAATTTTAATTAACTTTAATTCTTTATGCATTTCTGAAAATATTTAATGTTTCTAGGCACTTAAAATGTACATTTGATTACAAACTAATTTTTTACGGCGTATAATACACAGAAATATATTTTAAAGAACAATATAAAATTTTAATAGAACACGTGAGTTTAGCTGAAAATAAACTATCGTGGTACACCAGCACACATTACTTCTTTTGGTTCGGTTTTGGAGCTCTACGGTATATTTTTGCAACGCGAGGCTAATGAGATCGGGACCTTCTGATTGAAGCCGATTCCGAACGGCTACGAATATTCATGCCACAGTGGGATTCGAACCCAAGAACTCCGGTACCGAATATCAGCTCTCTTTCCATTCAACCTTACCTCTTATCTCTCGTTCTTACACGACTTGAAATATGCAGAAAACTCCAAATTATTGATCCTACAATATATATGCGCGCGTGTGTGTAATATAAGCATTATTTTTAATTTGATTTCTATTAATATTTGTTAAAAGATTCCCGTTTATATTGGATAGGTAGCACTAAATGGAGGATAATATTGAATTGTTTGTTCACCCTGATTTATTTAAACTTTTTTAGGGTTCTTTACTTTATTAGAATTCATTTATTACATGTTGATAATCGCAGTGAAGTGCGTGTCACAACAACAAACAAAAACTGAAACTGAATATAAGCAATTACTAAAATATAAAATTCTGTATCGGGAAATAATCTCTAGAATTTTTATAAATAGATTAAGAAAGAAATATTGACCAGTGTATCAGTTCATTTCCCAGTATGTAGTAATGAAATGCTTGGAAACTTGAGAAAAGTTTAAAACAATAGAATGCAGAGGCTGTTCGCACATTTTTTAGACGATTTTTGTTAGCGGTATTAAAAAATTTTTTGTTGCAAAATGAACAACTGCAATTGTACTATTGCAAAGGTACGCTGTTTAATGTTAAAAGAAAATCCCCCTAGTCAAAAGACAGTTTCAAAATCATTAAAATGCTCGGTGTTCACTGTAAACAAAATGTTAACCGTTGATTTAAATCTTAAGAAAGCGAAAAAAACCCAATGTGCATCGTCTTTCTCTAAAGCATATCGCTGAACGCAGGACACGCTAAGGAATTCTGTATGAGAAACATTTGTCCAAAGAAAAATGGAAAAAAATTGTCACAATAGATGAATCATGGGTGTATTTAAATGATTTCAACAAAAAAAGAGCCATTTCTTTTTATAAAAGGAAAATACATGGTTCAAAGAATCGACAGAATGTTTATCTAAGGGGTTCATGATTGCTGCTGGTTTTGTCATACAATTGCAAGTTAGAAATAAAGGGAATTGAAAAAAAAAATGTCAAGATTAATTCCAAATACCATCAGGAACATATTTTAATGCCAATTTTTCTGAATGAAGTACCATCGCTTTAACCGCAGTGCCATCAACTGCGGTGTTACTGTGGAACTCCATCAAGGCAAAAATAGCTGTCACACATCAAAATCCACTGTAAATTTCCTAAAAGAAATGGAGCAAAAAACCGCTATTAAGACCATACCCTTCACTGATATCCCTACTAAATCTCCCGATGTATCACCTATGGAGTTTTGTGCTTTCTTACTTTTAAAATTTGCATTATCCAAATGTCGTCCCACAACCCGTGGAGGACTCTGGAAAGCTGTTCAGGAGGAATGGAATAACTCAGAGCTGCAGACAGAGTACCTCTTCTGACGCTTTAAAAGGCATTATTATCCTGGAAATTAAGGTGTCGCAAGATAGTTCAGAGTAAGGGCTATCAAATAGGACATTTCAAACACAAGAATTTTTTGTAATTTAGTTTTGTGACTACATCGTCTAAAAATGTGTAAACAGCCTCTGTAAAGAAACGGAGTCCATTTTATAACTAGGTGACCAAGATGAATTTCTCGGAGAAAGCGAATGGAATAACGAATATGAAAAAATAAGTCAATTATTTTCAGAAAATACTTATTGCTGAAAATATTTACACCCTAATGAAAGTAAATTGCTATTATTTAGCTCATTGATTCGCATCCGTAAATAATAAAATCTCGCTTGCGTCTTTTCGTTGTAAGAGATAGCTTAAATTTTTTTCCGGAATCGGAACTTCTGTTTCTTCCTGCACAAAGATATCGCAGGAAGGAAGACTTCCTGACAGACTGAAAGAGTAAGAAAAATCGTGCCGTGCGCAGGAAAAGAAAACCATGTTTACTTAAAGCCTTTCTCCTCGAAACTAGTGAAAGCGAAAACGCGTTTAAACGATTCACATAGACTAATAAAAATGATTTTATATGGTTATCAAAAGTTAAAGGAAAATTATGTAAGTGTTTGGTTTCTATAGCATATCCTTTGATATTTGATATTTCTTAAAGATGTCTGTTGTCTTTTTTAAAAAGTAATTTGAACTTACATATCTAATATTTCTTCATAAGTCATAGAAAAGTACTGCTTAGTATGTATAAAATGTGTGAAAGCAAGGAGAACAATTTTTAATTATTCAGCAAAAAGTAATTTGTGTGCATACATATATAAATGAACATCCAGAAGTTTTTGTATGTAATATACAATAATAGGAATATCATTAATACCAGGACCATAACTAGTTCCTTAAGGAGCCCGTGGCAGGAAACTGGTGTGCATCCATACCGCCAAATATAGTACGAAAATATATAAACATCTTTTTTTTTCTATATCATACATTCTTAATAAACTCATAAAACATTTTGTTAATTCTTAAGATGCTTTTATATATTAATTTTTAATTTTTTCTTCTACTTTTACCGTATCAATACTTAAAATGTTGTTTAACACTCTAGGGGTACTATTTTGCTGATAAAAAGAATATTTTATTTGAGAGCAATATTTTTTATTTGTCGTTAAATTTTTATAAAATATTGACGAATTTCTAAATTTAAATTTAGTTTTAATAAATTTAATAAATTCAAAATTTAAAACGAATACTCGGATTTATATTAAGGCTTTTTTGGAGTGTTTGGTAAACATTTTATAAGAATTTATAGCAAGTTTAATCTCTAGAAGCATTTAAAAAAATAAAAAAATTTAAGAAATATAATAATAAAATATAATAATATAACAAATATAAGAAAACTCATTAAAAAAGATAAGTTTTAAAGACATTGGATTTTATAGTTAAAAAATTATTTTTCAATCTTTTCTTATTTCTACTCGGGTCGAATCATCTTCTTTCGGATCCCTTTTTCATCATATTGGTTAGGGCGCTGATCGTCCCGGTACCGGAGTTCGTGAATTCGAATCCCACTAGGGCATGGATGCTCGTAGCCGTTCGTCTTTAAGCAGTAGGTCCCGGTCTCATTAGCCCTCGTGTGCAAAACAGTAGACCGTAGCGCTCCAAACCAAACCAAACCAAACCACCTTTGTCATGCCCTAGTTACGGCTCTGATTAATACCATAATATTATTAATATCGTATGCACAACAACAAAGTATATAAATTTTAGAAACGTTTTGATTTAAAACAGTATAGCATAAACCATTTTAGTTCTGAGGGGGGATATGATAATTTTAAATTTTGAGAGTCAAAGAATCGTTTTGCATTATTTTTTAATGTATAATCCAGGAACAAGTATTGCACACAATGTTATATAAAGAACTAGACTGTAGAAACTGCCAATAAAATATGTTTGTGGTAGTATATATGCATATAAAACTTACACATCTTTTCTTTATCTTATTTTTAGAGTGACACATATTACGCCCTGGATAAGTACGCCAGAAACAATGGTTGGGGTTTTTTCTCAGCGCAAAAACCCCGGAGAGAAAGTGCATCACAAGTGGACGAGTTCTTCGAAGGTAGCACCACCAACATTCCTTGTCGTGATTCAAATCTGTTGTTCACCAGCATGAAGACTGAACCCGATACTACCTGCATAAATCAAAATATCACCCCCACCACAACAAATCTATCATCCACGATTCAGACTAACTCCTTCAGCAATGCCTGCAGGACCACGAAGTCCTGCAGGGAAACCAACCTGGTTAACCACCAGGAAGACTTTTACACTAAACCAGCAATTATTTCACAAAATCAACAGTTAGGCTTCGCTGATCTGTGTGACGCCCCAGATTTTCCTGGACTCTTTGACAGTTTGACTCCTCCATACCAGAGCCCTGCACCGTGTCCAGTGAAAAGTGAGCCGGTGGACACGTGTTCTTTCCAAACTAGCACCCAGGAGTTTACGTCTCTGCTGGATGTCAGTTTGCCGGACCAGGTGATTGTGAAACGGGAACCCAGCGTGGACTGTAGTAAGCTCCCTCAGCAACCTTTCCCTGGCATTACGCCCATGTCTTCGGTATCGCAATCTTTACAAAACACATATATGGGACACTTTGCAATGTCTAGGGTTATGATGCCGCTTACTCCGCCCAGTTCTGAACCTGGAAGTGATTCCGTGGATTCCCTGTCTGTCAGGACGACGCCCCCACCACCATATGCGACGTCATCTCCAAACGGTATGGTAAACGGATTGACTGAACAGAGAGAAAATCAAGTAATGCCTGTGTACAATAGAAGAAATAATCCAGAACTCGAAAAGAGGCGGACTCATCGCTGTTTATTCCCTGGTAAGACTACATCTAACTGCGTACTTAAAACTTAGAAAATGTATATTCATTGGTTATTATATACTTCTTAGAATTTTTCTTTTTACTATTAACTTGTGTTAGATTCTTATACATTTTATTTTTTTTGACAATATTAATCAATATTTATTCTATACAATATTATTCTTATTAACTTAGTATAAATTTAAGTTAAAGCTTTATTTCCTAAGTTGTTATATAACAAAGATGTTACATAACTTAATTTATTAAAGAGATTTATATTTACATAAAGAAAACTAAAATACATTATTTTCTTTTATTTCTTTACAATTTTCATTGCTTTATAAAATATTTTTTACATAAATTTTTTATACAAAGTTCATTTAATCCAACATTTCTTTTTACCACAGGTTCAATACAGTTGTCTTACTTCAATCAGTATTTATTTCATCATGTTTTATATATTCATTTCATTATGTAAATGAAATTTTTCAAAATACAACAAATTAGATCATTTTCAATTAATATATGAGGCAGTTTCATAAATTTATAAAAAAAGAAATTTTCGAATAAAAATTGTATTGTATGTAAAAAAATGGCATTAGGGAAAAACGAATCAGTCAAAAGATTTATTTCAATTCGGAGGCATTTGAATCCTCTTGATTAAATAGACATTCATAAATTTCAAGTCCAAGCTATGAAATAACTTAGATTTAAGGTATTAAAAATACCAAATTCTAGTAACTCTTGCGTTAGTATTAAGATTACATCTTGTCCTAATTAATATATGAGGTACAATTTTTGAAATCATAAGATGTTATAAAAAAGGAGGAAATTTTCGAGATTAGAATATTTTCTGTCACTTATTAACACAATACACTAAAGTGAAGTGAATCCATCAAAATTATTTGTTCATTGAATTCCACGACATTCAAAATGAAATATATAAATTCTTAGACATAGTAAATATCAAATAAATTATGAATTAAATTGATTAGTAAATGGAATTATTAAAATTCTAAAACACACGCTAGAAAAATTACATCTAGCAAGAAATATGGAAATTTTAAATCATAAGAAAAAAGAAAATTTTAAAAACATACTTGTTAAAAACAAAAAAAAATTTTTTCAAAAAAATTTGTTTGTAATTTTCTAAACACAATTCCAGAAAATTGATCTAAATTTTAAATAAACTCAAAATCAATCTAGAAAAATTGAAGAAAAAGGCAGAAAAGGTACTGAAAAGAATAAAAATCACTAGTTAAAACGAAAAGTGCTGTACAATTACTTGCGATAAAAACAAAAAAAATTTGCGATAGCAAAGAAAACTTTGTTTGGGCTTTTGCACATTTTCTAAACACGTAATATTCCTAGAAGTATGAATTGTAAATGCTAAATTTTAAAGCTTAAGAATCAATCAGAAAATAGCAATACGCCTCCTTTTTTTATGTAATGAAAATTGACCTGTATTAATATTTAGCTTTCACGGTTACTTTGTGTTTATTTGTTGATTAAGAGGTACTGAAATATGTGGTAGAAACATCCACTAGACTTTTAAATTCAGTAATAATTCTTTTCCTACCATATAGTCTTGATAGAAAAGGTGTTTAGAGAGAATGAGGAGAGAGTTCAACAAAGCTCTATTTTCCCACTTTTTCAATACCGTGATCAGTCAATGATTTTGTACATCTGCGGATGAGGTCGGAATCGGTGTGTTATTTTCTGAGAAAGAATACAGAGCTCTTTGCTTTCGGTCGCATCTTTTCCTATTTCATTTCTGACAAGAGACGTGCTGCTGGTCAATTCAGCTCTTCATTGTAAGAAGTCGATTTTTCTTTTTGCATTGTGTTCGCACCCGCTTACTGCGAGCACGCAGAATTGCGAGAAAGTTGTTCCTACAACCTGTTTCTGTGCAGGTGGTGGAACAAAATTCTCAAAGCACTCAAAGAAAGAATATCAATTCATGGGTCGTATTTAATCTATTTTCTTTTTTCTGTTTTTTTTTTTCTATGTGAGAAGAGTTCTGAAAGAATTATAGTATTTTTGTAAAAGTGATTCCCGGGGTAAAAGAATGCATAACGTAACGCATTCGTCTGCTTTAACTTTTGTCTCGTTTTTTTTTAAATTTACGGAGTAAGCATTGTAGTAGTCAAAATATTTTACCTCTGAGTTTTGATGAATATCGATGTTTTACACTTCTCCAAGTTCTACAAAGAAGTTTCTAGAATTATGTTTTTGTACGAGTGAATACATCAGTTCATATACGCTTAGATAGATGAAATGGGGTTTTTGCACCCCAAACTTCTAGGTATGCACAACATCTGGACTAAATTTACCACCAGATGCAAGTTTTACTAACATTCTTCTGCTTTTAACGATGAGTACTGCAGATAATTATTTTGAATTCTTTTCAATTCCGATTCATGAAAGTTGAGAAAAACGTGTTGCTTGATAATACGAATAGCTTTTGTACGACCAAACATTGTTAGTGATCGTAATATATGTGAAAAATTGTAATATGTGTTAAAATTTTTAGTGAAAGACCAAAGTGGATTATTTTCTCTCATTTGAACTATATTTTGTCTAAATTTATAAATTTTCAGAATTCTTTAAAATATACTGTACTCTATTCTATGTTAAATAATACTTTATTCCTTTACGTAATAGAAAATCATTGATTTATTATTATATATATTTAGACTGTTTAAATTGAATTAGGTAAAAGTCAAATGACAGTTGATAAATTAAATTCAACATACTTGTTTTCAAAGACTTTGTTAGACACACACACACACATAATTTAGATGATACTTAATACTGACGATTGATACTCTAGCGCGGGTCACGTACTATTTTTATAGTACGAGTTAATGTAACAACATAGTTTGTTTGTGGGTACAAATATAACGGTATACACAGGAAAACGATGCCGAATGTTCTTGTTTACTACGTAAATTCTGGAAAAATTTAGATAAATAAAAACTAGTTTTTACATCAGTGGATGCTTAATCACAGAACGGGAAGGTTGATTAAAAAAATCAATTTAGGTTTAAAATTAATTTTTTATTTATCCTTGAGAAAATAAAAAATTAATTAACACTAGTTTTTACATTATTAGTTTTATGATTTCTCTTTTCATTTTTTATAATGCAAAAATGTTTATATATAACATAATTCGAAAAAATTAAAACTATGTACCACTATTTCTATTTGATTTTTCATATTTACGATACCATTATAAATTTAACCACTAAAAAATATATTTTTTGTATTATTTTAAAAATATATTTTTTGTTGGTTGTTATTTATATATTTCTATTTATCTATTTGTTTGTATATTTCAATATAAAATACGAAAAGTTGGTTAAAAAATTAAATAATTTTATCTATCGATCTATTGAGATTTAACTGAATAACTAAATTTACAATCAAAACGCCCGCTCCCGGTACAATTCCGCTGCGAAATGTACCCGCATACAATGTGTTAATATGGGATTTAGCAACCTAAAAGAATAAAAAAATTATTCGGGAATATAACTCAATGGTTGTAAATTTGAGCTAAAGAGAAGACTAATTTCCAACTATTTTTTTCCTTTTTTGAGTGATAGAGAAGGGCGTATTTAGATCTTCACTTGGGTATAAAATGTTGAAGGAATTTTGCTAAGAGCACCACATTCTCTGTAAGAATTGGGACACTTCTTAAACGCCAATTCGAGGCTAAGGATGTAGGGGGGCCCATTTGCGACTCTAGTTCTTGAATCGCGGCAACACGCACAATGAAGCTGATCGCAGTTTCGTCGGCAACCAACCCTTTTTTCGAAGGAAAAAGTGCGAAACCCCGCTGAGGAGCTGGAGAGGGGCGTGATGTGTTACGTTTTTATCTCCTCCCTTTTATTTTCGAGGGGTGCATACTTTTCAAGGGCCATCCAAGGACAGTCTTACATCATCAGAGGATCGTTTATCATGGAACAATGCCAGTAGGATCTTCCTTTGGTGTCACTCCTTTCATTCTTATATCTTCCGCTTCATTTTGCCCCTGAACGATGGGAGACTGCGAGTTTTTCTCATCCTTCAAAACGGTCTGTGTGTGTCCACTACGAGAAGTCTGCGTGAAATCGGGCAACTCTGGCAAGGAAGTCAGTGTTGCCGGAATACACCTTTCTGTGCCCTTGAAAATATAAAACAGTTTCTTTCGCATTCCTCGAAACTTAAACTGGTTGTTTAATTTATATACCTTATTACACGGGTACTGCATGTATCAAGGTCGTTGGCAGATTTTTTTTCTAGAGCTGGGAAATTAAAGAAGATTGTCTCTTTGCGAAAAACAAAACTACATGATATGTAATTTATGTATTCTATTAGCATGAATTGTAAAATAGATTTTACCCCATTAAATGATTAAATTTAGGTTTAATAATTAAGGAATAATTCATCAATGGATATTTTAAATTTGAAAATCTGTTCATATATAATTTCAATTACAAGAACTGGTAATGAAGCTTCTAAGTAAATCACAAGCAAGGAGAAAAAAATAGCCTGTTACGTTATAGTACATTTTATATATAATATTTGTGTAAAGTTTGGTCATTGCTGTTTACTGGGATTTTGGCGGCTACTATCTCCTTTATATATAGTCCAAGTTATCTGTCCGACTGTATTCGAATTTATGAAGCGGTTGTACCTGGAATGGATAGAGGCATTCATATTCTATTCTTGATGAGTTAGGGTTAGAAACGTTCGAAATCCAACCCTTCCCCCCCACCTTTTCGAGCGTTTAATGCCATTATTTCAAGCCTAATTTCCCCGGTTAAGAGCAGGCGATTAAATTTATCAATTTGTCACATTAGATGAAAATTACAATTTTTCCTAGCATTATGACGCCATTCCTTTAACCATCTCATTTAATCATTTCTTATTTTAAATTATTTCAATATCGTCTGTATTATTTTGGTACATTTCCTCACTGAACTTAGATATTACGTAAATAATTTCCTTTTATAATTGGCTTAAATAACAGATTAGGTACTTATGTGATAATTTAAAATTTAATCATCGATCATTGCATCATATAATCAATAATCATTATTTTTTGTTGCAATGAAATTTTTATCACCGGTAATAACAACAAATCCTATGTAAGTCCACAGTGCAATGTGTCATTCCTTTACATCCTGTGTGGGAAAAATATTGGGAAGAACTTAACGATAATTTCGATGTAGAGAACAAAACTTTGAATTATCTTTCTAAATTAATTCAACGTGATTCTGTACTACATTCAGAGTATCGGGAGACTGTAGAGGAGTATGAAGATAAATAAATTACTGAGCGTGTACCAGATAATTCTCAGCCAAAAAATAACCATTTTTTTTTATCTTCCTTATAGAATACTTTACAATTCTCTAAAGTTAAAAATTTTACTAATCCTGTCATATGACGGGCTATAGGCTAGTTTAAAATATTACAAGTATTAGTAACATACGGATTTAAAGCATTTTTGTAGAATTTTGTCAATAAAGTATCAGACATTTTGAATTTTATTGCTCTTTATAATTAAAGAATTGGGAAATGTGATGCGAAAATATCTTTGCTAAATGAGTTGTTGATGTTTGCTTTTGGTATCTTCGTGCATTTGTAGAAACAGTAAAATCTTTTGTCCATTTTACTTCAGTCTATTTGGTCTCATAGCCCCCTTGGAGCAAAAAGTCGGCAGTAGCTCTCTCAACCAACTTCAGCTTGTTTTATTCTCTTATATTTTATCAATTTGTCTGCACTGAAAGATGTCACCAGATATTGCCTTCAAAAAATGTCAACTTCTATCCCATCCCAGGATAACGAGAGGCACCAGATGACGAAACATTTCAACAGATCGCAGGACAGAATAAACCCTGCTCGTTAAAATTGATAAGTTTTACAGTTTGCTTCAAGCAAAACTAATAAGCCATGGGAAAAATAACTTTTCCCCCCTTTTCATTAAGAAAAAAAAAAACTGCTTTTAGAGGAAATTTAAGTTGAGCACAGTATCATAGTTCTGTTAATTAAAGTGTATTTTTTTTATATTACTTTTAGTTCAACCGTTCTGGTAACTTAGAGATTTATTTCCAAGCAGAAAAACTTTAGTTGTTCTTAACGATCTCCGCTTCACTAAAAATATTTTTTTCAATAAGTACAAAAAGTTTATTTTATCCACTTAAAAAAGGGAAAGGCCAATTATACTGTGCAGCATGTGGAAAGATTAATTACATGTAAACTTATTATAGCAATTAACATTAATTGGCTTAATGAATTTATTCTCATTAATGTAATTAATCGATGGTTTTCCGTAAATTGGAAAGAATCGTGGAAGGGGGGGGGGTACAAGTTGAAATGGCAGTTCCAAACTTTATAAGAACGGTGAGAAAAATTAAATATATGACAAAATATTTTTAAAGGAAACTACAAATTGAAAGTACTAAGGTTTACTTGGAATTTCCAGCGTCTTGCAAATTTGCAGGCAATAACAGTTTGGGAGAGTTGTCATTTCTTTGTCTTCCCTACACCCTACTAGTGTGATAGATAGCTCACGATCCGCATATCTTAAAAACTTCCCTTGAATTAAAGTTTGGGCCAAATTATCAATCCCATTTTTATCATCGTAGTGATATCTCAAAATATCTTACATCAAAAGTAATTGACAGGACAGTAAATTCTATGTTAATGCCTTGGTTTAAATACAAATATTTTTCTAAATTCCAAGTAGCACTGTTTTATTAAATATTTTTAGTTATACATATCGGTAGAGATGAAAATGTACCACAATAGGAATAATATTGTGGGAGAGTAAATATATGATAAAATAAATATATCTCCTGCAGAACATTTTTGATTATCTGAAAGCCCGTTGCAGTACATTAAAAAGTATTCTCCTGTGGGGTAATGTTTAGTTGAAAAATAACCCTCACTTTTAAAAACCATTTATTGTGGATTAGTATAATTTCAAACTACTCCAACTTAATTTATGTAGAGAATAATATTGTTAAAGAAAATGATTAAACTTAGAATTGCTATCTTGTTTGGAGTTTTGGTTGGTTGGTTGGTTGGTTGGTTTAGAGCGCTACTGTCTATTGTTTTGCTACACGAGAGCTACGTTTGGATTTTTGAACAATGTTTAAAAAAAAAAAACAGCATAGCGATTCCAAGTATAGTAAAAAATGAGGTAACTTGTATGATTACCATACAAATTACCGCACATATTTTCCCTAAGAATTTCCCGTTCTGATTGCGTACAGTTAATATTAATTTTTATGTATAATACCAAAAGTTTGTTTAAAAAGACTCCTACCTGGACAAACAAAATGATGTCAGAGGAACAGTCATAGTCATACATCCTTTTAATTCTTGTTAACTTAAAAATAATCTAAAGTTAATGTCGATATAGTTTATTATGTATTTACTTAAACAGGCTTAACAAACCAAATGTATTCATACTTTTTAAAAAGTTAAACTCATTATTTCAACTTATCCAATTTGGGACCAATAAACATTCACACTCTGCTTGGTCACGAAAGTGACTCCAGTTCAGTTAAAATTATCGTATAAACAGAATAGATTGGTAAGAAAGTATTTTTGATAGTTATGAGTTTACATAACTATTTTATTTTTATTATATCGATAGATTAAAATAGACAACTATATAAGTGCACCTGATAAATAAATATTTAAATCTTGAATATTTCGTATCTTCTCGTCTAAGCATTTACCATTCATATTAAATCTTTAGTTGGCAACAACTATCATGTTATTTCGTTTAATTGTAAGAAAATATATATAAAATTATTTTACGCTTTCTCTTGATTTTTGCTACTTCTGATATATTATAAATATATACTACAAGCAGAAATTCATTTAACAGCTTTTATTTCATAAAAGCATTTCTTTCGTTGTGTAAGTCTGTATAAGCTCCGATTGTAACTTTGCAATGTGCATTTATTTTAATTCTTTTTAAACTAGTAAAATAGTAATTTTGAAATAATTTAAATTGTGTTTACATAAATTAATCGGCTGTTGTATTATCTCTCTGAAAATTAAGGTACTTTAGTTATAATTCGTATATTCGTATCACGTTCAACTCTAAACTATCGGAGTAAATTGTGCAAAAATTCAAAACAATAAAAAGTTCTCTCGACTTTGAAATATTTTTGAAAATCATCTTCATTTTTCATAAGGGTATTTTTAAAGACTAATTAGTTATAGATTCATTAAACTTTTCTTCAAATTTACAGGAGTTTTTTCAGCTTTATACAAGTAGCTTACTGTATTAATTCTTCCCTTATAGTTTTGAGAATAATTTATGATCTAGATTAATAAATTCAGTAACTAGAAAAATGCAAATTAAAATTATGTGTTCACTAAATAATTATAATTTTTTTTTTCATTTTATACTAAATATTCATAATTTTCAGTGCAAACACAGAACTATAAAAATTTCTTACTTAAATATTTAGGCTGATTATGACATAAGTGCCCTTCTTTGAATAAGGCACTTATTCAAAGAACGTAGTGGTATACAAACAATATGCGTTCATTTCGATGGTCTTATATCTTTTAAAGCAGATTTTAGCTTATGCTAAAAATGTATCTGTTTTGACTCATCCTAAGTTTTGAGTACTTCAAATTATACCAAAAATATCTTGTAAGAAATTTAAAATATATTTCAAGTTATAAAATTATTAAATTATCTCTCACAATTACAATAAAAGTATAAAATAGTTAATACGGTGAAATTTTTAAATCTTATTCCATAAGAGGAAATTAACTCTACTTAAATATTATTAGTTTAATATGAGAGTTATTTTTAACCATTAATTAGTTATAGATTCATTTAACATTTCTTCAAATTTGAAAGAGTTTTTTCTTTAACTTTATACAAATAGCTTACTGTATTATTTCTTTCATAGAGTATAGTTTTGACAACAATTTATGTTCTAGAGTAATACATATATTCTAAATCATCTTGTCGAACGTGACAATTTTTTTCAGTATTCTTTTGTATTAACTGTTCTATATCACGTGCTGCCCTAGGGGCAAACAAACCAAACTCCTGTCTAGGATGGCATTTTGGAACGTATTGCTAGTAATAGAAAAAATATTGTTACAATATTTTATTAAATATAGTTCTTTATTAGCTTGGAAACCTTAATAATAATTTTATCTTTTTATTTAATTGTAATGCCAACTAGTGTATGTAAATTTGATATAGTTACATTACCCCTTGTATTTTTTAAAAGATTGCGTTGCATAGCATTTTTTTAAGAGGTATAAACAATTTTTGTTTGCAACGACTATTCAATAGATTTTTGTCTAGCAACAATCGATTTCCGATAACAGTAGTTTTTATCGCGGGGTGGATGCAGACATTTAATTTTTTTCTCTAGAGCTCCTGCATTGTGAAAGATGCCTGGTTGCATTTATCATTATATTCAATTAAAATGGATTATTTTACGATTTGAATAATTAAGTAATTTTAGTAAATCAGCTGTGGACTTTACAAAGCAATTTTGCAAATTATTCGCAGAGATTTGGGGAACTTGATAATCCTATCTGTAGATCGGAAGTAAAATGAACTATGTCATTTTCTCTACCAAATTTAAAATTTTTGCATATTCGTGCATGATTTAATTTGTTCTCTATTGTGTAATAAAAGCTTTATTTCAATTTTTTAAATATTAGAGATTTAGCAAATTATAATTATAAAAGTGCATGATTTTGAGATGAACATCCCCATTTGGACATGAAACTTCTTTCTATTATTTTCTTATGTTTACAGACACTGTGTCTCTTTACCTCAAAGACGTTTATAAACTTGACGTTAATTAAACTTTTCACTAAATTGGCCCAACTCAAATAAAACTGACAAAAACCTTTATGATGCTCTCCTGTAAAATTTGAAATTTGGCACATAGTGCCTTTTACTTCCTGTGTACTGATATAAAATGAAGTATAGCTGATTCCATCACAGTAAAAATAAATAAATAAAATGAGAGTATATAAATTCAGTTTTTCTTAATTTTAAAAATGTTCCTATAAAATTAAAATCTTCTTCTTAATTTTCTTTATAACTATCCAAAAAATTTTTGAGCATATTTAGTTTCTATTTTGTCGATTGATTGAATAGTTAATTTATAAGGAAAGTTTTGTCTGTACATAGATTTCGCACGAAAAATTCCCACTTTTCTAAAATCGAATTGAGTTTTAATAATCGAAATAAAGTTGATGTACAATAATTATATATATTTATTTTAACTATACTAAGTGTGTTTGATAGAAATTTAACAAGAATCTATGAGAAACTTAGTCGGGAGAAATATTCAAAAAATAACTCACAAAAATCTTATTCGCTTTGAAAAAACACATTTTAAATGTTATCACTTTAGTTTTATCTTAATGTGTACATGTCCAAAGTTTCATAACTCTAAGTTAATAATTTTCATAAACGCTTAAAAAATCTACCACCCCCTTAGGTATTTAAAAACTTGTCGAAACCAATACATTTTTATCATGCATCAAGATTAACAGTAATGAGGTCCCTAGACTTGATAGAGTACCAGGACTTTATCAGGACATTGATTTAAAAATTATTTACTTTACTGGATTGAAATTTTATTTCAGATATTGCTATAAAGAATGTTATATTTTTATTAGCTATCATAATATGGCAATGGAGAGAGTAAAGAGAGGCACAAAACGAATCAAAATGTCTGTCTATTGCTGTCCTATTTTCGTTCTTCTCTTGTAAATCATTCCTAGAAGTAATTACACAAGTTTTTGTATGGGCCTCGGTAGCTCAGTCGGCAAAAGCGACGATCTCAAAACCGGAAAGTCGTGAGTTCGACGCTCGTATTGCTTAAAGATCATCAATGTTCATTAATGGAGGCTGGAGTACATAAAAGAGTCTCGTTCGCAAAAACCTTCAAGTTCAAACGACACCTCTGAATGTGGCAGAATAAGTATGGGGATCTTCTGTTTAGTCCCTGCTTCTAAATTATGTGGACCTACAGGGGGCAACATTATTCACGTTCGTAACATTCCTTAAGATACAAGTGCTCCTCTAGAGGTAGGTGCTAAATGAGTAACAGCTTAGCAGTCGTGTTTGGAATAAGGATACATCTACTGCCAGCTGCTTTGGGGAAAAGGTTAAATTTTGTATGATAAGCAAACGTCTATTAGTAGTCCACTCCATTCAGATTTATTTCGGATACGAAGATGCATGTTCCCGAACAAACACTTTTACCATTAAATAAGGCACGTAATCTTTTATCAATAATTTCCTTATTACCGTTGATGGGGAAACTGGTTGAGAAGAAATTTATTTAGAAACGCACGATAAGATAATATATATACACCCTCTTCTGCTCAAAAATCGAGAAAGAAATAAGACTTTGCTGAACTCAGAGTTATAAATATTGCGATGTTTCGCCCTGTTATCAGATAAACAATATCAATCTTTGGGACAGGTGAACAGCTTAAGGATCTCCAATCTTACGTGCTTCTGAAGCCTGCGTGGGCCCACCCACGCTATGAGTGATGTCTCTTCCTTGTAACGGCACCAACACACCGTGACTTACCGTATAACGTACGTTACGACTCTGTTAAGATGCTGGCATGCATCATATTCATCATCATTCATTATTTATGAAACCAAATTTTCTCCCGGTGATTTACTTTCAATTCTATCGTTTCGTGTAGTTCATTAAGGTTGCTTGCCTTCGGTTTCCTGGGCGATCTGCCTCGGTATGAAGTAAACCTGTTTGAGTATGCAAGTGCGGGTCTCCGTTGTGTTTTGACGTTAGGCAAAGTCAGATAAGGAACCGGAAGTCCGTCAAGTGCCTTCCCTCTGGTTCGGAGGGATACATCTTGGGAAGAGATTTACGATCCTCCAGTGTTAGCCGCACCCACGAGACAAGATCCCTCGACGCGTGCCTCGGTTGCCATGGAAACGTTTTTCTCCCAAAAGGAGGCGGAAAAATAGAAGAATGGGAAAACGGGGAGAATTTGCTATCAATTTTACCCTGATGTCTCCCAAAATCGTGAGCCACAAAATCCTCCCAGACAGGCATTGAATCACCTGAAAATAACGCTTCCGGCCCCTCTTTTTATGTAATTTACCGCCGTTATGCAAATTACAGAACACTGAGGTAACGACCAATGCATTCAACAACTTAAACGTGATTTATCTCCATCAACTTCTAATAAAAGAGGGGGGGGGCGCTTTCACATTGAAATTAGGTCCAAAGAAGGTGGCATTTGTCTTTCCTGTTTCCTGTGGTAGTGGTCTGCCCTAGTTCGGCATAAAATATGAGGCAGTGAACTTGCAGACAGGTCTCTTTTTAATAGCGAAATATTTCAGATGTGTAGGGGATTGTGTGTCTACCGTAGTCCACCTGAACGGAAAAATCTGGCTACATTAAGGTCATGAACTTCAGGGATGCCGTTAAATCCCCGGCTATAGAAGAGCCATGCTCTTAACACGGCCCAGTATTACACTACTAATTTATAATAGGGAACAATAGCTATATATATATATATATATATATATGTATATAAACCATAGTTCCCAATTTTATATATATATATGTATATAATGTATTTTATCATATGTTGTTATGTATATATATATTAATATATATATATATATATATATATATATATATATATATATATATATATATATATATATATATATATATATATATATATATATATATATATATATATATGTATGTATATATATATATATATATATATATATATCTTTATATATAAAATTCTTCTGTCCGTGTGTTTGTAATAGAACTCCTCCTAAAAGGCTGGACTGATTTTGATAAAATTTTATGTATGTAATTAAGTCGATTCGAGAATGGTTCAGATTCACAATATGATCCAATAGCAATTTTTTTGTTTTTTAAAAATCCGAAACTGCGCGCTTATTGAGATTATTATAATACCGCTTGAAACCGTTTCCTGGCAACGTATTTGTGGCACAGTGCTCAGAGTAATGGACTTGCGTACGAGAAGTTCTGCGACCGAATTCCTGTGCAGGCAATGTATTTTTTTTAATTTAATCTAATTACGTTTGTGATGACTGTACGCGTGGTGGAGTCAGGTATTTTTAAAATATTTTTTTCCTTACTTTTCCATGAAAATGGCCTAATTTATAATTTATTTAAAAACATTTTACAATTTTTCGATTTACAGCATTAAAACAGGATCTGATCATTAACTGTTAAGACTGTTATTTGGATCAGTAAAGGTTAAGATTGATATTCTGATCAGTAACTATCATGATTGTTATTCTGATTAGTAACTAATAAGTAAGAATCACATCTTTTACTTTCTGTAGGAAAACGTCTGTCGGGTTGTCAAGTATAAGAATTGATTTTCAGCTAAATTCATAATTAGAAGTAATTGGGCTATTTACAACTCAAGGTAGAAATTGTAAAAAAATGTATAATAGTCCCGTTTCCGAATGTAACTATCTGGTTAATATATTAAATCTCATTACGATTGAGAAAATCTTTGAAAATATTTGAAAATGGGAATCATTTATACGATTTTAAATAATGTTTCTTGCCAATTTATTCTTTTTTCCATTCTTTAATGATTCAGTTTTCCGCTCTTATTGTACACCAGTTAAATTAAATAAAACTACATCCAAAGTTGTCATTGACTGCTACTCATTCTTAACGTAAGAATCTTTTTATTGAAGAAGTTTGTACATTCCAAGAAAAACCAACCTTACTAGGTGACTAGGAAAGAAAGTTAAAGGACAGAACTGATAATATTTAGAAGAACAAATATTATGAAATTTTAAATTTATGGGTATGAAGTTGTGGGATTAAGAAACTTTGGAACCTTCCAAAGATATCTATTATAAACTTTTTGCCACCACGTTATTAACCTGAGGGGCGAGTCACGAGGAATACATAGCTAAAAAGACTATCGAGTAATTTTTATGTTAGTACACAAAACCATATATTATGAAAAAAATATAGAATTAAGTTCTTCATTTGTAACCTTCAAGAAAGGAGACAGTTTGTTTAGTCTGAAAATCGAGGGAAAAATACTAGAATATGAGGACTTCAAAATCTTGAAAACTCTTATATAATAAGAGGCAATAGTGACATAAATATGAAAGATATATTAGAAATTATTTGGAGCAGTTATCTGTCAGTAACTATTAAGATAGTTACTTTGATCAGTAGCTATTAAGATATTCCAATCAGTAACTTAAGATTGTTATTCTGATCAGCAACTGTTAAGACTGTTATTCTGATTAATAATTGTTAAGACTGTTAATCTGATCAATAAATGTTAAAATTGTTATTCTGATCAGGAAATGTTACAATTGTTTTTATGATTAGTAACTTTTAAGACTGCTATTCTGATCAGTAACTGTTAAGATTGTTATTCTGATCAGTAAATGTTAAGAGTGTTATTCTGATCAGTAAATGTTAAGAGTGTTATTCTGATCAGTAACTATTAAAACTGTTATTCTGATCAGTAAATGTTAAGGTTGTTATTCTGCTGAGTAACGGTTAAGACTGTTATTCTGATCAGTAAATGTTAAGACTGTTATTCTCATCAGTAACTGTTAAGAATTGTATTCTTATCAGTAAATGTTAAGATTGATATTCTGATTAGTAACTATCATGATTGTTATTCTTATTAGTAATTAATAATTAAGGATCATAGCTTTTACTTTCTTGAAAATTGTTTCCTTTCTTTTATTTTCTAAAATTAGAAATTCAAGAAGACTCAGAAATCTAACAAAGTCAGTCTCACAGTAGTCACCTCTATGTATGGAAATTATCATCCTAATGATCTACTTCAGGAACGTGTTAAACCACGAAATAAAAAACTGTTACACGGTGGCTTCGCGTTACATTTAATTCACGAAACTGAAAAAGATATCTACACACTGAGAGATAGCTACAACACTGCGCCCATTGTTGCTGACTTATTTGTTTACGTGAAAAACTGCAAGACAAATTCTGATCATTAAAAGAAGAAACGTCTGAATAATAATAAAAAAAAGGCATGGCATTTACTTTTTGCCACCGCGTGATATTACCCTGCGGGGCGGGTCGCGAGGAACGCATTGCTAAAAAGACTATCGAGTATCCTCATTCGCAGTAGCTTAGATCTCACTCTGACAGTGATGTATAACTACCAGGAAATTCAGTTGTGTAGTTCTTGTCACTTAGAGAGGGCGAAAGAAAAAAAAATTACAAGGAATGCTTTTTCTTCAGTTTTTTCCCGGTTGTGAATCCGAAATGCTCGGACTGGACAATGATAAATTAAGAGCATTACGCATAGCTGTGACTACTTATGTCTCTGCATTATTCTTCTGAATGAAGATAAATGGTCCGTAGCAGATAGAGTAACGAAGCAATGGGTGGTTGGCAAAATCGAGAACGAATTTTTTTTTTCCGTATTTGGGAAAAGTGTACTTATATGTATTCTTTTTTCTTCAGAATGTATCGAAAACACATTTCTAGTAGTTTATTTTATCGCCTATTATAGTATATTCATTATAATTTCTTTTGATTTAAGAAAATTAAAATACTAAAGACTATCATGAAACCATTAAACAGTATTAAGATAAAAAGAGTATAGGATAATAATTTGAAAGAGAATTAAAATACCGAAGAGTATTGTTAAAATATTAAAGAGTATTATGAGAAAACTGTATTATTCTTCAAAATGGAGATAAATATCCATAGTATAAAGAGATACAGTAAAGAAATTGGTAATTGACCAAATCTGGAACGTTTTTTTTTTTTTTTTTTTTTTTTTTTTTTTTGTAGGGAACGTATGCATAATTTTTTTTCAAAGAGTGTCTCACTATTTGTTTTGTTTTTCTATTGTAGAATTTTATAAATTTTTAAAAATGAATTCTTTCACATTTTAGAAAATATAAATAAAAGGTTACTGGCTAGTCTAGTCAATAAGAAATAAAGCCGATCGATGGCCGAATGGTAGCGTGCTGCTATTGTAGAATTTATTTTCATTGTTCCATAGTTTTACATATCCCTATAATTCAAAACAATATTTTGCGTTTTAAAAATTATAGTCTTAAGGGAAACATTAAAGAACTAGCATATAGCCAGTCATATCACCGGATCAATGAAAATTTTAATTTTCCAGAATTGGAAAGAACCCTATGAGGTGAAAAAATATTTTGTTTTTTAGCCGAGAATTATCTTGCAACAAAAAATAATCCATGATTAAATTTAAAGTTATCACATATGTATCTAATCTATTATTTAAGCCAAATATGAAAGAAAATTATTTACGTAATATATAAGTTCAGTGATAAAAAGTATGAAAATAAGGCAGACAATATTTAAATAATTTACAATAAGAAATGATTCAATGAGATGGTTAAAGGAATGACGTCATAATGCTAGAAAAAATGTTATTTTTACCTATTTATTATGGAATGAATTGATAAATTTAATCGCCTGCTCTGAACTGGAGAAAATAGAGCTTGAAATAAGGACATTAAAAGTTCGAAAAGTGGGGAAGAGATGGATTTCGAAGGTTTTAAAGACTATAGTATTTTTTGTTGTGGTGTGAAGCATATTCATACAAATTTATTTTTGAATCGGATCGAAAGTTTAGAAGAAGATAAACTTTACTCGCTTTGAATTTTACTAACCTTAACTCATCAAGAATCCAATACGGATGCCTCTATCCATTCCAGGTCCAACCGCTTCATAAATTCGAGGACAGACGGAGAGCTAATTTAGGCTATTAGTATATTGGAGATAATGTCCAAAAATTCAGAGGGATCAGGAAAAGCACCTGTAGAATTCTGATGTCAAGAATTAAGCATAAAAAGTTGATCTATTTTTTTCTTTAAGTTTTGAGGCAAGGATCTACGGCAAAAGCCAAGTTTTAATGAAATAAACTTTTCATTAAATTTTTTTTGTAATTATGACCAGTTTAATTTTTTTTTTCTTTTTACCAGGAGGAAAGAAATCTATTTCATATTATTTGGTCGAATATTATCATTTTGAAAGCTTGCCCCCTTAATTCTCCCACTGTTGACTCAGCAGTTTCTCAAACTCAACATTTCTTTCTGCATTTTGTTTGCACTATCAAACAAAATGAAACAGTATAAAGTGTAACAGTGTTTAACAATCCATTTTCATTCAAGCATTTATGAAATTTTAGCCACTTTTGTCTTTAAAAATCTTACTAGATGACAGGAAAACGAGCCTCGTATGGCGTTAATAGCTTCATTTCTACTTGTCCAAGATATCAATACAGCTATTATTCAAATCAAGCATTCCGCATGCAAGGAAAGAACTTCTGGTAAACAAATACCTCAAAACATCGATAAGAATTCGGCCTAATCGTGTTTCATTCATCCAACAGGCTTGAATCATCCGCTGAAATTACTAATGAATACCCTTTCTTTCTGTTACGGAAACATATCATCCATTTTATTCTATTTCCGAGCTTGATTCCGAGAACTCGGGCGGGGACTCGGTCCGTTTAAAAAAGAATAAATAGTTAAACGACAGATGCATGGTCCAGAAAGAAAAAAAAGTTTCGAATAAACGAAGAAAAAAAATGTCGAGTTACTCGAGTAGCTTTGGCCATGACAACTTAACTGTGTTTTATCATCAAGAACGAGAAAGAAAACATTAGCCATATGTCCTTTTGTTTTTACGCCCTCTAGTGGAGATGTGAGTAACTAAACACTCAGTTAACAAGTCACGTATAATGTCTATTTGTCAAGGGCGTCCAATCATTTAATCTTTTCCCTCCACAGTGATTTGTACCGACTATTTTCTGTTTTTCTCTCTTTCACAATTAGATATTTTACAAAAATGAAATGTGTGAAGGTTGCATGTCTAATTAATAATCTTCTTAAGTTTGTAAAGAAATTCCGGGTTTTAATTGCTGTTAGATTATCCAACATTTCGTAAATATGAAAGCCAAACTATTCAGGGATTTCAGATGTTATAACACTTTTAAATCTTAGAGAACTTTTTTTTAATAGAATACAATTAAATTTGAGGAAAAGCTTTAGTCTCGATTCCTTTAAAGTAATGTTTACCAAACACTAGTTAAAGTATTATGTATTGCTTTGCTTTGTTGAAATCAACTTCCTAGTACTTTTAAAAGTTGTTTTAGTACCTCGTGTCCAAATAGTTTTCAAGTTTTACTGTTTGGATAGTTTTATCTATCAAGACATTAAACTAAAAATCTATTTTTAAGAATCTTTTTGGAAAATTTGGATAATGTTCTTTTTGGACAACACTATATTGTGTGTGCAATCCAAAAATTAATCAAACATTTGTACCAACATCCAAATCTTGTAATTATATTTTGATAGAGCCTCAAGTAAAATGGTTTTTGGAATAATTTGGAAATTTTAGAAAATGGTTAAATTTTAAGTTAGATTGCAATATAAAATATGGTTTATTAATGGTGTATATCGTTGGGTTTGATTGAAGATCACATTTATTAATGTGTCGTAATCATAGTGTTTTATGTGTGTTTTTTTAAACACATACATAATTATTCATATGGGTACCAGCCAGGTGCGTATAGAGAAATTTTTCATGAGACCCCCCCCTTAACGCATCTCAAAATTATTGCAACAACCCTCACATATATAATGCATATATACGGTAACCCTCATGGGGGTTACAATCTCCATATCTTCCTTCCCAATTGATACTACTTATAAGTATATGCATATATTTAAAGATTCTTTAGTTAAATATACATTTGAATATCAAGCCCGCGGCCGTGATTTGGGAGGAGCAGGTGGGGGTCAAATACCTACCCCCAGAATTTTTAGAAAAGGGTAAATTTGCTGTTTTGCCCCTCCAACTTTTGCAGGTCTTATTCATATTTTAATCTTCTGATTCGACTTTTTCTTAGCCCCCCCCCAGTTCAAGTGCTCAAATTACGCCCCTGATTAAGCCAATATGCAAATGTAATATATATCCTATCTTTTACTCCTTACTTAATATTTAAGTAATATCTTTTTAATAATACTTGTTTTTAATAATTTGTATAACAACTAAATAATATTCTAATGCACAGAAGTTAGCTGAATAAGTAGTTGAATACGTAGTGTAATTAAATGAGTATAAATGTTATGCCAATTTTATAACCACAACCCACAAGCACCTTATGAAGTCCATCGTGGTCTTAAAATATGGTCCACAAACTTTTATAGGGTAACAAAAAATCTTCAAAGAACTTTCACTTTCTTGTTAAGTATTTAAATAAGGTCATTCTGTTCTACATCAGAAGAAAAATTCTAAAACGTACATCTCCATAGTTAAAACGAGATTTTACTCTTATTTTTGTCTGCAGTGAGTCAAAGGCAGTGATGAGATTTAATCATAATACGCTTACTGGTTCTTAAATTTTCTAAAGTTCCAAGTACTGATATTTTAAACTATACAAATACTTTGAAGAATTAAAACTACGCAGTTAAACAAGACAAAAAATTAAATATAGCTATTAAAATTTTCCTCTAGATTAAAAAAAGTATTTGTGTTCAAATTTTGTTTCCGAAATGCTTATGTTTTTTATTTAAATAATGTGCATAAATTTCTGTGTGCATTAAAATATTAATACAATTATTAATTTAACGCTAAAAAATATTTTTTCTTTTATAAGTTTTTTTAGCTCCAGGAATTTTTTAAACTGAAAATTCTTGATTAATTTAAATTCCACTACTTTTCTAGAGCTAACAGTATTTACTTTAAATTTTGCAACTTGACTATGAAAGCTTTTAAAATTATTTTCATTGATGTATTCAATTACTTGATAATTTTTTTCGTTACTTAGCCTGTTCAGTATCTTTTCAGACTGACTGAAAAATTACATTCGATAGAACGAATGAATGAATAGATAATCAATATAAATTCGTTTTTATTTTTGGTCAATTCTAAAAACTATTCAAGGATTAAAAGTGTTTGCTTTAATTTTGTAATTCGACAATAAATACTTTTGAAGTTTTCATTGATGTATTCCGTTACTTGATATTTTTGTTTCATTAATTAGTCTGTTCATTATCTTCTCAAATTGACTGAAGGACTCAATGAATGAATGAATGAATGAATAAATGATTAAGATAATTTTTTTTCTCTTTTCTGTCAATTCCAGGAGAAAAGCCGTACATGTGTTCCTGGGAGAAGTGTGACTGGCGTTTCGCCCGCTCTGATGAATTAACGCGGCATTTCCGAAAGCACACGGGGGCCAAACCTTTCAAGTGCAAAGTGTGTGACAGGTCCTTTGCGCGATCCGACCACCTTGCCCTGCACATGAAGCGCCACCTGCCGAAGAATAAGTGAACCTGTTCTACAAGATCCGAAAGTTGCTCACGCTCACAAATCACCTAATCAAATGTTTACATAAACGACTCAAAATAGAACTTATTTTTCGAATGATTTCTTTTCCTAAACTCAATACAGTGAAACTTGTGTATATAGATTCTGCTTACAACGATATTTTCTTTAGCTCCAAGGAATCCCTTGCTTAAATCGATGCAAAATCACCAAGAAGTAGTTGGTTTATACATATTTATACATTTAAATTAATGCAATAAATTTTAATTAAATCTCTAAACACTATCAAAGACATATACACACTACATAACCCTTTAATTCCCGATTAGCCCTAGTGTAGCAAAAAAGTACACTGTAGCGCTCCAAATGAAATCAAACCAACCAAACCTTTAATGCTCGATTCATTTCTGCTGATTTCATATCAATGCATATCTTAATAAGCTATTATGGACCGCACAAAATAAAATAAATACAAAGTTTAAACAACTTTGAATACCACAGCACGTCACGTTAGCGATCAGCTGTCATTTTAAACATCATAGGATGTCATTTATTAAAAGGAAAAAATTCTTGAAAAATTTTTTATTTGGTATTACACGTAAAAGAAGTACTATAAAATGGATGAAGCAATTTCAGTCTATATACCTGCCGAAAAAATAAATTTATGTGTGCTAATCAAAAAATCAAAGTGTCAATCCAAATTAAAAAAAAATATATATAATAGAAATTACTTGAAAATTTTGGAGATTGTTTATAAGATTGCTCTCTACCTACTCTCAAATAAAAAACTCGTTTTAAGAAGACAAAAATTCTACAAGCTAATTTTTAGGGGTATCTGAAATGAAACTTTAGACATTAAAGGGTTATACATTGGGTGTTCAAATGAACAAATTGTCTAACTATAGACTGTCTGTAACAATGCTCTTCTAAGTTCCTGCAGTTATATCGTAGAAAGGTTTTACTGTATATATTTTAAATCATCTAAAATATTTCTCTGAATCGAGGATCATAGAAACAAAATGATTTGCCAAATTGTTATTGAATTCTTATAATATGTATCTCTTTTATTGAAAGAAATAAAAAGTTCCTGAAATTATTGTAACAAAATGTAAATAGATTTTAAAAAATGCCAGCTTCCATATATTTAATGCATAATATAATGATTATCACTGTTGTTCTGAACGATTAAGTTTTTTGCAGTTAATGTTCAACTTTAATGCCAAATGAAATTTTTCTGCATAATGTTTGAAATACTTGATAGTCAATTAGCTGTAGCGTAAGTTTCGGCTCTATAAATATCTTCACAGAATTAAAATGACTAAACACAAAAGAGAAAAATATTTTATACATCTGTTACTAGATCTAAATATATTTTAAACGAATGTTAAAACTGCATTTATAAATATTTTGGTTTTTACCCTAAAATGAAATTTGTTTAAAAAACTGGTTCATCTCACCTGTATACGAATCTGATTAGAGATAATCACCGATTAAGTATTCTTTAATTAAATCGTAGTAAATAGACTTTAAACTTCCTTAAAACTTGATTTGAGCTCTTTTTTATTACCTCCTGATAAGTAACAGCACTAAAAAACATATTTAAGGAAACTATTGTAAAAAATATAACCTAAAAGTTATAAATATTCTAAAAATATTTTTTAAATTCTGCTTCATATTTGTGGAACAGATGGAGAGGCTATAACAATGATACTAAGAGCAAACATGAAAAAGCATCAATCATTTGCGGTTTATATGTATCATTGAATATTAACTGTAAGGATTACATATATAGAATTCCATAATTTCAAGCCAGTAAAAGGCTTATAAATCGTTTCCGAACATGTATGTGCCTTTCGAATCTTCTATCATTATCAAGTCAATGCGTCCGTTTTAATATTACATCATTTTTCAAACAAAATGGTTAGACAAGACGATTTAATAGTGTTAAGCATTTGACAGTATGAGAAATTACTCATTGCCATAAACAAGTACAGTAGAACGGCTGCAAACTTTGTCAGGAAGTTTAGCATTGTATGGCAATTGAAATGAACGTTTTGAATTACCTGCCATAAGTGACTGCAAGTCATTTATTTTCTCAAGATGTCTTGACTTAAGTGAAATTTGACTGCGAATATGTTGTTTAAAACATCATTAATACTCTGTGCGAGTATGTCAATTTTTTAAAATTTAAATTTCATCTTTATTCTTATCCTATTTCAGAAATCGGTTATGCAATACGTTGGTCAAAGTCGCTCATTGCAGGTATTTCAAAATCTATGTGTAAAGATTGGATATGAATTTTAATCAGTGCTAGTTTAAAATTTATAAAACTTGATTGATTTACGACTGTATTACTCGAAGAGCTTTATTAAATACACTCATTTTTCTGTTGCAAGGTCAAACATGTGATTTAACAGTCATATGGATTTTCTAAAGTATAAAAATACTGTTTAAAATTTGATATTTATGTTTAAAGTTTCTTTGTATTTGTTTTGTATAAGTGCCTTAAAAGTGCCATATTTTCAGGAGAAAATATATCTTTTATATATAAATATACATTACTATACATTAACATTTTTCCATATTTGTTCATTAAGTCATACATAAAATAAAGGGTCATATCTACAATAAAGGGTATAATTTGTATTTCACTTCAAATGCTCTCTTCATAGAATTGAACTGTTTATATTTTTATTTAGATATTTTCCTTTAGACATTCTTTTGTGTGATTTCTTGCTGGAAAAGTGATAAAAGAAATGAAATTTTACGCATGAGAATTGATGGAAGTTAAGAAAAAAAAATCCTGGTTAAAGTATTTTGAGTACTGTAATTTGTTTAATTTTTTATTATAACCCTTCATTATGGTATTGCATTCAATAAAACTTTACCCATTAACTTAATGATATAATTTGATTTTCTTCCATTTTTATATTAATAAGTGTTTAGTTCATTATAATAAGTCTTTGCAGTCTTTGGAAAATTGGGTACACTAAATTTCTAAGTATCTAACTTGCATTGTTTTGCTTTTCTCAATCTAACTTACATTGTATTGCTTTTCTCAATCTAACTTACATTTTATTTCTTTGTTTAGAATCTAACTTACACTATACATTATGAAACTACATTCAACAAAACTTTACTTATATTAACTAAATAAGATTATTTGATTTTCTGTCACTTTTATATTATTGATAATAGTATTTACAATTGAAAATGGGATGCAGAAAATTTCATTTTTGAATCTAACTTCCATCAAGAATAAAGTTTTTTCCATCATTTGGCAAACAAAACTTGGATAAACAAGGTATTGTTACTTGCTTTCAGAAAACGAAACTAGACTTTCCCCTTGTTTAACTCTTTCTTTAGAACGAACAAATGTATTTCATTATCCTAACTTGAGCCATAACCATATTTTCATGTTTTCTTTATCATTAAATTCATGGTTTTAGCAACTTATTTATTGTACATATATATTTTTTTTACTTTATGTAACAAAGTGTCAAATATGCTCACAATGCAGAAAAGTGCTTTTTTTATATGTATGCCGTGTAAATAAATGTTGGTAATTAGAAGCAAAATGATTCATATTGTTGCACACTAATTACTGTATAAAAATGCAATATTTTAATAGAAATATGGAATATGGATTTTTTTATCAATATTCTGTGCCATATTTATTTTATGGTGTGTGTTCATATTGAAGATCAAATTAACGGTGCTATGCGATGTTTGCTATCAGAGTTATTAATATTGATTATTTGCTGATTGCCGTAACAATTTGTACATAAGAATTTTGCCAGATTTATATAGCAAATGATTTGGGATTGGTTCTTTGTACAAAAGATGTATGTGATATGAATCTGTTTCTATGTTTTATATTTGTATACCAGTTTTGTACCCTTTTTTATATTGTAAAGCACATAATAAATATTATGTTTCATTCATTCTTGTCTTCATTTTGGATCATTTACGATAAGTTCTTTAGAAATTTCATTTCACTTTGAGTTTTCCCACTGATTATTAAGCCATCTTAAAATATAATGAAAATAAGTTCTTTAGAAATTTCATTTAACTTTGAGTTTTCCCATTGACTTTTAAGCTATTTTAAAATATAATGAAAATAAGTTCTTTAGAAATTTCATTTCGCTTTGAGTTTCTCCATTGACTATTAAGCTATTTTAAAATATAATGAAAATAAGTTCTTTAGAAATTTCGTTTACCTTTGAGTTTTCCCATTGACTATTAAGTCATTTTAAAATATAATGAAAATAAGTTTTTTTAGAAATTTCATTTCCCTTTCAGTTTTCCCATTGACTATTAAGCCATTTTAAAATATAATGAAAATAAGTTCTTTAGAAATTTCATTTCCCTTTGAGTTTTTCCATTGACTATTAAGCCATTTTAAAATATAATGAAAATAAGTTTTATAGAAATTTCATTCCCCTTTGAGTTTTGTCATTGATTATTAAACCATTTTAAAATATAATGAAAATAAGTTCTTTAGAAATTTCATTTCCCTTTGAGTTTTCCCATTGACTATTAAGCCATTTTAAAATATAATGAAAATAAGTTCTTTAGAAATTTCATTTCCCTTTGAGTTTTCCCATTGACTATTAAGCCATTTTAAAATATAATGAAAATAAGTTTTTTAGAAATTTAATTTCCCTTTGAGTTTTCTCACTGATTATTAAGCCATTTTAAATATAATGAAAATAAGTTCTTTAAAAATTTCCTTTCCCTTTGAGTTTTCCCATTGACTATTAAGCCATTTTAAAATATAATGAAAATAAGTTCTTTAGAAATTTCATTTCCCTTTGAGTCTTCCCATTGACTATTAAGCCATTTTAAAATATAATGAAAATAAGTTCTTTAGAAATTTAATTTCCGTTTGAGTTTTCCCTTGACTATTAAGCCATTTTAATATATAATGATAAGTTCTTTAGAAATTTCATTTTCCTTTGAGTTTTCCCATTGATTATTAAACCATTTTAAAATATAATGAAAATAAGTTCTTTAAAAATTTCATTTCCCTTTGAGTTTTCCAATTAACTAGTAAGATATTTTAAAATATAATGAAATTTATTTTCATTATTTACTTTTACGGCATCAGTTAAAGATAGGAAATATATTTCAAGCAATGAAACAAACGTTGAGAACTGTAATGAACACTACATAATTCTACTGTTTACATAAGAGTAATTTCTAAATGCTAAGATTGAAAGAGATTGGACCAATTTTTGAACTTTACTCTATGAATTTTGTAAAATCAATGACATGAATGATTCACAGCTGATTCAGAACAAAGTTATTTCACTTCGAAAATCTTTAAGGTCTCAGAATACCTTCAAAAGTTCATAAATTTTAATTTTTCTCAAATATGTTTGATAGCTTGCTGTTTCTTTAGAATTTAAAATACATTGAGCAGAAAGATTCCTATAATTTAATGAGTTACAGGAAAAATTTTATCAGCTGTTTTATGTAAAGAACATTAAATAAAACAACTTTAAAATTTTCCCTCAAATTTGGATTTTCAAAAATTTTTAATCCTTTGCACTATTATTTTTGGCCTATTGCATTTAATGTTTTATAAAATTTTCATCATATAAGGTAATTCAGAGATGTTAATTTGAACCAGAAGTTAGACGTTCAAGATGAGATTTTTATAGCTTTTGAAATATTTACAAATGGGTTTTATTTCTATGGTAAAATGGGTATATTTTTTAAAAACCGTGACTTTTAAAATATCTCTGGTGCAAAATGAATGAAATTGTAAGTTAAAGCATAATCCTAAGTAATACATTGCATATGTAACATACAATGAAACAATAGCTATGTATGCAAGCTCATATTACAAATTCAAATTTTTAAACTGATGTCAAATTTTATATTTTTTGAATTTCTAATTCATTTACTGCATATTTAGTTATATTTTCTTAAACAGATTCCTTTATATTTAAATAAAATATTCCATTTATTTGAAGCATATTTTCTGACTTATAAAAATCAATTTTTTACAAAGAAATTTAGATCTAAATTAATTTTTATGTTTATTATCAAAAATTTATGGAAAACATTTTTTACATAAAAAATCTGATTCTGAAACACATTTTCCGCAAACATTTCTATTACATTTAGCACAATGGATCTTATCCTGTTTCTTTTGCATGATTGTAAAGGGCCAATTCTTCCGAGGTCAGTAGCATATTTTTCAGGATCGGGGGTCGACTTCTTCTCTATATTTCGTCTTAGCTCTTCAGCCAATTGGAAAATAAATCTTTTCGTGAAAAATTTACTTAGTTTAATACAGAACTGAAACCATTTAAGTCAAATTGCTTAAAACAGTTGGAAAATAGTTATACCACATTTGATAATGTGAAATTTGAAGGTCTGCGGGGAAGAGAAATGAAAGTTTTCATATATTTTATTACTTAACTAAAAACCAACGTATGTTTTTGAAAAGTGATATTTAAATTTCATATACATATATAGTGATCAAATATTTAATGAGTCAAATTGGCTCGGTCCGTAAATCTAGTGTTAAATAAAGTATTCCATTTATTCGAAACATATTTTCTGACTTAGAAAAATCAAAATTATTCTTAAAATTTATTCATTGGTTTCATTTATGTATAACCCTTTAAATTTAAGTTTTAGTTAATTTATATTGTCATTCAAGACAAAGCTAAGACTATAAACAATCAAATACAAAGCTATACTGAGGTTTCAATTAGTAACTCGAGGGTCACATTATAATATTTTGATGGTTCACCACCCTTTAATAATTCATTAAATTTAATAATTCTTAAAATTCTGCAAGGATGTCAGACGTGCATTCTATGGAAAAATATGCTTAATTTAAATAAAACAAATGTCTGGTCATTTAAGTTGCTTAAAACATTAAGAAAATACGGAGTTATTGATAAATTTAGTATGCACAATTTAATTTCTAGCGGTTTGTCTAGTTTAAATATAAACTTATTATAGTAGAAATAGATAAAGAATAAATTAGAAACCGAATTTGATGGCAAATTGTGTGTGTTTTGGTTTAAAGAGCCAAATATCTAAACTCCTCTGCATCCATACAAAAATAAACCTATACAAAACCCTTATAAGACCAATCATTTTATATGGCATTGAGACACGGACAATTACCAAAACAGAAGAAAATAGGCTACTCATTTTTGAAAGAAAAATCCTTCGGTCAATATTTGAAGCAGTAAAGGAAAATAATGCATGGAGAGGTTTATATAACCATGAATTATATACTATACAGACAACCTAACATCTTGAGATTATTAAATCCAACCGAATTAGATGGCTGGGACATGTTTTCAGACGAGCAGATTTGGACTCAGTTAAAAATGAACTTTTTCAAACATTGAGGGTACAAGAGAGGTAGACCAGCAACAGGTGGTTGGATTGTGTGAAGAAAGATTTAGATCTTGTATTAATAGATGGAGAAACGGAGGAAGCAGACAGAGAAAGCCTTGGCCAGTACCAGGCTGTAGCGCTGCTGAAGAAAGAAGGTTTATGTCTAAGAGTACATTTTAAATGGTAGCATAAGCGTGGGAAAGAAAAAATTTAGAAAGTTTTAAGTTAAGCAAGTTAGTTACATATCTTGTAACATCAATTTATTTTTATGATTGCACATAGTGAAGTTAAAAATAAACAAAGAATTATTAACACCCCAAACAATTGACTTTTGAAGATGATCGCACAAAAATGCGTTAGTTAATTTAAATTAATATTGTCAAATGTCAAGAAGAAAAAACCCTAAAGACAAAGCTAATGTATTAAAAATAAAACTTATAAAAGGATAATTTATTGAGAGTATTGTCGATGGTCACCGGCCTTAACCAATAAATTGATGGCTACTACCATCTCTGTTAATGCTAATTTTAGAAGATGAAGCAAAGGCAAATCTGCGAGTCCAGTTTTTTACTGGTTTGCGATGAATTTCATTGAAGGAAAACCACTATATAGCTTTAAAATATTTTTCTCAAAAAGTCTTTGGACCGCAAGTTTGAAAATGATCTTATCGATTAAACCGTTAATGCTCGAATAATTTCTAATAAATAAATATATATAATGGGTGATTTTACCCACTACAAACTTGCATTGGTATCCATGCTAGAAAAGTAAATGATGGAAGAAGACGGTGAAATTTAGAAAAATTTTGTTGAGTTTTTCAGACAACTTTTCAATTATCTCAGTTGATCCATCTTTGGCGCTTATAAAACGTTACATTCTCTTATAACTGTGAGGGAGCAAGAGTTAGCCAATCAGAGTGTATGATTAATCACATGGAGACACTTAGAATTAAACTAAGTTACATAAAGGAGTTGTATAAGATTAGATCAGCTAAGCTGGAAGTAATTGGTGCTCTCCTGATCGCCAACGGTTACCACAATTAATGAAAATAAAGGTATTCCGCCAAAGGATGTAACCTTAGGTATAGAATCACTGCAAATTTTAAAATATAATTATTATTTTGTTAGTTAGTTTGAAATATTACACATATATAAAAAACAACTTTATATATTACAACTTGTCCTGATAATTGATAAAATGATTTATAGAAAACCAAATATCGTGATAAGAAATTTATTTTCTGTTATATGTAAGCACAAATAAAGGGAAGTATTAGTAGATATTACTATTCGTCCGAAGTCCAGTTGGTGCAAATGCAGAAAAGAAATTCCTGTGCAAGGTCAGAAAAATACAATCAGATACTTGAAAATTTGAAGAGTTGTTTATAAAATTATCGATTAGTTAAAAAAAAATTCTATAGACTATTTAAATCTGTCACTCCTTTGACCACATGACTACATATGATGTTATGCTCTTTAATAATATAGTGCATTTAATTCAAAGCTTTGTTGAAGTGGGGAATTGTTTTTCATTTGCTCAATCTACACCGCAACTATGATGATGTTTTGGTTTAGTTTGGTTTAAATTGGAGCTCAAAGGTAAATAATTACAAGAGATCATTAATAAGGACGTAGATAATTCAAAATTCTGTGGAAATGGTGCATTGTTTCATTCTTCCAGTCTACACCGCAAGTATGTAGACCATTTTGGTTTGGTTTGAATAGGAGCTCTTAGGTCAACTATTTAATTACACGAGGACTTATTAATGAAAGGCTTTGAAGATGATCTCGATTATGCATGCTTGCAACGTGATTCAAACTTTAGTATTCCATAAATTATTATAGGATAAAAAAAAAATTTGCCTCCATTTCCTAAAATTGATAAATTTAGTGAATTTTCGAAAAAGAAAAAAAATCTATGAATAAACATGGCTTTTAGGTAAATATTTCCCTTTCCGATATAAACTTATTCTTTTTATTCATTTCATGTTTACAAACGCTGTTTTTGTTGTTGTTGCTAATCTCTGAGTCCAGCCTTTATTAGACGAGATCTTCCAGGTTATTCCCCTTCAAAAAGTCAAACTAGCACAGGAAAATCAGACAGGTCGTCGTAGGACAAACCTAGGCACTAAGAATATGTGATGGAGAAGCTTTTGATTACATTTCGGACAAATCGGGTCGATTTTTTGTCTACCCTGGAAGGCGAGTTCTTTTAGATGGTCACTAAGAAAGCTGGAAAGAGCTATTTGGATGCATATGTCACAGTTCATAGCATGCTATCTTTATTACCACAAAGACATCTATAAAGATAACCACTAAAAACGAGAAAAACTCAAATAAATCTATAATTTTTTTTTACTCTCCTGTAAAATTTGAAATTTATGACAGTGTCCGGTTATCGGAAAAGTCAGTACTTCGGGAGTAAATTCCGATGTACGGAAATTTGTAAATACCCAGCGATACTACAAGGGAAAAATTGCTCTGAATTGTCTTAGCTTACCAGTTATTTTTTGAACTAATATAGCTAGTTGTCATATAAACTTTCCTCGTCTATCAGTGTTAAATATAATCACAAGCTTTACAGCTAGACCGAATTTCTTTAGTAACACGTATAAAATATTCCTTATGCTGTGAATACTGCGATAACAGACTAAAAGAAAAAATAATTAAAAGTGCGATTCATTTACAAAACCAATGAAAGAAAAAGGAAAAGCTCTGTTAAGACGGTTATATGGGTCAAACAAGTGCCTCTTGTGGAGATTTTCAAAGTGCTAGGTTTATACATTGCTTGCTAATTGGAGGAGGGGAAAGTAGTAATACAGCAGCTGTGATCTTTTGCAATTTGAATTTCACCCTAAGTAGTCTTTACAATGATGAATTGATTGTAAATTAGATAGCTTCAACAAATAGTTTGTTTTAAATAAAAGCGTTTATGATCTAAAAGTGGATGGGGAAACAAGAAACTCTTATTTTGACTGAGGAAAATATTAAATGAAAGTTCGACTTGTTTCTCGTTTAGTTATTCGTTGTTGGATGTCAGTTATAAAATCTTTGGTAAAAACCTTTTAACGAATGTTGTTTTGCAAGTGGCATTTTGAATTATAAGTCTCCGGATAAATTTTGCTTACAAATGGGCTTTTCAATATATTTTCTAGATTTTTCAATTACACACGTACTATATAAAAAAACAAACATTTTTTAAAGTGTTATTTTTACATTTATATAGATGCATCGAAATTTAAATCTTGTAGGATTTACCCACAAAATTCAATTTTTCATTACCTCCGGAAAAGTGTGACTTTTCCATTGCTTACATGCGAAGGTAAAATTTCATTTTTTTTCTTTTTTTAATTACACTGACATATCAAATCCTTAAGACATGCTATCTGTAAATAAGTTTTTAAAAATGATTAACACTATTTTTAAAGGACGCATTTTGACGCATTTCGAATTTTATAAGAAAAATTACAAAAAACTTTTGCAGTTTTATCTCTTATATTGACTTTTATCCTTTGAACGAGGTAAATATACATTGAAGTCTATTTTCTTTAAGAGTGTTGAAATATTGAAATTTTCTATGTGTTATACCTATCTCTACGGATATACGTCAATTTGACTCGATCGTAATGTAAACAAAATTTTTAGTAAATTAGTTCTCATGCAAACATTAAAACAATAATAAATAGAAATGTACCGATAAAACTTCAATCCGTTATCCAATATTGTTATCTCAAATGAAACAAGCAATAAGCAACAGCAGAAAGAACGAAACGTTAATTGAAATCAGAGTGTGAAGAGATTTTGAAGGTTTTAGTTGCCTTGTTCGAGTATTGAAAAATGAAGTGTGGAATATTGAAATAATATATAATAACTTCAATCCGTTATCCAGTGTTATCTCAAATGAAACAAGCAATAAACAACAGCAAAGAGGCAGAGAGAACAAAACGTTAATTGAAGTCAGAGTGTGAAGAGATTTTGAAGGTTTTAGTTGCCTTGTTCGAGTATTGAAAAATGAAGTGTGGAATATTGAAATAATATATAATAACTTCAATCCGTTATCCAGTATTATTATCTCAAATGAAACAAGCAATAAACAACAGCAGAAAGAACGAAACATTAACTGAAGGAGTGTAAAGAGTTTTTTAAGGTTTTAGTTGCTTGGTTTGAATATTGAAAAATAAAATGTGGAATATTGAAATAATATATAATAACTTGAATCCGTTATCCAATATTTTTATCTCAAATGAAACATGCAATAAGCAACAGCAGAAAAAACGAAACGTTAATTGAAGGAGTGTAAAGAGATTTTGAAGGTTTTAGTTGCTTGGTTCGAGTATTGAAAAATAAAATGTGAAATATTGAAATAACATATAATAAAATTATTGAATAATAAAAACTTTCTATAAATATTATCTCATATTTTGATTTTTCACTCATAGTGTATAATTACAATGATTTCTGAGTGTTGTTATATATATTAGTTCATGCGTCAAATTAACAAGTGTTCATAGAGACAGGTATATAAGAAACGTCCGTAAACCTAGTGTTAATATTATGAATATGTTTTAGCTACCTAGTCAACATTAAAGGTTGTATCCCACATCAATATATATGTGTGAGATCTACTTTATAAATTTCGGTTTATTATGTTAAAAGCAAAACAATTATTTAAATTTATTATTTTGTTTACGTGAATTTATTTATCATTGTTTAATTTTTGTCACCGTGAACT
This sequence comes from Pardosa pseudoannulata, assembly GCA_032207245.1. Taxonomy (NCBI): domain Eukaryota; kingdom Metazoa; phylum Arthropoda; class Arachnida; order Araneae; family Lycosidae; genus Pardosa; species Pardosa pseudoannulata. The sequence continues at coordinate 81,819,963 of CM063505.1, forward strand.
GAACGATATTGAAAAAGTATATTATTTTGTAAGCTGTGGCAAGAAGGAAGTGCTAGTTCTGTTTTGTTTAATTAACAGTATTCTATGAAAAAATTGTCATATAACTAGGTGAGTCTTGGACTCTAGTTGGCATGTTGATTTGTGAAATAAATGAGATTTGGCAATATTAATAGTTTGGAGTATTAATTTGCAATACAAGAAACCTTTTTTATTTTTACGACATCACGTGTTGAAAAACATATTCTTCGTAGAATTCCTTTTCTCTTTGAAGAATAAGCGGATTTCTAAATGGAGAACGAAAAATTATTAAGCAAATAAAGGTCTTATTATACATCAAATTTAAACAAACTAAATCAATTAAAAATATTTTGAAAAAAATCCGCACATTCAAGAAGTCAGCACATGAATGTTTTTTAGTGTATACAAGAGATACTCTCCATTTGTTTTCAATTTAACAAATTGAGTTTATTTCGTTAATAATCATATTTATCTGATTAAGCGATGTAGAAAACTTTGTATGAAAAATAAACTTACAACTGTTATTTTATATGGATTCCATGAGCAAGAGGATAGGAACAAAACAGCTTTTTTAATATCGAGAAGGAAAAATATCATTAATTGCGTATCTTTCAACTGTAAAACAAGGTGACACAAAGGGTCAGTTTATGTTGCCATCGAATTGAAATAAAATTAATTCTAATTATTTAAATAAATGTATTTTAAATTTCAATTATTTAATTTTTCTTTGTATGACCATTTTTGCTAGTTACTCAACAAATCTAATTATCTACACATTTAGCGATTTTCGCCAGACAGGACATCAAAGTGGGAGCTACCGGTGGAACATGTTGAGAATAAAATGATTTTTCAAGTGAAATGAAGTGATGCTGCCCAAATGTAAAATAAAAACGACGTTGTTACTCAAGAGGGCAGCTGTTAGCCTGACTGTAACCGTTCGTGTCGGAATAAAGAATTTGTTACTTGGCGCAAGCGTCGTTGTTCCTTGACTCTGGCGGAATTCTTACAATTTTCTTTACAGTACATTCTGGGGTGAATCTGCTAACACATTAAGAATAAAAATTACATACTTGACGATGTACATGAAATAAAAAACTAAATATTTTCAATATAAACATATTTATTCTATCAAAAGTTTTGGCTCTTATTCTGATAGTCAACAAAAAAACGTTACACATTGACCATGTAACATTATCTAATTGCATATATAAATCATGGACAAATATAAGAAGTGAGATAAGGAGCCCCTGACTATATTGAAAAGTAGTCAGAATTCGGGAATCATCCAAATAACTTAGAAGTGCTGTATTTAATGCAATAAGTCTATACATAGTACAACTAGAAAGTTTTCCGTCATTTCTAGTGGTATATTTTTCTCGACCGCTCACGTGAATTCACTTTGCTTCAAGTTCTGCTCAAGCCTGAGGCACATGTGAATTCACGCTCTGCAATTTCTGTTCCTGAATGCGGAAGCATTATCACTTGTAAGTTTTATCATATGTGTTATCATACAGAGTAGAAGAGAGAAGTATAATTTTTGTGATTTCACTATTGTTTTGCTTAGTTTGTACTTTGATTTATCAGCGGATTCATATTTGAATTTGTTGCTGTTAAATTTTTATTCTTTTCTTAACAATACAAGTTTGCAGTAACCAGTTTCAGAATTTCATTATTTCCACCAATACTTAGTATAAGAAACGAAAAATATTTGCCAGTTGCGAATGTGTTAAAATTCTGTCATTACCAGCCACATCACGATCAAAGAATGATCCCCAGAATCAATTGACGCTAACAACAAGATTAACAATATTTTACCTTTCAGGATATTCACCCTCCTTTTCTTCGATCTTTAAATTCATTTCGGAAAATTCTCGAAAGATCTGTCTTCAAAAATAATAAGCATGGACAGAAAAAAATAGCTAAACACTTAGTGTCAGTTTAAATAATATATAATAAAATTCAGTAGTTCAGGAGCGTATCGTAAGAAACGAAACCCTTCAATTATTCAGATCACAAGACTGCTACTCTTTAATGCAAATGGCATACGATGTAAGAAAGCCACGAAGAATGCTAATCGATATCGATTATGATAGACAGTCATCATCGTTTCTGACTCAAAGAAGTTGGGAAGGAAATCGTTTCACAACCGTTTTCGGTGATGTAATGCGTTCACTTAATGCGTGTAAGGATTTAAATTTATATAAAAAAATAAACACCGTTTTTTATTATTCGAGGAATAGACCTCTCTCTCCTCCAAGATGGTACGTTCACCTGAGCAGACGTGATAGACGGGGTCAGGACCTCATTAAGTGGCTGTCGGTTCCGTCACTATGCGAGGCAGTCACGCGCCCCGTGGATGATCGAAAAGGGTGAAATGGCTCCGGAATGTGAAAACACTGAGTCCAATGTAATGGAGGGTTGAATTCTGTTTCGATTCCATCATAGAGGGATGAAGAGTTTGGAACGAGAAGAAAAAAGTTACATAGATAACCAGCGAGTTGTCGAAACTTCTAACTGTTTGTAGAACACTCGTGGTTGAATACGCGAGAAAATGCATTTGGAAACGCCGTTTCGAATTGTGTACGGATATCAGGTCACAAACACACATATAATGAATAGGGGTGGATGGAAAATAAGAGGTTTGGTTGAGGGTCCCATTTGGGTTAGATCATCATTGAAACTGTTCTGAGCAACTACTACTGTTATAGAGTACAATTAAACACTGGTTTAAACTGAATATAAATATAACGTGCATATATATATATATATATAATATATATATATATATATATATATATATAAGAGAGACAGAGAGAAAAAAAAAGGACACAACATCCTACCTCTTACGTCATTATGGTGTAGTTTTTACTCGATAAGGACTTGAATATAAAATCCTTAAGGACTAATACAGGATAAATACTATATAAGTAGACTATATAAGTATAGGGATAAGGACTTTACTCTATAAGGAGATATCTGAATCAGTCAGAAAAGCTAGGAAACTTGCCAACTCTCTGACTGTTAGTAGAGAGTACTAGTGGTTGGATAATAGAAAAAATACATTTAGAAACACTGCAAAATTGCTTTTGGATATAAGATCACAAAAAGAGAGATAATGAATAGAATATGTCAGTTCACCATTGAAATCGCTCTGAGTTAGTTACACCTTACACCTACTATCGTAGGCTACAGTTTTGAGGTCGAGTGAACTAAAACAGACAAAAATACTATATGTGTGCAAGAGAGGCACAGAAAGAGAATAAAACCACCAATTGAAAGGGCTTCGCAATGTGAAAACACTGAATCTAACACAATGGGAGGTTGAATCTCTTTCAGTCCCTTCTCAAAGTGTGAAAAACCCGAAAAGAAGAAGAAAAGGGATTGTCCCCAAATTTTGATCATTCTGTGGAGAAAAAATCTTTGATCCTGATTTCATGCCTCTCTCTCATTTGCCGATCGCCTAGGAAGAGGACATTTAAATCTACATATTTATACTGCATGTCCTCTGGGTGAACCGGAACAGGTCCTCTGAGTGAACACAAGATGATTCGGGTAACTACCAGTGCTCGAATCTGGAATCCCAGAATTTTAATCCCTCATGCTAACCCTTCCAAGGCCATCCCTTGACCAAATGAATAAACTAAGAAAATAAGAATGATACAGTAGTTAAAACGTCGCTTTTCAACAAGACAAATCTGTTTTCTAGAAAACAGACTGGAAACCACCAAACCCATTTAATAGAGTGTACACAATTTTCATGGGTTTCCTCAGGATTTATTTAAAGAATTTGTTACTATTAATAAAAGATAACCATTTCTCTTCTCAGAAGAGTTCAGTAAAAATACCTTTCCTATTCGGCCAAATGAAAACAAAGTAGATAGGTTACTGCTTTTTAGTTTTGATGTCTATGCGTTTGAATTTCTCTATTTCGGCAGTAGATGAGGGTTCATGTTATCCTAGCACGAAGTACGAAACCAGAATACTAGGACGTGAAATTGGAGACTGGAAGGCACATTAAATATTTCTGTACCCTAACCGGGAAGGATAACTCTGGGGGTCTGGATAATCTCTCGCTAGCAGGTTGGTAGGTGGAAGAGAAATACTGAATCAAGAACAAAAATCTCTCCTCCTGAGGAGAATCAAATCTGAGGGGATTCTCCTCCGTGGCATGATGGGCGTCTGTCAGGTACTTTCCCGTATCAGGTAATGCGGCTTTTTGAGAAATATCAGATTTTTTTTCTAGGGTCAGATTCCACAATACATACTATCACAGTTTGTCAACTTTTCTCCGTCACCGCTACGACGCCAACCAGTTATGCAACATTTAAAATCTGTGATTCTTTGATGAGAAATATTATTGCGAAGTGAAGTGAAATTAAGTCTTTTGACGAGATGAATTAATCACACTTCTTGTTTCTTTTATCATTAATGATTACACAATTAAAAGACACAAGATAAATGTTATTTAAGGCAGGTGAAAAATAAGGAATCAAAATTTAGTTGTTTGAATGGAAGTTAAGATTTAAAGATGAGGCAAAATCTTAAGCTTGTAAAAATAAAGCATTTTCTTATAACTTAAAAAATGCGAATTTGGAAATTCAATAGGAAAACTGTAGATAAGAATAGAACAGCATGAAAATATGATAGTTAATGACAGCATAGTTTGGGGAATGACATTTATAACTCTCGCCAGTACCACAAAATATATATTTTGGGACAGAGCCGTTGAGAGATCAAGGAATTGACTGTAGCGTTCTCTATCAACCTGTTGTGAACATTTAATTTAACAAGTGATTATTATCTAATACTTTTATTTCTTAGAAATAATGTATTTGAAGTAGTATTGATATCTTAATAACTATGAAACACTAAAAATAACTGTTAGGTATATTCTCTGACTAAATATTATAATATATTAATAGTGTATTTCCATGTTATTTTTTTTTTTCATTTAATTCAACTTATAATAGTGTAACGTATGCTTTACCAAAATGATAAATCTCAGAAATACGAGCTGCTAGGCAAAATCTAATGCTGTATTTGAATTCAGGGTATCAAATTCATATAAAATCAGCTCTAAATATCCAGGCTCCAAAACCACTGTTGACCTGTGCTATCATTTATCTGTAGATGAGAGTCAATCCCCAAGTATAAAGACGTTGCTTTCCAAGAGAGATTTTTCGACATAATGCTATTGCCCACAGCGCCAATTTAGGACATATTTTAATTTAAATATCAAATCTTATAGCTAAAGTTTGAAATATTTTAAAAATGTGTTCAAATTTAAATTTGTTAGATTTAATTAAATTCTTCATATCTTGACAAAAGAATGTAGAAGGGATATTAGCTCAGTTGAAATAGCTCAGAATAGCTGGTTTCTTTTGTTGTTGTTTGGAGCACTACGGCCTACTTTTTGCAACACGAAGGCTCACGAGACCGGGACTTACTGTTTAAAGCCTATTCCGCATGGCTACGAACATCCATGCAATATTGGGATTCGAACCCATGAGCTATGGTACCGAATATTAACGCCTTAAGAATAGTTGGTTTTGAGTAATACGATAAGTTTTTTGATGCCTTTAGGGATAACTAGATAGGATACTACTGCTAAATTCCAATTTTAAAAATTACAAACATTTAAAAATGTGTTCCTCTTTATATTTGTTAGATTTAATTAAATGCTTCATAATCTTGTCTAAAGGGATATTAGCTCAGTTCAAATAGGGAAGAATAGCTGGTTTTGAGTATTATGATAAACGTTTTTCTATCTTAAGGGATAATTGGGTAGGATATCACTGCTAATTGGATAATTACATGTGTTAAGGATTTTCATCGTCCATAAGGATTTTTACTTGGTTTATTGTAGTGTTAGCAATTAGAATAGCCTATTGTCATATGTGAGCGTTACTTTCTCTAAGAGAATTTTGAACTTCGATGTATTTGTGTTATGCCATATAATAGAAAAGTAAAATATGACATTAGATCTTATTTCATCAATTACTTATCGCAGGAAGTCCAACTAGGACCTCCTCCTGCAACCCTGAACTTAACTGATTTTTTCTAAAAGACAGTAATTTTAAACTTCGATGTATTTGTGTTATGCCATATAATAGAAAAGTAAAATATGACGTTAGATCTTATTTCATCAATTACTTCTCACAGGAAGTCCAACTAGGACCTCCTCCTGCAACCCTGAACTTAACTGATTTTTCCTAAAATACAGTCATAATAGTACAAAATGGCTTATCGCACTGCGTCCATGGTTTATAGCTTTAATTTGATAATAGAAGTTTTTGGTAGAACACCAGAATAAGAAATACGTACTTGACGATATACATGAAATAAAAAACTAAATATTTTCAATGCAAACATATTTATTCTATCCAAAGTTTTGACTCTTATTCTGACAGTCAACCAAAAAAGTTACATATCGACCATGTAACATTATCTAATTGCATAAATAAACCAAGGACAAATATAAGAAGTGAGATAAGGAACTCCAAACTATATTGCAAAATAGGCAGAATTCAGGAATCATTCAAATAGCGTAAAAGTGCTATATTTAATGAAGTGGTAAGTCCATGCATAGTACAACTAGAAAGTTTTCCTACATTTCTAGTGGTACATTTTTTAATTAAAGCCTCTTGCCCTTGAGTACTAAGTGAAATGCAAATAGGGTTTTGCTACAATTTAACTAATTCGTCATTTTCCTTTCAAAAAATCTTTAAAGGTAACATTTCTATCCAAATAAAGATATTTTTTCCTTGAACTCTTTATATGCTTCGATATACGGTGTTTACAAAATAGCTTTTCAAAAACTCTTAACTATTCAGCCATTTTTCTTAGTAAACGTACATCCTGCATACTAAATTATGTTATTTGATCTTTACGAGATTGTTCTAAAATAACACTAACAAGCCACGTTAACCTCCTTTTACTTTGAGGTCTCTCGAATATCCGGAACTGTTTTTCTAGAATATTACATTGGTAATAAGTATGGGAAGCACATACTTTTTTTTATATAAAACTAACGTGTCAGGGCTTTGGTGAACCGGCGTTTTAAAAACTTCATGGTCTGAAAAGGTTCTTAGGCAAGAGTGTACGTCGTCGGCTAACACACACAGCTGGCTCAGGTACGTGATAGTGCACCTTCAGAAAATGAGAAGATCTCCGTATCAAAAGTGACCCCCGTACCACTCAGCGTAGGTTTCCTCTGCGATGTATATTAAAATGAGCTCCCACACGTTATTCATTACTTTGTTTTGGAAGAGGAGACTATGTCCCGTTTAACCCCAATCACTCACTAGTATTAGCAGACAACAGCGGAAGGCTACGTGTGATGGATAGAGCATGAAGCCCCTTCTCTGTGTTCTGCCGGCGACCAAGGGATGTGTCGATTAATCAAGATATCACGTTCTTGGTAGGAAGGTGCCCAATTAATTATCCGGAGGTCAGATCTTACCTCCTCTTCATAATGAGATGGCTTGACCTTTCTCGATACGTCACGCCTTCGAGACAAGAGCTTCGTAGGCGGGGGGTGGCTGGGAATAACTTAATTATGGCAATATTCCAAAAATAAATTAAATAAAATGCGGGGCAACATTGAAAAAAATCAGGTCATCACATAAGAAAATTTTAGAAAAATTTTTTTTTTAGACAAATCTAAAAAGAAGTGCCTTAGATTCTAATTTTAAAATATCCGAAATAGTGGAAAAAATTTTACCGTTAATAATACAGAAGCCAATAAACCCTCTTCAAAAATATAAAATCCGATTTAAAAAAATTTAAATCACATAAATTATACTTTATATTTCATATTTAACTTTATGGAATAAGAAAAAAATCTGCAGAAAAATATAACTGGTAAAATGGGAAATTTCAAAATTACATTTGTTTCTTGTTTATACGAGAAGATAAAAGTTTAGTTACCAACTGTATCAATAAATACATATCCAATGTAAGTAACTCTCAACTAGAGAGATAATATACGTAAACAGCTATTTCCAATATATGGGCGAGCTACACGAGCAAACTGAGAAAGAGCATTTGTAAGAGTAGATTGAAGGAACTCAGTGGCTTGTTAAAGCAACCTGTTCTCCTTTGCCTTCGCATTTGCAAAATTGTTAATAAGATTTTTCATATTCATCGTCTTATATTTATTTGAAACTAATAACATTCAGACTATCAAGCCATTGGAAATATATATTTTGACGTCACTTCACTGGTTGCTGAATACCGAGGGGCCCCAATGCCTTGTATTATCTAGCCTTATGTGTGGAAGACACATGATGTAAACCATAATGCCTGTTTCTGATTAAAACCCCTTCTTAGTCGACGACACATGTCAATTTCAAAGACCACGTGATCGGCGTCACAGGTGACGAAGAGAAAAAAAATGCATCTTTGTACATTTACTTTGGTTTAGTTTGAAACGATAACAAAACCGACTGCTTAAAGCTAATTCCAAATGGTTACGATTTTACTCTTCGGTCCCAGAATTCGTGAATTCAAATCCCATTGCTGGTATGGATATTTCTAGACATACTGAATCGGATTTAAGCAGTAAGTCCTGGCCTCATTAATCCTCGAGAGGCAAAAGCGTACAATTATCCATTTTCAACTCAAATAATTAAAAAGATTTGATGACATTGTTATCTTCCTAAAGAGAAAAGGCAAAATATAGCAGAATATAGAGAAAACGTTAAATTTCCATGACAGCGTCTCCGAAAACATATTATAGCCAAAGCGCTTTTTTTAACATGTTTTTATACAGCTAGGTAGATGACACCTACACACACGTGGGACATTTTCTTTTGATAAAATGATTTGCTACAATTTCGAGAGGGGACCAGCCCCCCCAATCCCCCCTTGCTTGAGTTCTTGAAAAAACACTGAAGCATGGCACCTTTTTTATTAGTATAAAATTTGTCATTTTCCATAACTAAAAATGCTTCGTATGCATTATTTGGCATCTAATTTCTTCGAAATTGTTGTTGTCAAATGGATTATATTCTTTACAATGAGATCGGGCCTAATTAAAATACCGTATATTTCCGCGTATAAGACGATACCTAAAACCTAAAATTGACCCCCCAAAATACGAGGTCGTCTTATACGATAGGTAAAAAAAAAATGTTGATTGCAAAACACCATTATAAAATGAATCAAGTCACTAAGCGAAAGCGGGAGTCAGTGCAGGTGTCCGATGGCAATGCTGCCAAGCGCATAACTAGTCGCATAGTTGCCAAGTCGAATAACTACGAATATGACATAATTTCATAAACAACTATGCAGTATTAATCAATGCAACAATCCCAATTTGGTGTTGTAAGGTGCTAAAAAATAAAATTTGTTAGTTCCGTATATCTACGCATTACAATATTATTGAGAATTTTGTGGTCGCCTTATATGGCAGATATATGCTAAAATTGTAAAAATTGGCTGAAAACTTATACCTCGTCTTATACGAAGGTCGCTTTACACATGGAAATATATGGTAGTTTTCTTTTTTGTAAATTTACAGGTCACTAATCGTGCAATTATGGATTGAAAATGATGAAACAACATGAAATTATAAAAAATATTTTATTATTAAATATGAATTATTAAATATTTTATATATGGATTGAAAATGATGAAACAACATGAAATTACAAAAATATTTTATTATTAAATATGAATTATTAAATATTTTATACATGGATTGAAAATGATGAAACAACATGAAATTATAAAACTATTTTGTTATTAAATATGAATTATTAAATATTTTATATATGTATTGAAAATGATGAAACAACATGAAATTATAAAAATATTTTATTCCTAATATATCTGCATATAAATTTAAGGCTCTTGATGTCAGATACCATATTGATAAAAGTAAAATGCTTACATGCTATTGAATGCGTAAAGAATATTCTGTAAATTTCTTCAGAATACATAATTTTTTTTGATAAGTGATTTATTTCAAATGTTTGTTTTTGAAACCTAATTACAGTCCATACATTCAAGAATGAATCATTTGAACTCTTCTCATTGAATCTTGAGATTAAATTAAAATAAGAAAAAAAAAGTGCAAAGGGATATTAAAGATCTTTTGTCTCTTTAAAGAAGTTAGCTAGAATTAAGTTTTTAAAACAGGTTTAAAACTTAATTCTAGCTAAATTTATTACAGCAAAAATTATAAAACTGTGCCAGTGGGATTGAGACTCAAATTAAGTTCAAATGAATAACCAACAACAAGAAGTGAGGCTAGAGCTGACAAAGCTTTCATTAGTTAAGTTTGTCCTGACCACTAAGCCTTAGTTATTTATGTACTGATTTAATATTCCAATTGCAGCTATGTAACAACGGTTTGTTTATTCAGTTGCCCTTAATTTTGATGCCTAAATCACTCTAGCATTGCTTTTATATTTTTGTTACATTTTGCTTCTGAAGCTTTAGTTTGTTTAATGCTGCATCTATGAATTCTGTTTCATGACTTATGTTATGATTCCACATTTTAAAGTAATAAATTACTAGTAAAAAAAGTGTTAACTTTAAACTGCTTTATATAAAAGGATATAAAACTACCACTAGTTAACACATTGTATGTAGGACACTCACTAGTACGTTTTCTGACGATTGATATTTGAGCTCAGGTCACTTACTAGTACGGATTAGTGTAACAACATGGTTTGTTTGTGGGTACAAAAATAACGGTATATACAGGAAAACGAAACCGAATGTTCTTATCTACTACATAGATTCTGGAAAAAATTAGACAAATAAAAACCAGTTTTTACATCAGTCGATGCGGAACCACAGAACTGGAAGGTTGATTAAAAAAAATCAATCTAGAGTTAAAATTAACTTTTTATTTATCCTTGCGAAAATATTATATATATATGTATAATTCTATTATATATATATATATATATATATATATATATATATATATATATATATATATATATATATTTGTTTATTTGTCTATTTATATATTTGTTTATATATTTCAATATAAAATACGAAAAGTTGGTTAAAAAATTAAATAATTTCCGATCTATTGAGATTTAACTGAATAATTAAATTTAAGCACAAAACGCCCGCTCCCGGAGCAATTCCGCTCCGAAATATACCCACACACGTGTTAAAATGATAATTCAAGTTGCACACATTTTGTGCTAAGTTTAACTTTCTTCTTCATGTATCTCTCTTCCATTGGAATGGCATTTATAAACCTCCTTCAACCTTTCCTTTCACTTCACTTCGAAAGTAAACGTCGACTCGCTCTTGATACATGCATAGTTTAATGCCGCAAAGAAAATACCAGAGTAAACGTGCAGTAGGAGATCTTTATACTTGATAGGCAGTGTGTGTGCATATCATAATCACTAGGGCCCTTACTCTGGGAGTTGCGGTTCGTACCGCAAGTGCGGTATGACGTAGTCGCGGAAACTTGGCCTAACGATACCTAGTTGCCGCAACTAAGTTCAAACCGTACTCTGGGAGCACGGAAACGAAGGTGCGGTAACTAGCTTACTATCGAGTTTGAGAAATAAATCCCGCCTTTGGGCTGGGCTTATTTTAGAGGCGGAGTTTAATGGGATCTTCTACTTTGCACCATTTAAACCAATCAGAAATTTAGAATTATAATTCTGATTTTCAGTTTCGGCATCAGCAATGTTTGTAAATATAAACAAATAAATAATTCGCATTTTTCTTTGCATGCGTACGGTATTGATAAAAGTGGCATCCAAATCTCAAGAGTTTAAATCGAAGAGATTGTCTCAATGAAACTTTTACACATGATTAGTTTTATGGAGCATTATTATATACAGTATGGAATTTTATTAAGCATATAGAGGCACTTTCCATAGGTTTGGTTTGGAGTGCTACGGTCTACTTTTTGCAACACGAGTGCTAATGAGACCAGGACCTGCAGCTTAATTGACCTGAAGTTGAATTTTCTGGGTTTCTGCAAGTTACATTCTCTTACAGATATATTTTATACATTACAATTATGATGGAATGCATAAAAATGATGTAACTGATGAATATTATGATATAAATATTACTGCATGGAGATCATTGATAAAAAACTTGATAAAAAGTTATATTTGTACTGAAAAAACTGTAAAATGATAGTTATTCTATCAAAATTTATCATATTACTACTATATATCAATACCTAAAATCTAAACATCAATGTTTTGTTTTGAACACAGTTATTAAAATATATAAAATGCAAGAAATTAAAATTTGAAAATCACAATATGAAAATTATGGTTATGATGAAAATAAAAGATATAAATATGATGAAAATTAAAGATAAATAATATTTAAATCATACTTTGATAGTATTTTAAAAACAGTTTTATTATATGTAAACACAAATTTTGGGTTCAGACTAACATCACAGGTATCCATGAAGATTGTAAATTTTGTGCTTAAAATATGTAAAATAAAAGCCGAAAGTTATAAAGGCTTCGATCTTTTTATTACTTAGCATTGTTAACAAGATTTCTACTAGTATGAAAAACATAAAATATAAGATCAAAACTGAAGATACACAATATTTACATCATACTTTTATACTGCTCTAAATTCAGCATTAATATATTTAAAAACAACTTTTTAGTTCATACTGTTAATATCAGTGGTATCCGTGGAAATGGCATGGAATTTTCTACATTTTGGCACTATACAAAACAGGTATATTTTTTTTTAACTGAGCTATATATTCGTAAGTCAAATAAGCCGCCATGTTTTCTTACTATCGAGAAGTTCTCTCTACCAAATTTGCTGCCGGAAAGTTTCCGCAACCTGTAGCTATCGGTAACTTTCCGCATGTAACCCCAGAGTACCGAAGTATCGTTTGCTCTCAAAATTTTCGCGAGCTGACGTCAACATGACGTCATACCGCACTTGCGGTACGAACCGCAACTCCCAGAGTAAGGCCCTACATTTTACTCACAAAAAGAATATTTTTATTCTATTAGAATGACGCTGTATTCTTCTTACCAACCCAATACAACAAAGCTATCACAATAACAACTCTTTTGTTGACACTCGCTAAATCACAAACTTCTGTTGATATATCGAAATGTTACCGTTACATTCACGTCACCAGTTGTAGTGGGAAATCTTTATACTTGATAGGCAGTGTGTGTGCATGTCATAATCACTACATTTTACTCACAAAAAGCCTATATTTTTTATTCTATTAGAATGACGCTGTATTCTTCTTACCAACCCAAAACAACAAAACTATCACAATAACAACTCTTTTTGTTGCCACTCGCTAAATCACAAACTTCTATTGATATATTGAAATGTTACCGTTACAAACCTTAAACACATACTTGTATTAAGGTTTTCACAACCCTTTCGAAACAGAAGTAGCTATGAATATCACGACTACTACTGCAATCCTCCGAACAATGGCCGCCGAAAAATAGGGTGCTGGCCTTCGGAACCGGAGTTCGTGGGTTCGAATCCCACTGTGGCATGGATGTTCGTAGCCGTTCGGAATCGGCTTTAAGCTGTAGGTCCCGGTCTCATTAGCTCTTGTGTTGAAAAAAAAAAAAAAAAAAAAAAAAAAAAAAAAAAAAAAAAAAAAAAAAAGACTGTAGCACTCTAAACCAAACCAACTGCAATCCGTACTTTATTGTCGTTTTCATGAATAGGTCTGTTTTACAGCCACAGACATTCTAGATTCCTATCAGTCCACTGCAAACAGATTGAAACACGTGCATACATAATTAGAATCGCGTTGAAATTAACGTTAATTGATTAAAGCGACGATGTCAGGTTACGAAATGGGTCTTGGGATGAAATGGAATGAGGAAAAATAATGTAATAATAATGAAAGGGGAAAAAAAGAGAATGACTCTTCAATCCCGCGATTCCCCTTTCTCCGCGAGCCTGTCTCCCACATGGATTTGTCGAGCGTTCTCGTTTCTCTTTCTTAGAATCGCGGGCGTTGCCAGGTGGCTTAAAAGATGCCGCATTCCTACTGGTAACACGATGAGCTCAGATGTCGGTCCACTGAGCCGAGAACGGGCGCCCATACCCCAAGATACATACTCATAAGGGTGAAGAAAAAAGTATGATCAGAAAGAAAAGTAATCCCTGTCTTTATAAGACTGTATATTTCCTATCTCAGTGTGAAGGTCAGGATAAAGGAAATTGAACCTCATCCTTTTTTATTTCTGTATAGAGAAAGTATTGTAATCTACATGGGGTGCTCGTCTATTTGCTCTGGAATCAAGAACAAATATCATGCAATATCTAATACATTACATAATTTCAGGGATGAATTGCATGGTTTTCCTGAGGAATAGTTACCAAAACAGTTACCAGGGAGCAGTTACTAGGGTTTCGTTTGGTTTGGTTTGGAGCGCTACGGTCTACAGTTTTGCACATAAGGGCTAATGAGATCGGGACCTACTGCTTAAACCCGATTCCAAACGGCTACGAGCATCCATGCCATAGTGGGATTCGGACCCACGAACTTCGGTACTGACGATCAGCGCCCTAACCCAGCGGCCAGCGTTCGGCGCAGTTACTAGGGTACAGGTACCAGAATCGCGAAATACACATTACATGATTCTGGAAACTATGCAAAAACTTATTGTGCAGATTTTTTTAACCTTTTGGCTATTTACAGAATAATTATACATTAATCACAAAACTTTAAATTTCATAAGCCTAACTGAAAAATTTAGACGCTACATCAACCTATTTTCTGCTTAAGATATAGTTTATTGTATATTACATGTGATATTGTAAAGAAAAGTTTCGTTTTGTATCTGAACTTTGGTTTCACCTATCCCCGTACACCACCACTGAAGGCTTGCAGAACTGAAGTGGTCAGTATTAGGAAAGAACTTTGAACTTTTTTCAAATTATAGAAAGTCACACTGGCTTGGTGGGATCTGACCCTGTGTTCTAGAGTTGACCTAAGTTTTGGATGCAAATTTTTTTTGAGTCAGAAGGTGTTGGTTTATGGGAAGAGGTAAAACCAAAGTTCAGATACAGAATAACTTTTCATTACAGATATACAGGCTTATAAAGCATTAGCTGTGTATATCACATGTGATGTACCGGACAGGAAAAGGTTAAATAAATTTTTAAAATCTATGCAATAAGCTTTTGAACAGCTAAAGAACTAGTTTATGTTTTTGATAGAGTGATTGGATATATTTTCAGATTTCAACTAAATGCACAATAATTTGCATTCCAATATTATTTTACTTAAAACTTATTATCTCTTTAATATACTATCTCGAATTTTTACGGCTACTTTAGATATAAAACTCAGCGCAATGAAGAATACTTACATTCGGATTGTCGAAAATATAATCTTAGGTGGTGCTACTGTTTGGTGAGACCATAATAATCTGGCCAGAATGAGCAATATTCCTGTATTCAAAGAGCTTCTCTGTTTGTGATCTGCTCTGTTTCGACTGTTAAAAATTACGGCCGTCATACATTCTATTGACATTTCTGTTGCAACTGAGTTTGCTTTGTTTTACTTGAAATACAGATGGCGTTAATTTGTTTAGTTTTCCTTTTTTTCTTCCTCTTATTGATGTTATTGATTGTTGTGGTATTTCCTTATTGATTTCATTCAACTCTTATTTATGCATTGCTGATAAGACTTCTAAGTTTAACTAGCTTATTTATATACTGATGACTCTAAATTGAAGGATAAGGTTAGAAGTTCTTTTGTTTTTGTATGCAACAACTTTTAATTAGGTTTTTCCTACGAGGAGCATTAGGGTGTATCATAACGTCTTTGGCTTCCTCGATCAATCTGCTTTTAAATGGATACTTGAGAATAGTTCTTCTCCTTTTTTTCTTCTTTTTACAGACGAGTATCGAATCAGTAGAGAGCTATTTTTGGTACTGGAGTACTCAGATCGTTTCGATTCAAATCTTGCTGCTGACTTGAATATTCAGAAACGGCAATAGATTCTCGTCTCACTAGTCCTCGTTTAGCGAAAATTTGATCTAGTGCACTCAACTTAAACTTTTCTTTTCTATCTTTCATATTAAAACTTACAAAATCACTATTATTATGCTTGGAATAATACGTCCGTTTATCACAAGAATAACTTCCTCCAACTTGATAAATCTTATGTAGCCTCTACACTGGCTAATTGTTCACCACTTCCTGATGGTGACCTTGAACGATGGTTCACTGGTTGCATCCACACGCTGGGCCACTAAATGAGCCGAGAGCGTGGATTCGTCCATAGGGTCTAATGTGCATTTTACTTGCGCATCTGGCTGCCTTTGATCTTTGGAGAAAAATCGCCTCCGAAGCCTTCGTCCACCAAGGCTATTTTATCGTCTGCCACCATGGACCACGATAAGCCATACCCCCTCCAGACGGTGGTAATGGCTTGCAGTGGACAATAGTGTGGAGGGAGCCTTAAAACATATATGTTATAAACTATTTTACTAAGTCTATTGGTCCCAAAAATAGCTCCCATCAACATGTCACAACATGTCTGTTTGATTGAAAACCTAGTATAATAGTATGATATATTTTAGATATTTAGTATGTTGGATGGATTTATTCTTGTGGCAGAGAGTGTCAAGCATCAGTACGCCTTATGAGTATTATTTTGAGAATAATTTACTTTATACTGTGCAAGATGAGGGCCCAAATGGGCTTCTCTGCTAATGAATTAAAGGTCTCTGCTGGTACAGCTGCTTTAGAACTCCCTATCATCAAATATGGTTTGGTTTGATTTGGAGCTTTATGGCCTACTTTTTTGCTAAATGAACAACCATGCCACAATGGGATTGAAGCTCACGAATTCCGGTACCGAAGATCACCGCTTTAACCAGTCGGCCATCGTTCGGCATCGTCAAGTATGGAATTAGCTTATTGTCCTAGAAGGATTCAGCGTTCTCCTATGGTGCATTCACTAATAGTACTTTTTAGTACCAGATTTCAAATCCTACTAATTGCATGGATGTCTGTAGCTGTGTTCACCCCCAGTATAAATTACTAAATTATCTTATTAAAATGGTGATAGAAGAACTGGTAACTGGATAGAAGAACTGGTCTTGCTTTGTATGATGTTTTTGTCTATGAAATTAATTTTAACATGCCCTCTATACTTCAAATCCACGATAGAAATTCTAAAATCCACTTATACTAAAAACTAAAGGATTGAAATGTGTACGTACAGTAAATAATTCTTATCTACGGTAGTTTGATAACACAAACTGCTTTTAATAAATATGTTTAGGATTTCAGTACTTTTTTTATGTGTGTGTGTGTTTACTTTAAATAACAGCCTTATAGATTCCTATTAAATAAAAAAAAACTTACTTAAAAACCCTGAAAAATCAATTTTTAAAACAGTTATTAGTTCTTAAACAGTTATTATATCTGTCTTAAACAGTTATTATATCTGTCAAAAATATTATGGAAAATGTCTAAAATATTTAAAATTTTCTTTTATTATTCACTTGCAAATATTTACTTATTTTTATATGGTTTTATTTATGATATAATTTTGTATTTTCCTTTAAAAAAGACATTCAACATTCAACATAATACTCCTCCTCATATTTAAAGACTACATGATAGCAAATTACATGACAGCTTATTTTTAGTTGTTAGGCAAATTAAAGATAAATTTTCCAGATTTAAAACGTCAAAAACATAATAAAAATCATCCTCGTAGCGTGGGATGATGATGAGTTCTTAAAGAAATGACAGCAATAACTACAACGAAAAGGAAAACTGTGCTGTCTTGTGTGATTATAACTAAGCCTCTTTGATAGTAACAAATCTCTCGTTAAAAAGCATTAAAATGCCTTTTAAGACATCGTACAAAATTGTCGGGGACATGAAAACTCCAGCAAAGTTATTTTTTTATGAACCCGCGCACCAGTGAATGAGTACAGAGGAACCCATTCAAAACCTATAGTCATTACCAGTATATATCCAACA
>CM063505.1:81842945-81940445 GCA_032207245.1 Pardosa pseudoannulata
GGACGAACCGTTCTCTTTCGGACCCCATTTTCTTCATGGTGCGGCGCCCCTAAAACTGATGCACTCGTGGCAGATGCCACATTTGCCACGCCCGAGAAAAAATTTCCAAGCCTTAAAAGTGGCCGGTATATTTGAAAATCAATAAAAACTAAACGGACAGTGATAGAAATACACAGTTTATTGCAATATGCTTGATACATTATTAAATTTTTAGGCAAACAAACTTTCAAAATTAGTTACAATGTTCCACAACAGATGGAGCTGCAATCTGGAAAAAATCTAAACTACTATATTTTTTAGATATCCATCAGAATCAGCAATAATATGGCTTATTCTCAGAATCAAATTATCAGAAACCCGTGTAAACGTCTCAGGCGGGATGGCTTCATTTACAGAACAGATGTATTGCTCCAGTTATTCAATTGTTTCTAGATACTGCCGGCACACCTGGTCTTTTAAAAGTCCCCACAGAATAATATCGTAGTTTTTTCTAGACTGCAGTGTCATCTGTTGTGGAATATTGTAACTAAATATGAAAGTTTGTCTGACTAAAAATTTACTATTGTCCCAAGCATATTGCAATAAACTGTGTATTTTTATCACTGTGTGTTTAGTTTTTATTGATTTTTCAAATATACCGGTCATTTTTGAAACACCCTGTTTCTATTTAATTACTTGTTACATACTTTTTGGTCTAAATACCGTACTAAAAAAACCCTGAAAAAAATCTGCATTATGCAAAATAAAGTTTTTAATTTTTTGCGGCCAATGCAAGCTTACATCTTTTTTATACAGAGCTTTGACTTTAAAATGCTTGCTGTGTAGGATCAACAATTTTATTTGATTAACCCGAAAGTTGTCGAAATTTTTATCCGTTATGGAGATGAGTGGTCATCATGCTTAAATATGACCTCTCAGATGGCTGCAAGAGTTGGTATACTCTTCCAAATCTTTTTTACTTGGAACTCTACGGATAGAAAAATCTCTGAATGAAATCTGAATGAAATATTGGCTTAAGTGCACAAATAATTTTAATGCCAAATTTAATTTTTTTTATAAAGTACAAGAATTTTTCAGATGAGAATAATAGGTTTAGATTGGTTTAGTCTGGTTTGCAGTCTACATTTTGGCTAGCCGAAAGCTAATGAGATTGGGATCTACAGTCTAAGCCAATTCCGAAGGGCTGCTAATATCCATGCCATCAGAGGAATTTAAACACCCTGACCCTTCACTCGAAAGTCAGCACTCTTCCATTCAGCTACCCTCTAGAAAATAACCTGTTGCTTTTTCTTATCACTTTTAACGTTCTTGAACAGTGCTCTTTTTGGTTTATCATACTTCTTTTCGAATCAAAAGAATTATAAAAATTAGTTCTCTTCGCCTTAATCATTGAAGTCCTTTTTATGTCTTATTCGTCTTTCTAAATACAAAAATATTTACTTTTAAAGTACAATAATACAAATATTCAGAAAATCCCCTTTATATTTTCATGAATGTTAACACGCCTTAATTCATTAACGTCTGAATCATTACTGCTGAATATATATTAATATGTATATTAAATCTAAATTCTTTTTTGGATTCAAAAGAGTAAAATTGATATGACATTTAAACAATTTTGTATATTATAACTCGTCTTATTAGTGATGAGCAGTGATTTTAAGCATCACGGGAGGTCATTTATTCAATAGAAAAATTAGTTATCATATATACACACTGGACTGTAAAGTAAAGTTTAATGATACATCTATTTTTCCTGATTTTGGATGATGCACTTATTGTAAAGTAAACTTTTGTGGTAGTTTGGAAAAATTATAAAATATGTATTCAAACTACAAAATTACAAGAGAAGATACTAGAAAATTTAAGAGATTGTTCAAAAGACAATCCAAGAAAAATTTCCTATTTTTACTTAAAAAAAAAAAAATCTGCAAACTTTTTTTGATTGTCTACTAAAAGGAACGTGAGGTGTTAAGGGATACTTTTAGTTAATACTTTGTTTATTTGAAAGTAAAAAATAAAATTAACGTTTGCTTTAAGCAGTTTTTGGATAACAGAAGATAAAATATTTTTACAGTTAAAATATACAAGTATAGGTAACTTGAGATAACACCAAAGCCTCAAATTATGTATTCCTTTACTCTAATATTTATCAACGCACTACACTTTCAACGTCAATTTAGCATTAAACTCTGTTGCACCTTTCAAATGGACCTCTAAGACTGAAACTTGAAAAAATTTTGAGATATCTTTAACTAGTACCAAATAACTGAACCATTTTAAAAATGATTCAGATGGGTGAAGAAGAAAAATAATTTTGATTTGAGGATGCAGTTCTGTTACTGGTACTGCTTAGAAAGTAGGCATCTTTAACACAGTAAACAAACCAGAATCGACGCACGAGTAAATCAACTGGATAATCTATCAATATACTATACGGCGTCCGGTGAAAACAACACTTGACAATGTAGACTCATTAAAACCTACAGTGGCACATAAAATGAATGACGTCCCTAACTCGTTATTATATACTAAGGGGTTGATATCTTCTACTATTCACACACTTTTTCCTTCAACTAGTTTAACTATCCATTAAATCTCATATAATTTGCATCTCTGTTAAGAACCCTTCCGTGTTCTCTACTTCCTAAGTCTAAAAGGTATCCATTCAATTTCATGGACGCGGAAGAAAAGATAACTCAGAAATTTAAGCATTAAAAATATTATTTTAAATTGATTTAATTTATAATTTCAAGTTATTACTTGGTAATTCATTATTTTATTACTTTACAATTTATTGGATCAAAACATAAAATATAAATATAAAGTGATAACATGGAGTTTCTTCGTGACCTAATAAAAATTAATCATTCATTTTGAAATACAATAATATTTCGGATACAAATAATCAGAAAATCCTATTTATATTTTCGTTATTAATGTTAACAAGCCTCAATTAATTAACGTCTGAAACATTTCTGCTGAATATATATTAATATATATCTTAAATCTAAGTTTTTATGGATTCATAAGAGTAAAAGTAATATATTAATCAATTTTGTATATTATATCTGGTCTTACTAGTGATGAGCAGTGATTTTAAACATCACAGGAGGTCATTTATACAATAGAAAAATTAGCTATCATATATAAACAACGGCGATTTCTGACGTCATTATGACGTAGAAGTCACCAGTGACATATGTCGACTATAATATGTTAGCAGCCAGGGTCTCATCGCTAACAAATGGCAAGTTAAAATTTTATTTAGCTGATATTTCTACTAATAGTTCTTCTAGTGTGTGTAATAATTTTAATTTAATTATACTATTCTCTACTATAAGTGGCAAATCCATATTTAAAATAACTTTAATGACGTCATCCAAACATGATTCCAACACATCAGCAGTAGTCCACATTTGTAATTTCAATAGCAAGAGATTACCAATAGTGATTGGAACTTCAATTATTACTTGAACTACTGTCATAATGATTGGAAAAATGTTTGAGGAACAGAAAGATTTGATGAAATGATTAAATTCTGGTACAGATAATCAAAGAATTTTTACGGCCAATTAAAAATTAAATCTCATTTAAATGCTACACAAGTACATGGAATTTAACCGGTGATTAGCTATCACTAAAGATGGTGTAAGTAGAACCGATAGATATTTTACAAAAAATGAGGTTTTCAGATAAAAATTTTTACTCTTTTAACCATTTTTAATCCCAAGCAGACAGATAGGGTCTCATCGCTAACAAATGACAAATTAAAATTTTATTTAGCTGATACCAATATCACCGTGATTGGAATTTCAATTAATATTTGGATTAACGATTGGAAAAACGTTTGAGGAAGAGAAAGATTTGATAAAATGATTAAATTCTGGTACAGCCAATCAAAGAATAATCATACGGTATTTCCTTTTACCGAACACACACAAAGCACTGTCATAACACTTTTCCAGTCGTGAAATCCGATAGTTGCTTCATTACTTCCTCTACTAGTTAGGGCATGCACGTTGTTTTTTTCTTCTTTCAAATTTTATGACTGCTAAATACCTGCGTGATATGATTAAATGTTTGTATGCCTGCCTACGCATCGTTCACAAAAGGCAGTCATTAAAAAAATACCAGGAATACACGAAGAACCTCATTTAGTGAGACGTGAAAAGCAGTTAAGCAATTCCAAGTGATTTTTATCTGTCTGAGTTGGTAAACAACGTTCACGATATTTTTTAAAAAGATAATAAAGAAGCTCTTTGATGACAGAAACTGGATTCTTGATGTCCGGGTTAATTTTGTAGGATAAGTGGTTATATTAACTACCAGTGCAGATAAATTTAGAAATACCACTCAAATGCTATGAAAAATGAAGCTTTTAGTTGAAATATACCAAAGAAAACACTTCTCCTGAGCTAATTTAGCCATAAAATTGCTATAAACCTCTCGCATATGATTCAATTTAGTTTCAAAATTCAGTATTAAGAATTCGTAATTACACATTTGCAATCCAAGTTGAACCAATATGCACTACATTTAAAACGCTTCAGTTGGCCCTTGTGGTTCTCCATGTATTTCAACAATGCCTGTAATGTTCAGAATGACAATCTTCATGTTCTTCTATATATACCTGCATATATACATAGGAAACAGCAAGAATTAAGTTCATAGATATAATACTCTTCAAAAGACTAAGTCTGATTTAATCTCTGAGATTATCCTTCCCAAATTTTAACCATGTTCTTACTACTTAAGCCATTTGTTATGTTAATTACCCTGACGGGTGTAAGGCTTTCGTGGCGCCATGTCAGACAATCTCGCCAACTTTGGTCTTTTCAACAGGGATTTTTGTTTCGGTTTCGAATCGGAATCTCATCTGGCGATCTTTTAACGAGAGGCCGTTTAGTCCCATAAAATTATCGCATGTAATCTTTAGGTGCCATTTTGATTTGGTTCGGAGTGCTACGGTCTACGGTTTTGCCCACGAGGGCTAATGAGAACGGGACCTACTGCTTAAAGCCGATTTTGAGTGGCTACGAACATCCATTCCATCATCGGGATTTGAACCCGAGAACTCCGGTTCCAAAAGAGCAGCGCTCTACCATTCGGCCATAGTTCGGCATGAATATTTTAAAATAGTATTAAAAAGTACAATATTAGTGCAAAAACATACTATCTTACGATTCGAATAAAATCCATACCATTTAGCCAAAAAACGGGCAATTTGGCCTTTAAGCGAAATGATTTAATATTGATAATATTTAGCCAATCATTAACTTATATTTCCAAAAAGAAGCTTCCTTATTTAAAGTCAACAGTGCGTTGTTTCTTCAAAGTTTTATTCTAACTTCTTAACCGGTGTATGTACCGAAAGGAAAAATAATACAGCTGTAACATTTAAAAACTTTGCCAAAATGGTAAAACGGATGAAATATTCCACTATTAAATTGTTGTAAAAAAAATGCTAGACTACCTGACCAGAGGCTTAGCTAGAAATATTCTATGGAACGCGTTTCTCCTATTTGAACTCTTATCTCAGTACAGCAATCCTTACACAATACAAGCCGAACGATGGCCGATTGGTTAGAGTGCTGACCTTCGGTACCTCAGTTCGTGGGTTCGAATCCCACTGTGGTATGGATGTTCGTAGCCGTTCGGAATCTGCTTTCAGCTGCAGGTCACGGTCTCATTAGCCCTCGTGTTGCAAAAAGTAGACCATAGCACTCCAAACCAAAATCCTTTCACAATACATGTATACAGCAATCCTTAAAGAGGTGGGTTTTTACCTCCATGTTCCCCTCTTCGCTGCGCCATTGCGTATGACCAATAATATTTATATTTATTAGACACCAAAGATGATAGTTTAAACTTTGTATCTTTTAAATTCTAAAATCTCTTAAATACTAGGTTCTAATAAATATCCTTATCAGACAATAGTATTTTCCTAAATATAAGAAGTATGGGCTTAGTTTTTTTTAATGTGATATTTTTGACGATATATTGCATCCAGTTTAGGGAGTAGTACGTTTTTAGAGAAATAAGCTGATCCAGTACAGGTGTAGTATAAGTCCGTTTTGATACTTTTTCGAAATTTTGTGATGTCTTTGCTATTTTGTCGTGATTATTACACAGATAATACTCTTTATATATTTATTTTGTTACATTTAGTTGTTTTCTCTTTAAAAGTTTTAGTTAATTTAATTTTTAATATATTTCCTTTTCGTCCCATTTCTGTTAATTTAACCATCTTGTTAATTTTTTCCAATTCGATGGCTTTTTCGCCACCATCAATAAAAAATGATGTTATGAAAGGCCTGTATTACATCTAATCGACAGATCCGTATATAAGCCGACCCCGTCCCTACTATATCTTTAAAAATCTCCGCTTATACAAGGGAATTTAAAATACAGATAATCCTATATTACTGTAGAACAAGTGGTAAAGGTACAATCAAGGTTTAGGTGTTTTCAGTCCAAACTACCGAACGATGACCTATCAGATAGGGGTAGCTGTTTGGGATTGGCTTCAAGTAGTAGGTACAGGGTCCATCAGCCGTCTGGTAAACAAAATATTAAACTGACGTATTTCAAACTAAATCATCTGAAACAATTTTTTAGATAACCCTGAAGACATACAAATTAAATAATGATTACAATTCTTTTAATAAGAAGCATGTTACATAGTCTCAAACGTAGTTTGAGACTATGTCAGTAAAGCATATATTATACAGTGGACCAAAAAAAATTTCGACAGTAGGGTTACAGGATTGCATCGTTTAATAGTTTTGCATTACATTATGCTTTTGAACTGAAATAAAATCCCCCCCATAAAAAAATACTATTTCAAAAATAAATAAAACAACTTGTTTTAATTTCAATAGCGCATACACAAATTATAAATTTAAAGAACATTGTGAAGATAACACTTTCGATAGCCAAAAAAATATTTTGGACATTTATCCAAGGTAACAAAAAATAACTTTTAAATTTTAATCAGAAGTATTTAATACTTTGTGTCACATCCTTTGGCTGCTGTAACAGCTTCTAAACTTTTGTTCATCGAAAGAATCAACTTTTCAGTGAAGTCTGTTGGTACTCTGTCTCATATATAATCTGAAGAGCACTTTTTATTTTTTATTTTCTTCTCTTGCAAATTTTTACCATAAACGCCCATAAATGTTCTATAGAGTACAAATCCGTACTTTGTGGTGAATGGGGCAGTGCTTTTTGTACATTATATAATAACCATTCATTTACAATCCAAGCGTTATGCTTAGAATCATTGTCTAGGACAAGTTTCTATTTAAATTCCTTTTTACAGCTATGCTTGATAAATTTTGTTTTAGAATATTTAAATACACTATTTTGTCCATGGTACCGTCAGTAAAAATTAAATTTCCAACACCGCTATTTGCCATTGCATCCCATACCATAACGCTATCACCGCCATGTTTAACAGTTATTTTAATATTTCAAGTTTAAAGTGCTGCACCTTTCTTTCTCCATACAAAACGACGGCCATCGGATACAAACAAATTAAATTTTGATTCATCAATAAAAATAACAGACTTCCAAAAATCTTGGAACTTTGCAATATAGTATTTAGCACACTCAATACGTAAAATTTCTGTCAGATAAGTATGTGTTCTTTTGTGGTGCATACGCTCTATATTCCTTAGAATGTTAAAAAAAATTCATACCATCTGTGGATGAACATTGACAATAGATTTCTCCTTTAACTCTCTTGCTATCTTTACTGCATAAATTGCAGAATTCTCTTTAACAAATCTCAATATCTCTCTAACTGAGGCGAAGAAATGTTTTTGGGCCGACCACTTATAGACGTCTAATTCACAGCCGGATGGTTATGGGATTACGGCTCGAGCCTGTCAAATATTATCGTGTTCACTAATGACGGTTTCTATTCTATATCTCCATTAATATATATATCATTCATATATTAATTAATATAGCTTTGTTCCTTTTCGATGTTTAAATACTCTCATTTGAGATATGGACTAGGAACAGACGTTTTAACTTAATACATTTATACTGATATGAAGGGATATAATGTATTTTCCAATCTGTTTCATTTGAGAGATACTAGTTTAGGCACAGAGAATTAAATTAAGCAGTAACGATTACAGTATGCTGTTAATGAGAGAATAACCTAACCACTTTATGTTTGTAAAATATATGACTTCATTATTTTCTACTGTAAGTCATATTTGTTTAAAATTAGTTAATATCATGGCATATGACACCAAAGAACATTCGATAGATAATGTTAATTTAAGAGATTCCATGCTTATTTCTAGAGTGACAAAGTCTATTCTCTGTCTTTCTATTATGCACATACATACACTTATATGAGTAAATGTGTAATATATAAAAAATGTCCCAAAAATTCATAAAATTTTCCCAATTCACATAATATTTTTTTTATCTTAACTTTGACAGCCTATTAAATTAAATCAAGGATGGGATTATTTGAGATTGCATTTCTTTCATACTTCTCAACACTAAAATCTCAATCAATAATTGCTACGTGTGGCCCTTTCTTACACATTATGAACAAGATGTTATTTCTCCCGAAAAAAGTTGAAGATCTTTACAATCATAGGCTGCTACTCACAGGGACTTTAAACGATCGGAATAGTCGATTATTTTGACTGGCTACGTCATTATGACGAAAATCTCCTCCAGAGTAGCAAAAGCTCCCATCATCGACGTAAGTCAAGGTGCCCAAATGAACTTCTAGTGACGTCATTAGATAATCTAGTGGTGTAGATGATTGCTGTGAGTAGCAGCCATAATGTTTACGTCTTCATGGTTACAGTTTTTGTAGAAACCACTAAAGAACTGCTGTCTTAAGTATCCTTCACAGAGATCCGAGGAAGCTCAGTCGGCAAAGGCAAGCGGTCTCATTTACGAATTCGATCCACCATCCAAGATCAGCTGTGTTTAATAATGGCAGTTCAGGCACGTAAAATTGGTTCTTGTTCACAGTGTCCTCCAAATTCCCAAATGATATATGTGAAGGTGGCAGGCAAAGTCTCGAAGTTTTCTGCTTGGTCCCTGCTTTTAAATTAAGTGGAATTACTCTGCTTGTGTTGTTTTACATAGGGAGTAATGTTGGACTCCTACATAATGCCCCTATAATAAAATGACCAAATTCCGCTGTGATGTATAGGCAAATGCTTAACAGGCACCTTGTTAAAAAAAGGAAAAAGTTTTATTTTTATATAAATCATCAGAACGACTATATTTTCTCAAATCGAGAGATGTACGATTCTTTCTTGCACAGTAAGATATGTTGATCAGGCTCTGACTTTATTAGAGGAAAATAAAAGAATTTTATTAGGTATCTACCTGGTCCAGTGAGCTGACTGGAATAATGTTGCTCTGCTAATCCTGGCAACTAAAATTAAGAATTACAACTTCATGAGTGATCGGTGGATTTTACCTGTTACACACACCCACATATATGTAATACTTTATATATAAAATTCTTCTGTCCGTGTGTTTGACGGCTGGACTGATTTTGATGAAACTTTGTGCTTGTAATTAAGTTGATAAGAGAATGGTGTAGATTCACAATTTCATCCATACTTCTAAATTACATGGACTTACTCCGCTTGTGCTGTTCTCCTACGGAGTAATGTTGGACTCCTACATGGTGTCCCTATATAAAATAACCAACACATTCCACTGAGATGTATAGGCAAATGCATAACAGGCACCATGTTAAAAAAAGCAAAATTTTATTCTTATGTAAAACATCAGAGTGACGGCATTTTCATAAATCAAGAGATGCACGTTTCTTTCTTGCTTGTGTAAAACATGTTGGTCAGTTCTCTGACTTTGTAAGAGGTAAATAAAAGATTTTTATCAGGTATCTGCCTGGTCCAGTGAGCTGACTGCAATAATGTTGCGCTGCCAATCCTGGCAACAAAAATTATAGATTACAATTTCATTCTTGATAGGTGGAGAATAATTTTACCGGTTACACACACACACATATATATAATATCTTTATATATAAAATGTTTCTCTCCGTGTTTTTGTAATAGAACTCCTAAACGTTTGGACTGATTTTGATGAAATTTTGTGCTTGCAATTAAGCTGATTCGGGAAGGGTTTAGATTAACAATTTTATCCAATGAAAAATGTATTTTTATTACAAATCCAGAATTGTGCACTTATTGAGATTATTATAATATCGCTTGAAACCCTTGATAGCCAACGTACGTGTGGCGCGTTGGTCAACGCAACGGCCTTCAGAACAAGAATTTCCAGGATCGAATCCCCATAAGTCGATGTGGGAATTTTAATTTAATCTAATAACATTTGTGATGACTGTATGCGTGGTGGCGTCAAATATTTCTAAAATATTTCTTCCCTTACTTTTCATCAAAACTGTCCAATTTATAATTTATTTAAAAACATTTTACAATTTTTAGATTTATAGCGTTAAAACAGGACAACGTTTGTCGGGTCGTCTAATATACATATATATATATATATATATATATATATATATATATACATATATATAATAATAAAATCCCTTATTTACATATTTTAATCTTAATTTAATAACTTCTGTTCATAAATAACGTCTCTTATAGTGTGTCTGGAGTGCAAAATCAGAATTACCGCTCAAGCCTCAACATAAATTAAGAACAGAAGTTATTAAATTATTAAAATATGTAAATAAGGGATTTTAATATTACATATAAATATATGTGTGTGTATATATAAACTTGAACTAAATGTAAAAATTAATTAAAAATAATTATAAAATTATCTATTTGAAATTGTAGCTATATTAAGAATTTATTTAAGAGGTAATTATATGGGAATTAATGCTATTATTAACCAAAATATAAGAGTTTAAAGATATGATGCATTCTTGTATGAAATAAGATTAATATTTTATCTTGTTATCCATTTCAGCAAATTTTTCTCTAGATATATATTATATATGTAGTATTAACTACAAGGAAAATATAATCCCTTTAATCCGTGACTCCTACTTTTTTTTCAAAAGTGCAGTGACCGATCTCATCAACC
The DNA here is from genome assembly GCA_032207245.1 of Pardosa pseudoannulata. Classification (NCBI taxonomy): domain Eukaryota; kingdom Metazoa; phylum Arthropoda; class Arachnida; order Araneae; family Lycosidae; genus Pardosa; species Pardosa pseudoannulata. The sequence goes on from CM063505.1 coordinate 81,854,025, forward strand.
CTTTCAAATGCTTTTCCGAGTACATTCGGAGTTCAAGTCATTGAGTCAAAAGATATTAGAAGTACATAAAACTTCCCGAAGCTCTAGTTTTACGAGGCAAAACACCCAACTCCTAATAAAAACTTTTTTTCCTCTTGGGGGTCACGTAATTGTGACCCAGGCTATAGCATCTCTAAGAAAACAAGGGGAAAATCAAAAGGCATTTTGTTTTCCGAATAATGCGAATAACGTCGCTGTTTAACATCCTTAAAAAAATACCAAGAGCTTGACATTTACGTTCATTTCCTGTTTCAACAAACCGCCTTTGATGCGTATTGCCGGGTCGAAGTTCGCGAGACATTGCCATCTGATTGTTATATCGCCTCGGAAATGCTGGACCTGAATTTAAACTCGGAGCACCCTCGTACTAGAAGGGTATTTCGCACACGCCCGAAAAAGTAACAATGATGCACATAAAATATAATTCAAGCTTTCATTTAATAGCGAGTTATCCGTTTACAGATGTTCTGAGTCATGAAATACGGTTTTGGATTCCTATAATGTTGCGTGGTTTACTTTTGGTTTTTTCAGTTGTCCAGTAATTACTGTCTGACCTTTAGCATGAGGTAGTTACGACAGAGAAGGTATGTATGTATGCATGTATGTTCTGTGAAGTCATATATCTGATAGAAGGAAATAAGCATACCGGAAATAAATATGTTTAATTCAAGAGAAAACTAATTTTTTTTTGTTATCCAAAGCAAATACTTTCCTCTAGTACACAAAACTTGAATTTTTATCCCATAAAACATTTAATGGTTTTCAAGTACCAATAGAGTAGATTATGTTAAAGTTTAGAAGCGTCTTAACATCAAATTAAATGTAAATTCGTTAAAATGTTGAGTGTTTTGTACTGCAAGATAAAGCATAAAATTTTAAATGCAGGATAAAATAGTAAAATGACCCACAATGAAGTAGTATGTATAGATAGATATACGAGTAATGTAGCATCATTTACTGGCCAGAAAATTCATCTGATCTATGCTTGTGCGATGTATAAAGAACATTATGATATAATTTCTGAATGAAGTACGAGATTTTACTTCGGAAATATCCTAAAATATGTTTGAAAATATAAAAATCTGTTTTTTTTTCATTCTGAAATTAAAATACAATGAGATAAAACAGATAAGGTAGATATATATATTTCTTCTGTATCATAATACTGTAGTAATGCAAAAACTTTTCGAAAGAAATGAAAAAAACCCGAAAAGTTGTAAATAAATGTTCAACCTAACGTGCTATGTCATCTCTAAGAAACTTACTGGCATATTGTATGAGAATATAAAGATCTCTTGTTTACATTCTAAAATTAAAATACACTGAGATAAAAGAGATAAGGTAGATTAATATTTTTCTTTTGTATCATAATATTGTATAATGCAAAAGTTTTGTAAAGAATCGAAAAGAAATAGAAAGTTGTGAATAAATGTATAACCTAACGTGTTCTGTCATTTCTGAGAAACTTATCGAAATATTGTTTGAAAATATAAAGATCTGTTGTTTCTCGTTCTGAAATTAAAATACACTGAGATAAAACAGATAAGGTAGATCAATATTTTTCTTTTGTATCATAATATTGTACAATGCAAAAACTTTTCTAAAGAACCGAAAAAAAAAACCAGAAAGTTGTGAATAAATGTTCAACCTAACGTGCTATGTCATCTCTGAGAAACTTTTCGAAATGGTGTTTGAAAATATAAAGATCTGTTGTTTCTTATTCTAAAATTAAAATACACTGAGATAAAACAGATAAGGTAGATTAATATTTTTCTTCAGTATCATAATACTGTAGCAATACAAAAGCTTTTCTAAAGAACCGAAAAGAAACAGAAAATTGTGAATAAATGTTCAACCTACCATGCTATGACATCTCTAAGAAACTTACTGGAATATTGTTTGAAAATATAAAGATTTGTTGTTTCTCAGTCTGAAATTAAAATATAGTGAGATAAAACAGATAAGGTAAATTAATATTTTTTCTTCAGTATCAATATATTGTAATAGAAAAGCTTTTCTAAAGAACCGAAAAGAAACAGAAAGTTGTAAATAAATGCCAACTTACCGTGTTATTACCTCTCTAATAAACTTACCGGACCGGAATAGTGTTTGAAAGTATAAAGATCTGTTGTTTCTGATTCTAAAATTAAAATACACTGAGATAAAACAGATAAGGTAGATTAATATTTTTCTTCAGCATAACAATACTGTAGTAATACAAAAGCTTTTCTAAAGAACCGAAGAAAAACTCAGAAAGTTATAAATAAATGATCAACTTACCGTCCTATGCCATCTCTAAGAAACTTACCGGAATATTGTTTGAAAATATAAAGATCTCTTGTTTCTCATTCTAAAATTAAAATACAATGAGATAAAACAGATAAGGTAGATTAATATATTTCTTCAGTATCATAATACTGTAATAATACAAAATCTTTTGAAAAGAATCGAAAAGAAAGCAGAAAGTTGTAAATAAATGTTCAACCTACCATGCTATGCCATCTCTAAGAAACTTACTGGAAAATTGTTTGAAAATATCCGTGTTTCTCATTCTGAAATTAAGATACATTGAGGTAACACAGGAAAGGTAGATCAGTACTTTTCTTCAGTATCATAATACTGTAGTAATACAAAAGCTTTTCTAAGAACCAGAAAGTAAAGTTGTATATAAATGTTCAATCTACCGACATACTGTTTAGACTCTGCTAAAATGCCTAGCCATATTATAAAAAATATTTGAAAAAACTCTAAGCACTTGCAACTTAAATCAAATGATATTAGTTAGAAATATTATACATCGCATTTTTTTTTTGTGCCGCAGTTAAGACCTGCTTTTTAAAACTGATTCAGAATGTACATAACAATTCCTTCTTTTAAGAGAGATTAAAACTTGTCAACTCTACAAATTTTTCAGTCTTGTAGAATGTGCTTTACTATTCTTTCATCTCAAAATGACTGGAAAATGGATGAATGGGTAGAGTGCTGCTTTTTATTACCTGGGTTTGAACCTCACTCCAAGTATGGATTTCATATTTGTTCAGAACTGGCTTTTAAGCAGTAGGTCCTGATAAAATTAGCTCTTTTACAATAAAAAATTACTGCAACGATGCAAAGAAAAGTTGACCATATCAAAACAACTGTTCTAAGAGTTGGTGTTTCTTCTATAAAGCTATATACAGCTATACATACAGCTACATACAGCTATATTCATGCTGTTATTCTATCATGATATCATTAAGAGAATCTCCATAAATTTTTATTTCAATTTATTATCAACATATTTTTTCAAATAATCCTGCAGTATTTTAATGAACATTTATAGACAACAGTTCAATAATATGTGTTGAATTATAACTTAATGTATAACGAATATAATCTTAAGGTATCGTATTTTGCAATACATTTTAAGCTAAGGACATTTAGGACATTATTTTAAAAATAGGACATTTTATCTTTTAATTGGTATAAAAATACTGTTCCTTAATTATTTAGAGATATGTTTATATCATCCCCTATATACTAATAGCCTAAGTTGTCTGTCCATCTGTCCGTCTTTCCGCGAATTTATGAAGCGGTTTTACCTGGAATGGATAGAGGCATCCATATTGTATTTTTGATGAGCTAGGGTTCGTAAAATTCAAAGCAACGAAAACGTTCGAAATCCACCCTTTCCCCCTTTACGAGAGTTTAATGCCATTATTTCAAGCTATGTTGTCTCCTGCTAAGAGCAGAACATTAAATTTATCAATTTATCCCGTAATAAGTAGATGAAAATAACATTTTTTTAGCATTAGGACTTCATTCCTTTAACTACCTCACTTAAAATCATTTCTTACTTTAAATAATTTAAATATCGTCTGCATTATTTTCATACGTTTTATCACTGAACTTAGATATTACGTAAATAATTTTCTTTTATATTTGTAAATAATAATAGATTAGGTACATATGTGCTAATTTTAAATTGAATCTTTGGTTATTTTTTGTTGCAATGAAAATTTTATCACTGGTATTAATAATAAATTCTTTTCATAAAAGTCTAGGAGTTTCACGGACTGATAAATATCTAGCATTTAAGTTATATATCTTTGAAAATTAAGAAGTTTGTTCGTTTGTTTTTTATACATAACAACGCTGTTTGCAATGGATTCGCTAAATTTTGGACATCATATATACCGCCAAATAATTACTGTCAATATTAAAACTTCTGCTCTCCATCCTATCACGTAATATGACAAGATAAATTAAAGCTGGCTACTAACATGCTGTCAGTAAAGATAAACAAATTATTGAGCTTGTACCAGATAATTCTCAGCCAAAAAACAAACCATTTTTTAACCTGCCTTATAGGGTACTTTACAATTCTAGAAAATTAAAAATTTTACGGATCCCGTTATAGGACGGGCTATATGGTAGTAGTAAATTTATAATGTCGGAGGATTTTTTTCAAGTGGCATTTGTAGAACAATCAATTTTACAAAAATTAATATAATTAATTGTAATATCTAGCTTAGTTATTTTTCATTACATTCATTTTTATAATAATGAATAATACAATAGTTTTGTTACGTTCAGTCATGTGACTAATAATGGTTTTAAATTTTTAGTGAAACTAAGTGATGTTATTTAAGAAATAGAAATCTGTAGAATTATCTGTAGTAAAATTGAAAACACTTTTGAGGACCAAAACTTATTTTGAACTAAGTTAACCCTTTGACAGTTTCATTTTTTTCCAGAATTCGGTCAAAAAAAATGTCACATATTTTTATTGCATTTGTTTTTGTTCATTTTACATTTTTAAGTAAAGTTATGTTATTAAAATTAACATTTCTAATATATTTAAGCTGTAAATGGTATATGGAGAAGAAGAACAAATATTGAATTATACAGAAGATATAAAAACCCAGATATAATTAATTTTATTAGCTTACAAAGATTAAAATGGGCCGGACACCTAGTTCGACTTAATGACAATAGATCCACAAAAAAAGTTTTTACGGCCAAACCAATAGGAACCCGAATGAGAGGACGACCAAAACTTAGATGGTTAGACTGCATTGAGAAAGACATAACATCCTTAAAAATTTCAAATTGGAAATCCAGAGCCAAAGATAGGACTGCCTGGTATGGAATTCTGGAGAAGGCTAAGGCCCATCATGGGCTGTCATGCCACTGAGGAGGAGGAGGAATATATTTAAGCATTTATTACAACTTTTTTTCTTTCTATGAAAGCATCATAGAAGTGAAGTTTACCTTTAGTCTCATCGATATCCAAGTTAATTTTTGGAATTCCATTGAAAGCAAATCTAGGAGGCGGATCCGAAGGATTATCACAATTAATTTAAAAATATTGTCTTGCTTGACTGATTCCATCTGTACTACTATCAGAGTCACTACTATCCAGGTCATTTAGTAAACTTTCGCTACTATCATTTACAGATAATTCAATTTCTGATTCCGAGTCGCAGTTCGAATCGCAAGAAATTAGCTCCATACGCTCTGAATTATCCATTATTTAAAAGTAAAAATATATTATCAACTCTTACATCAATAAAATTATCAGGCGGTTAATTAAATATAACCAGAAAGCTATACACTGAAAGATATAAAATTCGTCTTCTGATAAAAAAAAATCTGATTGAATTAATCAAATCAATTTTTTGAATCCATCCGAGTAGAAAACACAATAAACTGCAAACTATCATTTACTGGATCTATACGAATAATTTGTTACTAAAATTGGAAAAAATACGGCCGAAACAGTGCTAGCAAAATAGAAAACAAATTGCCCATACGCCTTACGGGCAAATCAGTAAAGGCCCGAAAGCCGTGCCCGTAAGGCGTACGGGCAAAACAGGGAAGAGGTTAAGACGCATAGAAAATGGGATGTGTCGAATGGTATATTTAATTATAAAAAACTTTCAAATTCCATGAAACCTCTGTTCAATTACTTTTATCTCTTCGTTGTAAGATCATCTATAAAAACACTGGTCAAAAGGTAAAAGCTTTCCCTGCTCTCCTTTATTTATTTTTTTTTAACTTACTGCTTTGTAAATTAGATCACTCAAGAGTTGGAATTTGCCTGTAACAAACAGGTAAAGCCAAAGGGCGAATTTCCAGATCTTTACTTCGCACCTGTGTATATCGGGGTAGAACATTCCAAAAGCAGCGAGCCGTCACAGAGTGATTAGTGGCCATCGGAACACACCAGACGACGTCCCGAGGAAACAAGTTGAGGAATGCTGTCGCTTTTCCAAATGGCACAATGGAGACACTTTGTCACAGGTGATAAAATGCTCCTTTCAGGGGATGCGGGGGAAGAATGAGACTTTAGATACCATGTCAAAGTTCAAAGTCAATACGTTAAGAAAAAGGAAGAGTGTTCCTAAAGAGTTTCTTTCTTGGCTCTTGATAACTCACCACTGGCGCCAAAAGGCTTGAATTATTCGGAAGAGAAGAGTAAGCGATAAATTCTTTGCTTTGCAAGTTCTGGGATTGCAGAGGTAAATTATTCATTGAATGTTGCAAGTGATTTGATCAAGGAATACGAATGCATGATTTGGGCATGATTACCATCATCTGTCATCGTGGATTCATTAAGTACATCGACTTTTAACCTCGATTAAATAATTTCAGACCTCCTGCTATGACTAAAGGGAATCACGATGTGACGTTAAAATTCCCTTAATGTTCCTGATAGACATTTTATCCTAATAATTGAATGTTATTATCTCGTTTTCCAAAATTCTTAGACAAGTGGAACCATATAAATGTATTGAGCTGTCCATTACTATTATTCTCAAAAAATGTCTGTTGGGAATTCCAGTTTGGATTTATTAGAATAACTTCTTTATGCCATTATACCGATACTATTCATTACATATATGCACGTATGTAGAAAAACAAGCATGCGTAGTTCTAATCCTTTTATATGTTTTTATAACCGAAATCCATAAATTTTAGGAAAACATTATATACATTTATTATCATCTACTGAGTAGACTGGCGTTTTAAATTCTTTATTGTAGCACATCAGAATAGCAAAATTTAATCCATTAGGTATTTTATTTTGCAAATCACTACTTTGGATAAAAATTATTTACAACTCAAAAAGGCTTAGCAATGAGAAAATTCCTTTCAATTATTTAACGAACAGTTGATTAAAAATTGACAGATATTTTTCTAATCATAAGAATCTTTTACCGTAATACAGTTTTAGTATATAATTGATATTTTCAATTAGTTAGATTTTAAGCTTCCTAACTACAATACTTACCTTTAAAAGTTTCGAACTGTAAGAATTTTAGGTACATAAAACACACACGAATTTTAGTTATATTTATTTAACTCGTGACTGTTTAGTAAAGGATGTTAATAAATGATTCAAGGCTAATGAACAATGGAAAAGGTTTTTAATTAACAATCAATGAGACTAATCTACTTATAAACACAAATGTAAGAATTCTTCAAAATAAAAAACTGGCAAATTAAATTTAAATTATTTTAGCATTTTCGAATAATTTTATATCAGTCATTTGTAGCAATCCTTTTTTGGTTTGGTTTGGAGCGCTACGGTTTACTGTTATGCACACTAGGGCTAATGAAACCGGGACCTACAGCTTAAAGCCGATTCCGAACTGCTACATCCATCCATGCCATAGTGGGATTCGAACCCACGAACTCCGGTACCGACGATCAGCGCCCTAGCCAATCGGTCAGCGTTCGGCAAAATCCTTCCTTTTATATTTGAATCGACACTATAGGCTCTTTCCATCTGCCTGAAGTCATTGAAAATCAGGAAAGCTGCATCATCTGTTTTATTTATTTAAATTCAAAACTTTGGAAATCATGAAAATCATCGCAGAGTTCATATATACAATATAGTATGATTATGTTTTCCTCAGTCTTATTAAGGTCATGTTCTATAACATAAATTATAGCCTACTTTTCTGCCTTTATAATCTGCTTTTCTACATTTGAATGAGAACTAATCCATAATTTTATCTGTGTGCAGATATTAAATTTTCTTTCCCTGACACTTGTAAATATGACTGTTTTAAACAACTAATAACATTCAGAAATCATTAAATAACTGAAGCACACAACAGAAAATGTGACAATTTTCAAAGGTTTCCCATATATAGGTTTCAAAAATTAAAAGCTGGTAAAAGTCCACTGTTGTGGTAGGAAAGTTAACTTTACAAAAATTTTCCAACATGAAAATGCGCATTTTTGTGATATATTTATGTAACAAGTAAACAAAATGCACAGTTTTTGAGTCGTGCCTGGTTTGTTTTTTAGTGTAACAATATCCGTTCTTTTTTTTTCCTCTACGTCTATGGAACTGTTGTGTCATTTAAAGATCTAAACCTCAATTAGTGAATGTGTGATTTAAAAATGTATATCAGTTTGATTTTTAATTTTTAACAGTAGTCTTTTGCATTTCGCATAGATTAACTTCTATAAAGTGTAAGAAAATATCTGTTTTAGATATCATTCAAGGAAATTTAATTCATTATTTATGTGATATGACAAAATCCTGGTAATTTTGATATATTTCAACCTTTTTTTTTGCTTTTCGTCTATATTAACCATATTTTAGATAATTGTACATTAGCTAAATTTCCTATTCTTAATAACACAAATAAAGAAAGAAGTTATGATGAAGTTGTGAAAATTTTTAGAATACAACTGTCTACACTTTTAGTTTAAACAATCGACTATTTTGCAACTGAAAATTCCTAAATTCAATTCAAATATGATAATTAATACAGTGAATGGTTTGAAGTAATAAAGAAGTTTTTACATCTTTAATTCACTACGAATATAAAATAGAATTCCTTTAAATATCATACGAATGAGAAAAGCGTACTAAATATAAGGAAAACTAATCCTACTGAATTACATTGCAAGTGTTAGACTAACTTCGGCTAAGTGATCTCCCTGTGATAGACCATTTAGCAATCCTAAAATGCTAGTTTGGGGTGCGAAGAATTTGAAAATAATGTACTTTGAGCACGATTCCTCATGATTATATATTTATGCCGACTTAATTCCAAATAACAAATGACTTAAAAATTAACAATGCTTTTTCGTAGTGGAGTATAGAGGATATAGTATGTAATTGTCATGGTTTTAACATGCAGTGATAAAACACATCAGTAGGTTTCTGATCATACGCTATCACGCGATGCGTGAGATTACACAAATTATCTCCTTCTAGTTCTTGTATACCACCATTTAGATATGTCCCGAGCTATGCTTTCACGCAAATGTTTTACGCATGTTTCTTATGACGGATAGATTTATAATTGAAGATATTTTTTCTTTCTATATGTTTGCTTCATTTGAATTCCACGGTTGGTCTAAACTAGTCATAGAGGACTGAATTTTCAAAATTTGGTATAAATGCATTGCTTTTCTACTGATTAAAATTATATATATTAAAATGTAGTTGCTTAGTTTCCTTTACCTGTACTGTTAAATAAGAAATGTATTTTTTACCTTCAGATTTTAAATAAATTTTAATTAAGGATGTACTTAATTAAAACAATAATAATGTACATTAATAATGTTAATAATGTACATTATTAACAACATTATTATTCTTGGTATTTTAAGACGCTGGACAATATCCCAAAATGTATGCCATCCTCTTTTGGTACCGGAATCCGTTGATTTGTTGTTGTTAATGCCACTTGACAAACCAAGCACGTGAGCTAGAGGCTACATGAAGTAAAGCGGTAGCTCTGTGATCAAAGGCAAAGCTCTCGTAAGTGAAGGGTTGCGGGCCTAAGATCCGCCGTGTTCATTAAAGGTGACTGGGGCACGTAAAATACGTTCGTGGTCAGAATGTCCTCCATGTTCTCAATCAATACCTCTGGGAGTGGCAGTCCACGCCTATGGACTTTCTGCTTGGTCCCTGCTTCAAAATTACGAGGACCCACTTGAGCTTAAATCGTACTTTCACCCTTGAGGTGCTCGTCAAATCCAAAGGCGCACCCCCTTACCTTAATACGAGTAGCATCCGGCTCATTCGTGCTTGGTTAGACCAACAACAACAAAGAATTAAAGTGATGGATGCATAATTCGTTTTGAAGAGCACTGATAAGGGAAAGTACGAATTATGATCAAATTGTTCGTTTAGAAAAAGGAACTCTAGTAATTTAGAAGCAGAAACCAAGCAGAAGATTCCCAGGCTTCACCTGCAACTTTTAGAGATATCTTTCGGAATTTAGAGAACATTGCGACCGTAAACCTAGTGTTACTTTCCCCAGCCGCCACTAATGAATACGGATCTGAACATAAATCGTTGGTCGTCTCGATCACCGAACACACAACCCTCCGCTTACTCGCTGATTTGAAAGCAGCTGCTAGCATGGATATCTGCAGTCGTTAGAAATCGGCATTAAGAAGTAGGCCCTTATATCTTTAGATTCCATGTAGCAAAAAATAGCCTGTCTTTTCAACGTGGATTTAATTTGTTTGAGTATTCAGGCGTTTAAAATTGTATTCTTGAGTGTAGGGTAAATATTTATATATTTTGTAGCTGATATTTGCAATTTTACTTTAGAAAATGACTAGCCATCCAATGAACGGAAGAGTCATTTAAAAAAATATTTGAGTTACTTATTCATCCCCTATATAATAATAGCCTAAGTTTTTGTCCGTCTGTACTCGAATTTATGAAGCGGTTGGACTTGGAAGGAATAAAGGCATCCTTATTGAATTCTTGATGAATTAGTGTTAGCAAAATTCAAAGCGAGTTAAGTTTATCTTCTCCTAAACTATCGATTCGATTCTAAAATAAATTGATATAAATATGCTTCATACCTGAGCAAAAAATACTGTCTTCTTTAAAATGTTCGAAATCCACCCATTCCCCCCTTTTTGAGCGTTTAATGCCATTATTTCAAGCCTTTTTTTTCCCGGTTAAGAGCAGGTGATTAAATTTTCAATTTATCACATAATAAAAAGATAAAAATAACATTTTTTTCTAGCATTATGACATCATTCCTTTAACCATCTTTTTAAATCATTTCTTATTTTAAATTACTTAAATATCGTCTGCATTATTTTCATACGTTTTATCACTAAACTCATCTATTACGTAACTAATTTTCTTTTATATTTGGCTTAAATAATAGATTAGGTACATATGTGATAATTTTAAATTGAATCATCGATTATTTTTTGTTGCAATGAAAATTTTAATACCGGCATTAACAACAAATTCTATTTAACTCCAGGGTGTTGTGAAAATGATAGTTTTATTCCTTTACTTCCATTAATTACTGTAGCAAATAAATTGGGAAGAAATTAAAGATAATTTCAACGTATCTAAGAAAACTATGAATTATATTTTTAAATAAATTTAGAGTGATTTTAAACTGCATTCACAGTATCGGGAGGCTTTAGAGGAGTATGATGATAAACAAATTATTCAGCGTGTACCAGATAATCCTCAGTCAAAAACAAACTATTTTTTTATCTGTCTCATATAGTACTTTACAATTCTTGAAAATTAAAGATTTTACTGATTCCGTTATATGACGGGCTATATAATAGTTTTAAAATATTAAAAGAAGAAAACCATTCATATAGAATCCAATGAAATGTGTTTGTTTAAAAACTTACAAAACTGAATACTTTGTCATTTAGTAATCATGCGGCTATTTAAAACTTGCATGAAAGTATGAGAAGATTTTGATAATAATTTAGTTTGAAAGATTAGAGACAGATCTTTTCTTTTTAAAGAGCGTACTGCGTTTTTTCATAACCGTATAAGCCGTAAAAATATATCTCGAATTCACCGTATTGGTTGAACTGTTTTTCCTTTTCTATTTATTTAAGATAAGCTCTCAGATTTATGCTCACGTCTAGAGATGAAAAGGGTCAAGGAAAATCGTCTCTTTATTTTATTTGCTATATTAATAGGAGACTGTGGCTGTTACAGAAATTGTGTACATCGAAGCTAAATGGTTTTCTTTTGGATTCTAACAATGCATTTCATATTTGTGATGTTGATTTTTATTTCTTGATTCAATCATTTTCAAGGCTGTGCAATTTGTTCCTTTTTGTTTTATCCTTTATTTGAAATTCTTTAGACAAAAGCGTTACTAATAAATAAACACCTGTGAGTTATACTGAAGTTTATGTTATAATATAAATTTCATCTTACCTAAGGTGTACAGGAGAATATGCTCGGTTGAACTCTCAAACATACTCGAGAGTTCAATGAGTGTGAAAATAGATTGGAGGTTCAATAATTCATTTGATCTAATAGTGTTTTGACGTATTCATACATGCATACTATATACACACACATATATATATATATATATATATATATATATATATATATATATATATATATATATATATATATATATATATATATATATACATGTATATATATATATATATATATATATATATATATATATATATATATATATATATATATATATATATATATATATATATATATATATATATATATATATATATATATGCTCTGTTGAACTCCAAGTATACCCAAGAGTTCAATGAGTGTTAAAACAGATTGGAGGTTCAATAATTCATTCTATCTGATAGAACTTGGTGTTTTGACGTATACATACATACATACTATACACACACACACACACACACACACATATATATATATATATATATATATATATATATATATATATATATATATATATATATATATATATATATATATATATATATATATATATATATATATATATATATATATATATATATATATATATATATATATATATATATATATATATATATATATATATATATATATATATATATATATATATATATATATATATATACATTTCAAAGTCGCATCCTTTATGAAGAATTTATAAAAGTATAAAAAAATTCTAGATATGGTTGACTTTGAAATATTTAAATCATTAAAAGATTTACAACTCTTCACTGATAAAACTAAAAGCAGTACATGATGTGAGTGAAAACATACATTTGTCTCAGATTGTTGTTTTGATCCAAAAAGTAATTATAGGAAATTATTGCCTGGAATTGTCCATAAGTTTTCCTTATTACTTTTAACTGAAAAATCCTTGTTGAAGCAAGATTTAATTGTGTAACAAATTTTAAAAATATAAATTAAGATAAATGATGTACCTAAATTTATACACCTTTAGTGATGTGAGTGAAAACAAACATATGTCACATATGATCGTTTACATCAAAAATGCATTAAAATTTTATTCTGTTTTTAACCTAAAGAATCCTTGTTGAAACAGGATTTAAAGTGTCTTAAATTTAAATGAAAATTAAGTTAATATTAATGGTATATCTAAACAGATACGCCATTAGTGATGTGAGTGGAAACAAATATTTGTCACTGATTGCTGTTTTCATCCAAAAAGTTATTAGTAGAAACTACTGCCATGAATTGCCCATAAGATTTCATCCTGATTTTTAACAAAAGAATTCTTGTAGTAACAGGATTTTAATGTGTAACAAATTAAAAAAATAATTAATACTAATGATATATCTAAACACGTACTCTATTAGTGATGTCAGTGAAATCAAATATTTGTAAGAGATTGTTGTTTTCATTTAAACAGATACTAATTGAAAATAACTCCAAGATTTGCCACAAGATTTCTTCATTATCTTTATCTAGAGAATCCTTGTTGAAACAGGATTTAAACTTGCTACAAATTTTAAAACATCAAGTTAATATTAATGGTATATCTAAACAGATACGCCATTAGTGATGTGAGTGGAAACAAATATTTGTCACTGATTGCTGTTTTCATCCAAAAAGTTATTAGTAGTAAATATTGCCATGAATTGCCCATAAGATTTCATCCTGATTTTTAACTAAAAAATCGTAATTAAAACAGGATTTAAATGTGTCACAAATTTTAAAAAAAAGTTAAGATTAATTGTATATCTAAACAGATACATCATTAGTGATGTAAATGGAAACAAACATTTGTCACTGATTGCTCTTTTCATCCAAAAAGTTATTAGTAGAAAATATTGCCATGGTTTGCCCATAAGACTTCATCCTGATTTTTAATTAAAGAATCCTTGTTGTAACAGAATTTAAATGTGTAACAAATTAAAAAAAATTAAGTTAATATTAATTATATATCTAAACACATACACCATTAGTGATGTGAGTGAAAACAATCATTTGTAAGAGATTGTTGTTTTCACTTAAATAGATACTAATTGAAAATAACTCCAAGATTTTCCACAAGGTTTCTTCATTATCTTTATCTAGAGAATCCTTGTTGAAACAGGATTTAAATGAGCCACAAATTTTCACAAAATTTAATTAAGTCTTATGCCTTATCTAAACAGATTCACTTACAGCAAGCACTAAGACACCTTTAGAATTTATGACACTCTTTAATTAATTCTGAAATGAAAAGAATTAAACAGAAAAAAGCAACAGAGGTTCAACTTCATTTTCATTAAGAGAAATATAACTTACATAGTTAAAAGCAAGAAAAAAAAAGAAATCGTCTACTTTAGAAGACAAAGAGATAAAATAGCAAGGGATGCCTCATAAAAGGAAAGAAATTTGTAGTTCCCATCTTCGAAAGCTAAACTGTATTTTTTGTTTTAAAGTTTCCTGCATTAAATGTCCTACACTTTTGATTAGAAACAATTAAGCCGGATTATTTCATAATTTTACAAGAGTTGAAACCTGATTTAAATATATCACAAACCTTTATATAAGTTTATTATAATACTTAGGTATATTTGAGCATATACATTTTCAGCAAGAACCAAGACTACTTTAGAATTTATGAGACCCTGTAATTAATTTTGAAGTGAAAATAAAATAAATAAAAAAAGCGAGTGTGGCTCAACTTATTTTCATTTAGAGAAATGTAACTGACACAGTTAAAAGCGAGGAAAAAAAGAAATCTGCTACTTTAAAAAAAAGAGATAAAATACCAAGGGATGTCTCATAAAAGGGAAGAAATTTGTAGTTTCTCTATGCGAAAGCTCAACTGTATTTTTTGTTTTAAAATTTCCTGCATTAAATGTCCCACACTTTTGACTAGAAACAATTAAGATGGACTAATTTTACAGTTGAAACATGATTTAAATATAGCACAAATCTTCATATAAGTTCATTATAAGACTTATGGTATATGAGAACATATACACTTCTAGCACGAACCAAGACTACTTTAGAATTTATGAGAACCTCCAATTAATTTTGAAGTGAAGAAAAATAAACAGAAAAAAAAGAAGCGAGTGTGGCTCAACTTCATTTTCGTTTAGAGAAATGTAACGTGCACAGTTTAAAGCGAGAAAAAAGAGATCCTCTTCTTTAGAAAATAGCAGATTAAAAAAAAATATCAAGGGTAGGGAGGTGGAAAGACCACACACATGAATATTTTGATGCTCTCTATTTGAGTGGGCGAATCACTTTCCATCCACGACAGACAAATACATCTTATCAAGTAAGCATCAACGGTAAGAAAAAGCTCATAACGCCTGTGTCAGAGATAACAAGCTGAAATCTGCTCAACCATTATCAAATGTGATAATTCTTTTTACTACAAAGAGGAGGATTTTAAATATTATGACGCCTCTGGGAAACTGCTTTCATTTGACAGACATGAGTGTGTGTGATGGGGTTGCTTAGTTTGTAAAGTGTAATTTAACGTTTATTTTTGTTATTATTTTGATTAAGAGACTATTGCCATTTAAATTTAAAAATTTTTATTAAAAATTAAGAAAGCAGAGATAATTTAGTTTTTTTTCAACAGCCAGTTTGGATTTGAATTTATTTCCCATCGCTTAACAGATATCGATGGATCGTTACTAAAGATGCATAAAATGTTGTTATTGGTTGGATTAAACCAGCGATTAAATTAACAGTTGTGTTATTTAATGTTTGTTTATACGTCTATTGAAAAGCTTTTCTAGATTATTCCGATGATCTTTAGCAAACCTTTTAGTTTGTATTTTTAAAGCATACACTTTTCTTTCAAATAGCCAAACATCCAAAACAAATTTTTCTTCAACAAAATCCAGAAGATTCTGTGGGATTTAAAATCGGCTGTACAATAAGCTACTCTAAACCACAGACATTTTGCATTTAGACTCTCTTGCCACTTTTTCATTCTTCTTACCTTTTCATAATTAATAGATTTATGAAAGAAGAACTCGATAACTTCCGCAGAAGAACTCACTGGATTATGTCTTTTCTACAGCTGTGGGAATCCTGCTATTGAACAATCTTAAATAAATATTAACATTTATATGAGTTAGTTAAAGTTTGCTTAAAAGTCTATTGATGAAGCTTTGGTTGATTATTTAGATAATCGTTAGTAATATTTTTATATAAAAGCCAACAATTTGATTAGCCAATCAACATTAAAATAACTTTTCAATAAACATTAGAAATCGCATCAGGAAGTCCTTCATTAGGTTCTAATAAACAGAGATACTGCATAGAATATCTATTATATAATATTCCTATCTCATTTTTCATTCTTTCTATCTTTTAGCAATTCATGGATAATAAATGTTGTGAATTTTCACTGACGGAGATAAACTTGTGACAACATTTACGGAACATTTTGTATATACAGAAGGATTTTGTAAGTTAACACAATTCAAAATCCTTGATATAATAACCGAAATGTCACCTAACTTGTTTTAGAGACTAATAGTGACATAAAAAGTGGGATAAACTTGTTGCATTCTACAGCTTTCAAAGCATGAGTACTGAAATTAGTTTAAAAAATAAAACACCAATTAAATTATTTATGGAACGATCGCTTATATTTCTATTTTTGGACTCTAAGTCATTCTTTCGGGGGTCATCAGCAACTATTTTAATAACCAAAGATATGCGCTTATTTAACAGCTAATCAAACATGTAAAAAGTCTTTTCAACAAGATCGTCCTTTGGGTCCTAAGCGACATTCTAGCTACAGTGATATTGCATATAGAATCTCTCTTTAATCCTTGTCATTTTTTCACTAGTTAATGGTTTTGTACAAGAAGTTTTCTGTAGCTATTTATGCAGCTGACTACGGTGAATTCTGGGGTTTTCAAAGATATGCGAGAGCTGCATTTAAATTGATTAAACAACATTTCTATGACTTATTTAGTGGTTGCTGATATTTGTATTGATAGGCATGCGGTGATTATTCTGATGGTCATTAGCAACTGTTTTAATGTACGACTTCAAATAGATCAGCTGGCTTGAGATCTAATCAAACATCTAAAAGAACTTTTCCACAAGCACTAAAACTGCTTCAGGAGAGTCTTTCAGCGGGCAATAAGGTACATGCAAATTACAGTGATATCGCATATAGAATCTCTCACCCCTCTTTCATTCTTGTTATCTTTTTTTTTTTTTCGCAATTAAAAGTTCTCGTCGCAGATTTCCTCGCATACGTGGATCTCCATCCAATCAAGGAGGCACACTGCGTACCATTGTCGTGATGGTCACATTTCTTTTTGTTTCTCGTACCGCGTGACCCGCTGTCACGAACCGCCGTATGGGCACGGAAACGGTCACGCGTTACACGCCGTATATCCCTCCCGATAAAAACATAATGCGCTCCTTCTAATAAGTCACGACACCCCTGATTGCCGAGATGATTCGACGATGAAGTTTCTCGTGGGCTACTGTTTTTCGGGGTGCTCCCTCCAAGGCGTCAATTACATGGCTTTCAGATTTCCTTCTTTCTTTTATTTATTTCCTCTCATTCCCCCTTCTTTTTTTGTTTCGGCTTTCAAATTTTCTGCCATAAGCATGACATGAAGGGGAAAGAATTGAGAACTCCATATTTTGGGGGAATTACCTGAAACAAAGGGATAAACAGCCTTTAAATGATTTCAGATTTACTTGGAATGATCGATCGTGTTATTTTTCTGTAGGATGGCTAAAGTGATGAGGATCGTGAAAATGCGTTTTACAGAAGCTAATTGGCAGTTTGTTCATCTTGCGGTCAAATGCTTTAATGCTAATTAGTCACTTTCTGGTTATTTTTAAAATGCAAAGCATGGCAATCCGACTGCATTTTGTGTTCAGATTTTATCTATTTAAATTTGTTTTTACTCTGATACCTACACAAAGTTTTTGGAAAATATGTTGAAAAAGTTTTAAAAAAATCACATCAAATAGGACTTTTTATTCATGCATTTAATTTCTCCAAAGAAGTTTGGATTACATTAAAAAAAAACAGCTTTGAAGCAGACATTTATTAGCGAAATTATTTCTTTTAATAATTTCCCGATAATTTAATATTACTAAAATAAATCTACGTGAAATTTGACACCTAGAAGAGTGGTAATTACTAGTGTAACTCATTGGTTAATTGAACAAAGCGATGGTCAATACTTTAAGGAGTAGAAGGATAATTTAAGAAACAAAAAATTATTATCAACCTTAGACAATTTCTAAAGTCTTGAAGATCAAAGGATGCAGCACTGATTAACATAATACAGATTTATCAATAATGCGCCTTCTGTTAATGAGAACTGCATATAGCTTAATACGTTTGCAGCTCTCTACGTGTTTTACAGCCAAGCTATGGGCACTTTTGTTGAAAACGGAAGTATAAATTTGCATTTTGTTTTGATATCCATGTTTTAGGGTAATTTCTGGTTTGGTAAACTACAACAGCGTCATGAGTACCACTATCGCCGATTTTTGGAGCTAATTTCTGTTTATACGGAATTCTACTTTCCATGCCATTATTAGTCTTTAAAACAAGTTTGGTGACATTTCGGTTATTATATCAAGGATTCAGAATTGTATTAGTTTAAAAAATCCATCTGTATATACAAAGTGTCCTGTAAATGTTGTCACAATTTTCTAGAGAAGTTAGGGCAGATAATAAGGATGAAGGATGGCGTAGAAACTCATATGCAAAAAGATCAAGGTTAAATGGTAGCAAAGGTTAAAGATATAAAAGAAAACTAGAGAGTTATTGATTTGAAACATTTATTGGATATAATGAATATAAATGGTGTATACTAAGCGCACCGTTCCTATACCGCAATCTCGCCCTTTGTATACGGTTTCATGTTCTTCGTACGTCGTCAGGTGGTGCTGTACATGAGATTAATACAGGAACCAGTATTTCCTCATTCGAACGGTAGTCAGCGTATGAAGTCCATGGAACGTAAACGGACGTGTAGCTTGCAGACATGCTGTTAGTATATGGAATATCTCAGGCAATGTATGAGCCACTGCACGCATTTATCGAGAACGATTCTCAAGATGTGTCGTGTATATTGTAACGTCTCGTTATTCTCGGGTAGCGTGTGGGTGCCGAAGTGGGTATGACACGACGTACAGCTTAGAAACAATAACAACGTTTATTCTTGATTAAAATGGAATGTGTAGAAATTTTCCAAATGGAAATCACAGAGCTCAGGCGGGCTCGTGCGGACCTAAAAATCCCAGGTACAAGGCGAACCTAAAAAAACAATCTACTGACAGGTGCCGACAGATACCGTTGTACAGGGAGTACAACTGGGCCTCCTTTAGTCCCACAAAAAAGCTGGAGAAAAACTCTCCCAAAAACCAACCACCGCCAATCGAACCTCTGTCCGTTCTCTTTTTTCTGGTGACTCTCCGGCAAAATAATCATGCAACATGACGTCACCTTTCGCCTTTTCCCATTGGTTTTTTCTGTTTGATGTCCTGGTAGCCTCTGATTGGTTCCTTCGGTGGCTTCTCACAGTCTGATATTTCGTTGTCCAGTCCGACCTTCCGATTCACCCCGGACATCTCAAGGCGGGGTCGAAGAAAAAACCCTTTGTTGTGTAGTGTCAGAAACTCAGACAGAGTGTCGCCCTGTCCTGGACTTACTTTAACAAAACCCATTTGTGAAGCCAATGGGGTTGTAGCGACGTCACAATATTGATCCTGTGGACTATGATATCTCGTTGCAAGATTCGTCAAAGAAATTCTTAGTGTGTCCGGCAATTCTCACTTATCTTGTATTAAATAAGTGGGGATATGTCCGTCGGTGTCAGGCATAATTGGTGTCTGATGGTGCAAACTATGAGTATTTGTGACATTAGAGCTGTATTCATGTTCTAAAACATTTGTAATCATCATGTCCAACAAATGCTTCAAATTAATACCTCCCTTGTTTTTTTCCCATCTTCGACCTCTTCAATATTTATCTCTGATGTTTCATTTCATTGGTTATTTCAAAAATATAATTTACAATGCTATATTCTTACAATATACATAACTTACAATATACACATTGTTTGTTGTGCTATTTTATGAGTTGATTTGAACTGTTGTTGTTGTTGTTTCTCATGCCACTTAGGCAAACTAAAATTAAGGCCAAGGGGTGCACCTTTCGTTTTATTGAGCACCATTAAGGTGAAAGAACGACTTCGCTCAAGTAAGTTCTCGTAATTTTGAAGCAGGGACTAAGTAGAAGACCCATAGACTTGTCCTTCCACCTCCAGAGGTATTAATTGAGAACTTGGAGGACATTGTGACCACGAACATATTTTAGGTGCCCCAGTCACCTTTAACGAACACGGCGGATCTTAGGCCGGCTTGGGTTCCGAACCAGCAACCTTTCAGTTACAAAACCATTGAATTTGCCGACTGAGCTACCGCGGCTTTGGCTAGCACTTTTTCGTTGCAGCGTGAAATATTCCTCTAATTTTAAGAGATTCTTTTAACCTGATAACATCTTTTTGTAGCCTGATCCATTTAGCGGGCCATATTACTTTTATTTTTACTCAATATATCTTAAATATCAGTTTTAAAACTATTGAGGACATTCTTTTCTTCACGTACAGACTTTTCTTTTTCGTTGTAGGAACAAACATTTTCTACTTCTACTTCAGACTACGTCCTTCGGCAAAAAATCTCACTAATAAATAAAACAATACCATTTATCTTCATCTATTTTATTAACCATTCCGCATGTGTGAGATTACAACAAACGCCAATGCGTAACACAATAATCCAAATATATATATATATATATATATATATATATATATATATATATATATATATATATATATATATATATATATATATATATGTGTGTGTGTGTGTGTGTGTGTGTGTGTGTGAAATGGACAACGCATAACGAAGCACGTGGAAGAGACAAAGAAAAAAAAATAGGCAATTACCTAGTGAATTCTGTCAAAATATCTACGAATCTTAGTAAACGGGGTTTATGTTTAATTTATTTTGAGGTAATTCTTAGCCAATCAGAGATGTTATCGAGTATATAACACTTTAAATAACCAAAATTAAATTGAATTATTTTTGACTTGGTGGTCTGGTGGACTTCAACAGGTAAAGAGGTGACAGATAGGTAGGTTAACAGATATAGGAGTTGGGAAAAAAAAGAGAAAAATCGTTTAGAGTCAAGAAAATATAGATTCGGAGAAAAATATTTTAGATTGTAGGCACTATAAAAACAAATACACACATGCACACATATACATATTCATATATATACATATATATATACACATACATATATGTGTATGCATATGTATATGTATGTGTGTGTGTGTATTTATGCATGGGGTAGGGGTAACTTTTAAAATTAACATACCTTAGGGACAGAATGGTAATAGAGAAATTTACTTAAAAAAATCTATGTCAACGTGATAATTGCATCTGCTTTAATCTGACAGGATTTTAGAGGAAAAACCACAATTTTCGTGCAAGATGTGTAATTTTTTTTTTACTTGAAATGATGGATTGCAGAATTTTTGCAGCAGCAGGATGAAAGAGAATATGATGGATATGCGAGAAATAAAAGCTAAATAAACTGATTTGTCAATCCTATTTGGGAAACAAACGTAATTTACTGTAATTACAGAAAATTTCCTGTGAGTAGAAAAGAAAAAAGTTAATGTGAAATCTAGCTAAACTTAAAGGAAATTGAGTTCTCTTTCAGGGAATTTTTAATCACCTTTCTTTTGGTAAATTCGTGAGAGAATAAAAAATACTTTTTATAAAAACTCTTGTAATTCTAAGTTTTTAAATTGGGTGATTTAGAAAGAAAATAAATTTTAACTATATTTTTTACACTTAAATAAGAAAGATATCCTGTTTCAGAGTATTTTAAATCAAATAACAATCGTAATACACAGTAGAATAGTTTCTTGAATTTCAGCATATTTATTTGAAGTCTTAAAAAAGAATATAGTAATGTTTGTGTACACAAATTAATCAGAAATGGAATAATTTTTAGCCGAGATAAATATTACAGAGTAAGAATTTTTCAAATGAAGAATAGCCATTATAACATGTTTTTCATTCGAATTCATAGGCAATTTCAGATCCAGAGAAAACTGCAATACAGAAGAGTGGATTTTCCTGCTGTGTAATGACTAAGACTTTGCGTCTCATAATTTCAACATTATTATTTGATATTTTAGATTTAAAAGGCGTAAATATCAAACTGAATTAACTTTTATACTTCCAAATATACATATGTGATATCTAGATGCACAGAAGTAGCAGAAATAAAAAAAAATATTTTTGAAAGGCTATAATTATTCCAAAATAAGAACATTGCAAATGAAGAAGAATCATTCCGGCTTATGTTGAATTTTAAATTAATAAATATGTAAACCATGTATAAAGTGTTTTATAGTTTTGAAAACTCTAAGATAATTTTCATTAGTTTTCTTGTTAACTCTTAACAGAAACCTTGGTTTGGTTTTTTAGCACTACCGTAATATTTTTCTTTCGACTGGGACCTACTGCTTAAAGCCGTTTATGGTCAGCTGAAAACTTCCCTGCCTGTAAGCAGTATTAATCAAGCCTTAAGCTCTAGAACCTTTCAGGACCACCGCCCCTTTTGCAAGAAAATAAATATTTGAATTCCCCTTTTTCCATAATATTTAATTATAATGAATATTGAAATACTGTTGTACAGAAGTTTACAACTTCTTAGAAAGGTTTGTTTAACCTTGGTTTATTTTTTTAGCACTTCCGTAATGTTTTTCTTTAGACTGGGAACTACTGTTTAAAGCCGTTTATGGTCAGCTGAAAGCTTCCATGCTTGTAAGCAGTAGGAATCAAACCTCAAGCTCTAGAACAGTGGTTCTAAACCTTTTCAGAACCACCACTCCCTTTTCAAGAAAACAAATATTCGAGTTCCTCCTTTTTCCATAATATTTAATTATAATAAATATTGAAGTACTGTTGTACAGAAGTTTACAACTTCTTAGAAAGGTTTGTTTAACAGAAACCATGGTTTGGTTTTTTGCACTACAGTAATATTTTGCTTTAGACTGAGAACTACTGCTTAAAGTCGTTTATGGTCAGCTGAAAGCTTCCATTCTTGCAAACAATAGGAATCAAACCTCAAGCTCTAGAACAGTGATTCTAAATTTTTTCAGAACCACTGCCCCCTTTCCAAGAAAATAAATATTCAAATGCCCCTTTTCCCATATTTTTTAATGATAATAAAAATTATCATTAAAAAATAATGAAGTACTGTTGCAAGTTATCTATATCTATTTTGTCTGCCTATCTATTAAGAATCCTAAAATAAAATTTAATTAAAATGGCCATCAAGTGTAGGAAAATATTGTTTAAAAAACAATTTATAAAACTAATCATAAAGTCCATAGGAAATTTTTAAAAAATAGAGGATACCACCGTGGTTGAGTCTGGTTGATGACTGACGAGATGAGTACGGCTGGTGGAGTTATATGTTTATGTTTAAATTTCGTTAAAATCATTCGTATATCTCCAAGTTCAGTCATACATCTTTTTTCGGACAGTCAACTAGCTACTACATTGAGTCCAAGTTCAACCAAATACAATGAAGGAAATTCAATTAAAACGTGTGCTCTGCCCCCAAAAGTGTTCAAATGGCGTCCTGGGGTGTAATTCACATAATTTACAGTTGGAGGAATATTGCATTTATTATTGTAAAAAACTCTATCATTCGATTGATTTATTGATGATCTTTTTAGATATGTAAATTTTTATAGTTAATGTGTCTACTGACCGCTTCTCTTGACTGTTATAACGCTCTCATTTCCCGTTGAACCTGCTACCGCCCCCCTTGAAGGCTTCAGCTCCCACTGGGGTGCTGTACCGTCCTCGTTGAGAACTTTCTGCTGATAGCCTGGCTGCAGCAACTTACAATAGGGCTCAAAGTTTGGAGGGTGAAATCCTAAGATTGCCATTGGTCTGTCATCTGAAATTTTATTGGCTGAGAAATCGGCTTCTAGATCTCCTTCCCAGTTTTCGAATTCCTGTGTTGGGACAGTCTCTAGTAGATATACATGCTTTCCTTAAAATTACTTATAAAAAAACTATCGAATATTGCTCTTATTATGTTTCATTAATTTTTAATTGCTTGACCAGATTAATATGTAAATTTTTATAGTTAATGTGTCTACTGACCGCTTCTCTTGACTGTTATAACGCTCTCATTTCCCGTTGAACCTGCTACCGCCCCCCTTGAAGGCTTCAGCTCCCACTGGGGTGCTGTACCGTCCTCGTTGAGAACTTTCCGCTGCTAGCCTGGCTGCAGCAACTTACTACTAGGGCTATAAGTTTGGAGGGCAAAATCCTAAGCTTGACATTGGTCTGTCATCTGAAATTTTATTGGCCGTGAAATCGGCTTCTGGATCTCCTTCCTAGTTTTCAAATTCCTGTGTTGGCACAGTCTCTAGGATATTGCTTTCCTTAAATTTACTTATAAAAAAACTATTGGATATTGCTCTTATAATGTTTCATTAATTTTTAATTGTTTGACCAGATTAACTCTCTTTGAGCTGAATCTAAATTTCATTCACTGGTCCTTATTATTATGCTTTTACGTGTTACTGTACGCCCAAACTCAAGCATTTTTTCTCTCCTCTCCCCCCGTATTCTTATTTATTTCACTGTAAATGTCAAGCCAACTTAATATTCATAGTTTGATGCAATACCATTACACCAACTCCAGAACTAGAGGGCTTGGCTCAGGATGTTCTGATGCGAAACCTTCCTGCGAGAGAAAGTATCCTCTAAAACTTACAGGCATCACCATACTAATTAGATTATATCCAGTAGGAAACATTCTATAAGACATGAAAATTTTAATGTTACGATAAGTAAAAAATTAGGTCTAAGATGTATCTATCCTTTTCTGTAAGTTTATAGCTGTGAGTGGAAACCAATGGAAGTTTCACATTCGGATATATATTTTTAATAATTTTATAGATCAGTAAATGCGCACGAAAGATATTTTATTCTTGGGAAAATAATTAAATTTTATAGGAATTAAACTTTTCCAGAAATTCACAACTACGTAGAACAACTTATTATATTTCATATGTGAAGATGGTACTTGGACTTCACCAAGTTTTGGAGAATTGTGATTGGTCTCCAGGAGGCGATTCAGGACCATCCTTGGAGTCCCGGTCTTTCTGGGTAGAGCCGGAAAAGGACGCATTGTAAAAAGGAATTTTTTGCTGTCGATGGGGAGGAGTGTGAGAGTGCAGCTATGTTTAGGTTTGCGAAACTGATTTGCTCGCCGCACTCACACGTTGTGGGTTGAATGCCCAAGTTTTTTTCTCAACTCCAAGAAGCGTGTGGTGTGGCCAGAGAAAATAAGTGTACTTAAACTTCACCAAATTTTGGAGAATTGTAATTGGTCTCCAGGAGGCGATTCAGGACCATCCTTGGAGTCCCGGTCCTTCTGGGCAGAGCCGGAAAAGGACGCATTGTAAAAAGGACAATGGAAAAACGAACAGGATAATGGGAAAAGTGTAGAGTTGCCTGAGTCGAAAAAAGGAGGAAAAAGAATGCAGCGTTCTCTTGGACATTGGCAATTTTTTTTAGGCGTAGCAAGTGGAGTGCTCCTTTTACTTTTAATTTAAATAATATTATATACTTATAAATATATATATATATATATATATATAGTATATATATATATATATATGTATATATATATATATATATATATATATATATATAATATATATATATAATATATATATATATATATATATTTTTTTGCATATTTTTTGTCGTTTCTTCTAATTTTGAACATTGTAATATAGAACAGTGGTACTATTATATAATTAAAAGCAATGTAAAGCAATTTGGGGTTATCAATGTCTTCGAAATGACAATGCAATGTACTACACCACAACAGTAAGTAATTAGACTATCAGGTTAATCCCCATAAAAAGCTTCATCAGGACACAATGAGAGAGCAACACAATTAAAATCTGTGGTTTTCGAGGTTCAAAATAATATTTAATAATCCAAAATTCAAGACATTTATTTACGTTCGTTCATATATCGCCAGCACAAGACTATGAGAAAATAAAAAAGTTGCTTATATGAAAGTTGGAGCTGCAAGTCGCGTTCAAGGACAACAGTAAATTCTGATCTAAAATAATATGAATAGACTCAGAAGGTGGATTAATCTTCTGTTTAAAGCCTAAGGATTCGAGTTTATTTCCAGAATAATGTTTTGATAAGCAGACTTTGTAATGCCTACATATTAAATATGAACGTGCCATAATGTCCTGTTTACAAATTCCAATATGTAATATTCGGATATCCAAGGTTTTAAAAAAAAAAAAAAATTAAATTTGAATAAATGTAGCAATATGAAGAATGACATTTCAACTTATGTTCAGCATAAATAAAATATACTATCCTTATAATATTTTACTGTATGTATAGTTTAAACCAGATAAAACGCTGTTATCTTTTCTTGAAAATATTTTTGTAGAATTTTAGTAGATTTTTTGATAGAAATGAGATGAGGGAAATTTTATAGTTTGAGTGAAACCAAATAACTTGCAGCAGCGGTGAGTTCTGTTTTGAGAGATTGAAGTAGATACTACTGGATTGAATAGTTAATGAATTTCGAATTTGAATAATCACAAATCTTGAACTTTGGGTTTTAAGAATTATCTTGAAGTTAAATAATAATGGTAAATGTTTAACAGTAATTAAGAATTGAATGAGGTAACTTCTTACCTTTTGTTAATTCTGGGGACTTGCATGAAGAATCTGTAGAAATTGAATTAGGGATGAAAACAGAAAACGGCTGTTGAACACACTTTCTTTTTATTACACAACAAGTCACGATATATGGAGAATAAACTGAGCAATGAATAAGGAATTATAAATTATGTCAGGCTTTAACCCCTTCCGGTATGATTTAATAATGAAAAACTGTGCATGAAATAACCATTTAATTTTTATTTAAAAAAACTTGTTTCATTTTACAATTCTTACATATTCTTAATTAAAATCCACTTTTTACGTAGTGTTAAATAATATCAGAAACAGTAAAATTAAGAAAATATCAAAGCAAAACATTAATAAGGTATACAGATAATAGTCTTCAAGCTAGTGGTACTTTTCAAAACAAAGTGCAAAGGAATTCTTAATTGTTTACACCGCCAAGTAGTCTCACTTTTAATTTGATTCTTGGAATACACACGGCATTTCTTAGTAGGTTTTCTTTTATTCTGACTCATTAATTTGGCAATGACTTGTACCAAGAAATTCTAAGTAAACAATATGCAATAGTGACTTGTGATTTTCACAAGTGATAAAAGTGTTGCCAAATTCAGTACACTAGAAATTTTAAATTATATTAATTATCATATTTAACAGTAACTTTAATCGCATGACGAGTGTAGCTCGTATTGACGAGCTAGACTCGTCATTTTACCGGAAGGGGTTAAACACGTTTCATAGTTGAATAAGAATAGAATACAGGAATATGAATAGAATTACATTTAAAATCCAACGCCGAATCCTAACAGACTTATTCTATTACACATATAGTTTGGTTTTTACCATCGCTTAACAGCGCCATCTAGCATTCGGTGGCGAAATGAATCTAACAAATACAAAAAAGATATAAGAATATATTGAAGAATAGAGATAAATATGTTGAAATATAAAGACTTTATTCTGGTACAAAGTATCATATAATAACTACATTACCTGAAGAGAATTTAAGTAATGTTCGACAAGCTTCTCCTCTAAACCACAACCGCCATAACGTCGCCTTTAAAAGTTAAACCAACTTGGGTATCATTTTCGTAAGTAGAACATAATCGTTTCAATGCATTCCTTATCGGCTTTTAGATAACCGCCCATCTTGCCAACGATTCATTGCACCCTCAATACTCCTTAATAATCAGTTAAAATCTCGGTTTGAAAACTCGAACGTGACGGTTTTTCATCATCGAATGTCAAGAAAAAACATCTCCATTCATATCAAGGAAAGAATAACAGCAGTGTAAAAGCAGACTTCAGCACTTTTTCTTTTGTTGTTGTTTTTGTTTTCCGAGATTTAAAAAAAATTACTTTTAAAAGCCTTTACATACCGCTTAGCTAGTGTTACTTGATGGTAATTATTAATTCACAAAGGGTTTTTCCTCTCTGGTGTGGTAAAATTGTGTCGTGATTTATATTAAAAGTTTTTTGCATCTCCAGCAACACAAGATGATGGAAAACGTGATCTCCTTAGATGGATGTGTAAAAATCGTTTCAGAGTGTTAGAGGTTAATGTGTTTCCCTCATTAGCTCAAATATTAATAGACATAAGAAACCCATCATGGAAGGTTTAAACTCAAAAGAACTTCTTTTGTACCAGAATGAAAACCATAAAATTAATGTTCTTGAATATCTTGTTCAGATTTTTCTTTAAGGCTTAAAGTCTAAACTAAGACAACCTACGACGTGTTTATCACATACAAAGTTTATACAATATTTTCTAATTTTAACGCACGTACAGTCTATTACGATATATTTATATGTGTGTGTGCGTGCGTGCGTGTGTGTGTGTGAGAGAGAGAGTAATATAAGAATTATAAAACTGCTGGACACATGATAGCCCCTATTACTTTTACTTGTCAGGCCTATTGGGCAAGAAGAAAGCTATATCAGCTAACAGTAATAAAGATCGATGGAGTCTGGCCATATTGAAGAGTACGGCACAAGTCTAATCCAAAATTTTATTTCAGAGCTGCTAAAACGGACATCTTTATTAGTCAACGACAGACAAGAGAAAAGCACAAAAATCACTCTGCTAGAACAGAGGTGCACCCAAGAGCGAAGACAGAAAGAATTTTCCCACTTACTCAGAGAATTTAAGTGTAAGATCAGTAAAAACGCGGAGCCATTTGCCGGAGACAGCTTTTGGGAAACGTGTTGAATAGGCACAAAATTTACATCTATAGGATAGAAATATTTGGGAATTTGTATCGAAAGAATTTTTAAGTCGAGAACGCTCCTTTGATTAAGACATTTAGAGGCTGGGAAAAAGATTTTAAGAAATTAGAATGGGAGAGAGGAGGTTTTTAAGAAAATATTAAAGTTAAATAATTTTGATATATTGCATATATATATATATATATATATATATATATATATATATATATATATATATATATATATATATCGGGATCAGTAAAATTTTTAATATTCTAGAATTGTAAAGTACCCTATAAGGCAGGTAAAAACAAAATGGTTTGTTCTTTGGCTGAGAACTATCTGGTACACGCTCATTAATTTGTTTATTTTTACTGACCGCATGTTAGTTGCCAACATTAATTTGTCTTTTCATATCCCGTGATAGGATGGACAGAAGAAGTTTTAATATTGACACTGATTATTTGGCTGTACATATGATTGATGTCCAAAATTTAGCGAATCGATTGCAAACCGTGTAATTATATATAAAAAACAAACAAACGAACAAACTTCTTAAATTTCAAAAAAGATATATAACTTAAACGCTAGATATTTATTAGTCCGTGAAATAGACTCCTAGGATTTTATGAAAAGAATTTGTTGTCAATGCCGGTGTATATAGCTGTGAGGCTTATTTACACCTCACAGCTATATACACATTTCTATATACACATTACAAATACAGTTCATAAGCATGTGAAACACTAGACGTAGGCCTAAATAGAGACGTACACAAAGGGACCCTGTCGAATGGTTTAGTAACCGATGGAAGATAACAATTCGGTAGCTTCGCGTAAAAGTTCTCGGTAGTAATTATGTAGACAGTACACTCAATTAGACTAGAGTTTGAAATAGCAATTGGTATCTTCGAAGAAGATAAAAACAAAGTCAAAGTTCTTGAGAGGAATACACGTTCAATCCTGAAGAAGATCAAATTAATAGAAAACCGAATGCACAGGTTATCGTTATCAATCTCAGAAAGGTGGGATTTTTGCTAAGAAAGACTTTCCGATGGAGAGACTGGTCAAGACGAGCTCCGAGTTAGCTGACTGCTAGCTAACTCCTGAAGAAATGATCCCAAGGTGGGATTATCGCTAAGGAAACTCTCCGATAGAGAACTGGTCAAGGCGACCTCCTCATTAGCTAGTTGCAAGATAACTACGTCTTTAACAAAAAATCTCCTCTCCTCCCTTTTTAGGGGAGGGGCCTCTAAGAGAGGGATGCCTCACCCACAATTTCATCATTGGATCATCTGGCGATGATCTCACCTTCAACCAACTGGATTGGTCTAGACAATCACCGACTGCAAACCCAGGAGTCTCTGGAATTTCGTGTCGGCTAAGATCCAATGTCGCGGCGTTCCCCTGTGGTTCCGATGATCATCTTTCTGGCTGTTAATCTGGGCGCCCGGTTGTCTGATCTGTTGTTTCGTTACCGTAGGACACAAAAGTTTAGACATCCTGGTGCCGGGTAAACCAACACCTTTGTCTCCACATAAGCGTTTAGTCCATTTCTCAAAGCAAAGTCTTTAATGTAGGCACACCGTTAAGGCACGCTGTTACATTATATTCTAATCAAACTAGTTTAAATTATTTTTAAATATAATGCAATAGTAATTTAAGTAATTTGCTCTCTGCCAAAGACCAAAATAATCTTTGAATAGAAAGAGTGAAAAAAGGCAGGATAATACTATAAAACTTTCACAGTTCTGTTCAACAAAAACTATTTTGGAGATCAATTTGTTTTTTATTTCATAAAAGAGGAATTCATACGAGCATCCAAATTACAAGATATAATAGTTGAAATACCACTCCCCTATTATGTTTTGTAATTCGGAATACCAAAGATTTTTTTCTTAACGCAAAAAAACTCTTTATAATCAGAATGGGTTTAAGTTTTGAATAGAAAACGAACAGTTTTTTCATATCTAAATAACAAGACTAAATACGTAACTAAAATGGAATCCAGATAATATAATAATAGTATTTAGGAAAATTCAACTCTTAATTTTTTTAAAGAAAATAATATTACCTGAAACAGTTCGTGATTTGAAAATTATTTTAGAAAAATTAAAATAAGAGAGGAATTTCAGTTATTTCAATCATTTAAATATTAGAGTGGCAATAGGTTTTGATAAAATCTTAAATACCTTTTTCATGAATTGTAGGCCATCTTATTTAAACGAGATTATAAAGTTACAAGTGAGAAAATAAAAGTATTAGTAACCGAATCTCTACTTTTACTCTTATAATTAATTCAAGACATTTGTGAAAGAAAATCTGGCAATAGCAGAGATCTAAATTTGGAAAATATAGCAATATTTGAAAAACTTCTTTGCCTTTAATTTTTTAAATCGTACTCGATTGTAGCATAAACTAAGAACAATATATTTTTTTTCCATTTCTGTATGCTTTCAATACAAATATATTTATATTCATGTATACATATTACTTTATGTATACATATGTATAAATAAATATAATTATATATATATATATATATGTCGGTGTATATATAATATACATATATATTTGCATAAATGTACTTACGTAAATATATACAGATAAATTTATATATTATACATAATTTTACCATCCTATAAAAATATATAAAAATTCAGTAGGAACAAACGTTGGCATTATAGTATTCAAATATATATATTACGCAGTTAAGAAAATTACAAATTTTCAAGAAACATTTTTGTATGTTTTTAAGAAGCATTTATAAGCCCGTGTTGGATTATGGAATTGAAATTTCTACAAACATGTATGTATATATGTAATATATCAAAATTATTTTACTTTAACATTTCCTTAAAAACCCCCTCTCTCCCATTCTAATTCCTTAAAATTTTTATCCCATCCTTTAAATGTCTTAATCAAATGAGTGTCCTTGACTTAAAACTCTTTCAATACATTTCCCAAAGCTTTCTGGACAATAAATGTATATTTTCTGTTCATTCAACATGTCTTTCCCGCTGTCACCGGCAAATGGCTCAGAATTTTCTCCTGATCTTAACAGTTAAATTCGCTGACTAAATTTTTTATTCCCTGGAAAAATTTTATCTGTCTTCTCTCTTGGGTACACCTCTGTTCGAGCAAAGCAATTTTTGTGTCTTTCTTTTGTCTGCCGCTGACTAGTAAAGATGTCCTTTCCTAGCAGCTCTTAAATAAAATTTAAAATAAACTTGGACTTATGTGCCGTTCTCTTCAAAGTGGCCAGACTACATCTTATTTTATTACTGCTAAGCTGATTAGGCTTCTCCTTGCCCAGTAAACCGGGCAAATAAAAAGAATAGGGGCTATAATTTCAAATGTATCCAGCAGTTATATAATTCCTGGATAACATATATATATATATATATATATATATATATATATGCTTTATATATAAATATATATATATTCACATGTATGCTTATTACATATATGTATACATATATATATATATATATATTTATATATATGTATATATATATATATATATATATATACATATATATATATATATATATATATATATATATATATATTATATATATATATATATATATATATATATATATATATATATATATATACTTACGTAAATATATATATAGATATATAGTTATACATTAAACATAATTTTCCTATCCTATAAAAATATAAAAAAATTCAGTAGGAACAAACGTTTTTGTATTTTTATAAGAAGAATTTATAAGCCCGTGTTTGATTATGGAAAAGAAATTTCTACTCACATGTATGTATGTATATATATATCTATCTATATATATATGTGTGTGTGTGTGTGTGGAAAATTCTCAGGGGTTTTCAAAACTTAAATCTAGGGTAAATATTCCCGCGTCATTTTCCATTCCCCTTTTTAACCCCTAACCTAAATTGACCACTGGGTCTACAGGTTACGCCCTCAGAGAAGGGGCCTGGCCAATTATAAACCTACATGGCCCCAGCGGACAATTTAGGAAGTTTCCAAATAAAAAGGAGATACACGCTAGCGGAGACAGATTGTGCTAGATATATTTTCCCACAGATGTTGACCCTGGTGTTACGTGTCTTTTACATAGAACTTCATGCTAGCTGACAAGTCTGTCTCATTACACACACACACACACACACACACACACACACCCATATATATATATATATATATATATATATATATATATACACACATACTATGGCTATATATATAATGTACATGTATTTATATATATATATACTTACGTAAATATATATATAGATATATAGTTATACATTAAACATAATTTTCCTATCCTATAAAAATATAAAAAAATTCAGTAGGAACAAACGTTGGCATTATGGTATTCAAATATATCTATTACGCAGTTAAGAAAGTAACTAATTTTCAAGAAAATTTCTTGTATGTTTATAAGAAGCATTTATAGGACCGTGTTTGATTACGGAAATGGAATTCCTACACAGAGAAATCTGAGTAATCGGTATATAGTAAAAAAAATTGTTTTGTCTGTTTTTTAATCGTTAATAGCATATTAAAGTGAACTGGATCGATTAAAAAGAAAAAGTTTGGTTTCAACCCACTTAAAGTTATCTCTCGTGACTAGCAATAATATCCCAAGTAGCTATATATTCCCCCTTCTCTCGTAATTATAAAGCAAATAGCGATATTTAGAACCTGCAGTGGCTAGTAGTAACTTTTGCAAGATTAACGAGGAATAGTGCGCATAACTTTCAAGTTCAAAATACCTCGCGGTTCATAAAATTCCCATAACCTAAGCTTATGAATACGAAATCGTGATAGGACACGTTACCCACTTTAAGCAAAATTACACGCTGTTCCATACCTCTTTTTAAACATGGCTACCGTGTTACGCCCCTTGGTCATGTAAAACAACACCCGGTGCTTTACCGATCACCGCACGTATTGCCAAATCGGTATTTAGCATCGCTCGTGAAGCATGGAGGTCGGGACCTCAACAACTCATTCCGGGAACTGTTTAGCCTCGCTCGAGAAGCAATAGGCTGCGTGAGAAGATCATTCCTTTTTTCGCAGTCCCTCTCGTGAAATCACTCTATAATGCGCCGGTATGGCTTTTCGAGTAATTACCGTGCAATATCTTGAGAGGTGTTCTTCGAAGATCAACAACTTGGCCTCCCGGGACACAAAAGCTGCCAATTCTCTACTCAGCTCCGTGATTTTTCTCCCAAACAGAAGAATTAAGTTGCACGAAAGCATGCAGGGGTGCTGATGGACAAAAAGCGTGTAATCGCTCTCTAAAGGTAGCACATAACTCCGCTGCAGTTTTCTTCGTTACGCAGGTCAAAGGCTGTCATGAGTTGATGCCTGCTTTGGCGAAATGAGATGGAGGCGGCCAGATTTCGCAGATCTTAGACATTGATCTGCGGAGGACAATGGCCTAACATCTTGTTTGTACTGCATGGAATTGGGCCCATTCCACAGACATGACCAATGCAACTAGCCAGAGGGGGTTAACTCAAGTCTGTGGTAAAAGTTCACATTATCCACTGCTACTTATAGTACTTCCAACAGGATATTAAAATGCAATAAAATACTAATTAGGAAAATTTCATATATTTTCTAAAACCCGCATGATGTGAACTCTAACAGAGTATATTAAACATGCATCATAAGAGAACTACCAAATATTGTCTTGGATAATTTCAATCATAAAACTTTCTCTACTTAATGTTTGAACAAGCATATTTCAAGCCACTCCCAAAGAACTACAAACATTAGAAATATTATAATCAAGTAGTCAAAACCAATACTATCCCACCCACACTTTAGGATGTTAATGTAAACTCACATTCACATATAAGGAAAACTAAGAGAATATCATCTTCAAGTTTATTCACGAAATATACCCTCCAGTCATTAAAGAACGTGGAATGCTAATGTCTGAAATAAAACAGTGTATTTAGATGGTAAATTTTATAATTATATCAAAATTTTACTTTGTTTCTATTTTTTATTTCTTTGTACGAAGTAAAATATGTATTGTAAGCGCCCAAACATTCAAGATTTCCTTTTAAGTAAATGTATATGGTAATCCTATAAAAAATCTACCAAACTTTCGAATGTCTGCTACTATTTATAATTCTGTCATTTGGATCAGCATTTTGTGATATTTCTAACCTTGAGTATGAATTAACATTGTTGGCAGTTATATCAACTAAAATCATGACAAATACCTGTATTATAAAGTTTCATTTTACTGTACTATGTTTACTTGTGATACCAAATAAATCTCATATGAATTATTATTAATATTA
This sequence comes from Pardosa pseudoannulata, assembly GCA_032207245.1. Lineage (NCBI taxonomy): Eukaryota > Metazoa > Arthropoda > Arachnida > Araneae > Lycosidae > Pardosa > Pardosa pseudoannulata. Next base: position 81,889,575 of record CM063505.1, read on the forward strand.
TTTTCTTTTGTAAATAGTATTCTGAGATGTTTAAAAGGACATTTAATTACTGTAATATTCAATTATCCTATTAGTTTTGTTTTACTACATGCAGTCCACAATACATTTCACATTTAAATTTAAACCCACAATAAAAATAAGTTTGAGCAAGATAGTGAAGAAATAATTGCATCTATTTGAGTCAAAATTAAATGGATCCTAAAATATTACAAAACTGTGCAAGTCTTTAAAAATAATTCCACAACTATCAGCTGAGGGAACTTTTTCTGATTCGTTTTGGTCGTAACAGAATTAAGTACAAGGCTGTGCTAAAAATATCAATTTAAGATATTCTTCAATACATATTTAGCAGAAGTAACAGGATCCTGATGGATAAAATATGGTTTTTTACATAATCTAGATCTGGAATACTATTTTAAGCATAACAGTTTATAAAACTATTTTTGACTTTGAATTTCATATAGTAAGTGAGCTAGAGGGATTTATAACAGTACCCTTTTGCAAGTGTGGAGGGTGAAGTTTTGATATATACATTATGGGTTGCTTTTCTGGAAATATCACCTCCGGAAGCAGTAAAATTTCCATATTTTTTGTATACCTTGAAATTCTTTCGTGTAGGTATCCAAAATTATAATAAACATAGAAATTAAATGAGTACAACTCTTTTGAAAAACACACTGTAGTTTTGCGGTAACGTAAACTGTATCTAAATCGAAAAAACGTATCAGTTTATTTCGGCTGTTAAACATGTTTATTTGATACCTCAAACTAAAGTACTTACGACAAGCGAAGAAGACTAATCACTGTCCGACTCTATGCGTTAGAAATAGACCTCGGAAAATTTGTAAGAGAAATCTTTAGGGTTAAACTAAAAATTAGAAACTTCGATTAATACGAAAACAAGGTTTTTACTTTGTACAGATATCAAGAATTCTAGTTTGAGTAAGATAGTGAAGCAATAATTTCATTTGTTTGAATTAACATTAAATAAGAACCGCGGTAGCTCAGCCGGTAAAGGCAACGATCTAGTAACTGAGAGGTTACGGGTTCGGAACTCGAGCAAGCCTAAGATCCGCCGTGTTCGTTAAAAGTGACTGGGGCACGTAAAATAAATTCATGGTCACAATGTCCTCCAAGTTCTCCATCCATACCTCTGGGCGTAGCAGGCCAAGTTTTTGGGTCTTCTGCTTGGTCACTGCTTCAAAATTATGAGGTTGGTTGGTTGGTTGGTTTGGAGCGTTACGGTCTACTGTTTTGCACACGAGGGTTAATGAGACCGGGACCTACTGCTTAAAGCCGATTCCGAACGGCTACGAACATCCATGCCATAGCGGGATTCGAACCCACGAACTCCGGTACCGACGATCAGCGCCCTAACCAATCGGCCAGCGTTCGGCTCAAAATTATGAGGACCCACTTGAGCAAAAGACGTACTTTCACCCTTGTAGTGCTCGTCTTAAAGGAAAGGTGCATTCCTTTGCCTTAATACGAAGCAGTCTCTGTCTCAATCGTGCTTGGTTTCACCAAGTGGCACAAATCAACAACAACAACAACATTAAATGAATCCTAAGATATTACAAAGCTGTGCAAGTCTTCAAAAATAATTCCACATCTATCAGATGAAGCCGAGGGAACATTTTCTGATTCTGGTTTACTCGTACAAAAAAAAAATAATCATTAGGTTGTGATATAAATTTAAATTGCTTTTGTTTTCTTTAATCATAATTAACAATTAATATATTTCATTTACAATTTAAAGCTCATAACATAAAGTATAAATTATGGAATTTATAAACATTCTTATTTTGCGTAATTATTGTTATCAGCTAAAATATAACTAAGTTTAGATTTCTGAGACTCCTGAGAGTAATTACTATGTTCCTTGAAATTATAGTGTAGATAAGAGAGCTAGAAATCAGAAATCCCAATAATTTCTAAATGTTATCAATCTTTTTATCCTTTACCAATATACCAACACTGAGCAACGTCACTAATGAACCTAAATAGAGTACTATGAAGGACCCAATGTAAGATCTTTCTCCTTCCTTTCGATGCCCATCTTTCCTGGTAGGCTTAACTTCCTAATTTCCTTCCGACTTCAAGATTCGCGTGAGACTTCAGGTGTTTTCCGTTTTTGCGGTCCCTCTATTCATCTGCTAAAAGGGGCACAAATGTCCCTATCACATTTCGCTGCAAATCAGGCGGCCCTATATTCAAAAGAGCCCGGAGGAAGTCACGAATAGTAGTGGTGCAGACAATAGCCTCGCACCCATAACCACTAAAACGCATAGGAGTGACCGTAGCCTTTAAGTCCTGTGTTTACATGGGGGCCAGCGAAAATGTTTGTTAGATCCTATTCACATTTCTAGGTACCTCGCTTTGATTTATGTGGTCAGGAGCCAGGGCATAAAACTTATCTGCCATCGATAGCTTTTCTTCGGGCAGCTCTTCCCCCCTCCCGATGCAATAAATTACGAAACCCCCATTGGAAGGGGGCGCTGTAAAATATGGCCGGAAGGACCACTGCAATATCGCATGTCCGTTTTATTATTGCATTATTTTCTCTCTTTGCAGATTTATGGATCCAAAGGGTTGAAAGAGATATTCGTCGCGATAGAGAGGTCAAGGTGATGCCGTAAAAGTCGCTGTCCGAATTGGACTGCGCCAAGACAAACATCAATTTATTGTTATTCTCATGCGCCTCCTGTTTTGTATGTAAAATCCAAGTTAGTACCTAAAAGAAAAAAGGATTAGCGTTCAGAAGATCCTGGGCTATATGATAAATGTCAAATATTTTATCTAAAGGACGAGCAAACGACATTTGCGAACTGTAGGTACGACAATAAATAACACGACATAACAAATTCAGAAACGTAAGGGAAGTTTTACTCAAATTTATACTTCCAAACCTCAAATACACATATTTTACCCCTTAGTGCACAATTTGACCGCAGTCCTATCTATAAGGATTCCGTTGGTTTTTCAGATTATATTTAAGAGGGCTTAGTATATGAGCAGAAAAATATCCACTGCAACAACCCTTTATTAATTCAGGATAAAGTAAAAATATCTAAAGATATACAAAAGTTGGAATAAATTTGGATAAAATTTCACGATACCTTGTTCAAGAATATAAATTAAGAAATATTTTGTTGCTAATAAATTAAACAAAAACATGACACATATGCATAAGATACAAAATTGAAATTATATTATTAATCAGTTAATTCATCGATTATTTCCTTGAACTATACATTCATCCGTTATTTCGTCGATTAATTCATTGATCCATACATAAATCCATTAATTCATCGATTAATTCATAGCAAAAAATTCTCCACTGCAACAACCCTTTATTATTTCATGATAAAATAAGAATTTCTAACAAAATACAAAAGTTTGAATAAAATTAAATAAAATTTTACACTATTTTGTTCAAGAATCTAAATTAAGAAGTATTTAGTTGCTAATAAAATAAACAAAAACATGATACATATGCACAAGATACAAAATTGAAATTATGTTATTAATCAGTTAATTAATCGATTATTTAATCGAATCATCCATCTATCTATTATTTCGTCGATTAATTCATCTATCCATACATTAATCCTATAATCCATCGATTAATTCATCGATCCATACATTAATCCATTAATTCATCGATTAATTCATCGCAGAAAATTCTCCACTGCAACAACCTTTTATTAATTCAGGATAAAATAAAAAGTTCTAACGAAATACAAAAGTCTGAATAAAATTGAATAAAATTTTACAATACCTTGTTCAACAATCTAAATTAAGAAATATTTAGTTGCTAATAAATTAAACAGAAAAAAAATTATACATATGCACAAGAATCAAAATTGAAATTGTGAGATTAATCAGTTAATTCATCGATTATTTCATCGAACCATACATTCATCCGTTATATCGTCGATTAATTCTTCAATTCATACATTAATCCATTAATTCATCGATTAATTCATAGCAAAAAAATTCTCCACTGCAAGAACCTTTTATTAATTCAGGATAAAATAAAAAGTTCTAACGAAATACAAAAGTCTGAATAAAATTGAATAAAATTTTACGATACCTTGCTCAAGAACCTAAATTAAGAAATATTTAGTTGCTAATAAATTAAACAAAAACATGACACATATGAACAAGATACAAAATTAAAATTATGAGATTAATCAGTTAATTCATCGATTATTTCATCGAACCATACATTCATCCATTAATTCATCGATTAATTCATAGCAAAAAAATTCTCCACTGCAAGAACCTTTTATTAATTCAGGATAAAATAAAAAGTTCTAACGAAATACAAAAGTCTGAATAAAATTGAATAAAATTTTACGATACCTTGCTCAAGAACCTAAATTAAGAAATATTTAGTTGCTAATAAATTAAACAAAAACATGACACATATGAACAAGATACAAAATTAAAATTATGTTAAAATTTGAATTAAATATATCATATAAATGAAATTTTTAAAATCAAATTATAATTAAATATTGTTTTTATTCTGTATACTTAAAACTTTAAAGTTTTCTAAGAGGTAAAATTAAAAAATCTTTAAGAAATTAAAAATTTAAAAAAAGAAAGGAATAATATTAATCAGGCCATAAAAATATAAAAAAGGATAAGTGCTTTTAGGTTACTGTACTATATGATAAATTGCAAATATTTTAGCTAAAGGATAAGAAAACAACATTTAGAAACTCTTTATTTGACAATGAATTATTACATGAGATAACAAATTTAGAAACGTGAGTGAAGTTTTGCACATTTTTATATTTTACAAGCTCAAATACGCATATTAGGTTGTTGTTTCGGTAATAAATTAAGAAATATTTAGTTGCTAATAAATTAAACAAAAACATGACACACATGCATACGATACAAAATTGAAATTATGGTAAGATAAGGTTTGAAATAAATATATCATATAAACGAAATTTTTTAAATCAAATTATAATTAAATATCATTTTTATTCTGAATACTTAAAACTTTAAAGCTATCTAAGAGGTAAAATTAAAAACTCTTAAAGAAATTGAAAATTAAAGAAAAAGAAAGAAATAATATTAATCAGGTCATACAAAATATAAAAAGGATAAGTGCTTTTAGGTTACTATACTATATGATAAATTGCAAATATTTTAGCTAAAGGATAAGAAAACAACATTTAGAAACTCTTTATTTGACAATGAATTATTACATGAGATAACAAATTTAGAAACGTGAGTGAAGTTTTGCACATTTTTATATTTTACAAGCTCAAATACGCATATTAGGTTGTTGTTAGGGGCTCTTTGAAGTATTATTTGTAGCTCACGATAAATGTACCAGAGTTTCCTTTCCATTTTTGTGTTATTATAATTTAAAAAAATATTACAACTGATGGAACTCCGAATATGCTAGCTAAAAAAATCGGTTTTATTGGGCTTTTAAGAGATGATTCCCAAATTTCACAATTCATACCAATTCACTGCACATTTCACGGAGAACATCTCGTTAAAAATATTTAAAATATCCTGATGTTATGAAAGCAGTGTAACTTACATTCGCACCAAAGCAAAAAATCACCGACAATTCAAAAATTTCCTTAAAAATTAAAGGACTAAGAACTTCCAAATTATATTCAATAAATATAATTTCTGTAAAAAAAAATTAATACCTTTTCTGCATACCTTTTAAATACGTATTTAATTGCAGCTCTCGAAAAATTTCAAATTCTGAAAAATGGCTCGGATTATCAAGGAACTTGGCCATCCCTGCTATATGATAAAGGGCAAATATTTTAGCTAAAGGATAAGAAAACAAAATTTAAAAACTCTTTATTTGACAATGAATTACATGAGATAACAAATTTAGAAACGTGAGGGAAGTTTTGCACATTTTTATACTTTATAAGCTCAAATACACATATTAGGTTGCTTGTTTCGTGAATACCTACTTTTTAAATATTATATTATAAGCTGCAATTTCAGACTGACGAATAACTCAGTTATCCACCTAAATGGAATTAGGTGCTAAGATCTCCCACTCCAATACCAATGTACATTGTGTTGTACATTGTACAATATATCCTCATGCAAGTATGCTAAGCTGCTTTTACATTACTTATGTCGCAGCATTGAAAATGAAAGTAATTTTTTTGTAAGAGCATATTTAAAATGCTCTTTTGATGAAATTCATAACAAAAATTTGAAAAAGGAACCAGAGTGCAAACCAAAGTTCTACATTAATCCACTGTTAATATAACAGTTTATACTTTTGACCCATAGATTGAGAAACTATAAAATAGGATAATACATACAGTATAATGTTCTCCACCTTTAAGAAAAACCTTTAGTGTGATAATCTTTCATAAACTATCCATATGCACGCAAGTAGACGATGCATTTATAAAATCGCTTTTAAAACTCATTGTCCCGATAATCTGAGATCAATTCATTCAAAAACCAATAACCACATTTTGAAGTTTTCATTAATTAATAAAATGTAGCCTGTTCCAGTAATACCTTTTAAATATATAAATGTTGAAAATCATGGTTTTAGACTGATGATTAACTCCGATAGATTATCTGCCTAAAGCAAATTGGATGCTACAATTCCTGTTGTGACCGTCACGTGGAATTAGAATTTCTATTTTTGCCATTAAGCAACCACAAAGGATATTATCGATATATTGGTTTTTTGTCGAAAAAATGGGATAAAATCGTTGCAGAACAAATTAATTTTGAATAAAATATAATCGGATGACATTGTCATAGTTACACGGAATCTAGGGATGTCAAACAAGCCTTCCTGTAATTAGAAAATGAGGCAAAGAAAATGCATCTTTCAATTAATCAAATTAAAACTAAGTACATGACGACTATCAATTTTAATGACATATATCATGAAATAGGAGACTATAGCTGTTAACTGCGTCACCTATTTGGGCTCTGAACTGAATGTTGTTAAAAATGTAAGGTCAGAAGTACGTAACAGAGTCACTGCTGGCAATAAATGAATCTATGGAATACACAAATATTTAAAATCTAGTCTAATTAACAAGAAAACTAAACTACTATTCTATAAAAAGTTGATAGTTACTTATCCAGCTGAAACGTGGGCGATGACCGAAACTGATAATGAAATATTATTAGTCATTGTAAAAAAGATACTGCGAAGCATTTTGAGAGGAGTAAAAAGTAATGATACTTTGGAGAAGAAGACCAAACGTGGAAATTTATAAATTATACGAAAAGACAGACATAATAATTTTTATTTGAATTTAAAGACTGAAAACTACAGGACATTTGACCAGAATGACAGATGATTGAGTCACCAAAAAGATCTTCAATGCTCCAATGCTAAACTAATTGGAGCCCGAAAATGGGGAAAACCAAGGATCCGGTGGCTCCAGGGACTTGAATTAAATCTAAAGGTCCTCAGAGTCAAAAACTGGAGATGTCTGTCCAAGAAGAGGACTGCTTGGAATTCAATTCTAAGGAAGGCCATGCACCACCCTGGGCTGTTGCACTACTGAAGAAAAAAAAGAAAATATGGTATAATACACCCTCCTGCTTATGATTCTGTAACACGATATAAGTATTTTTGGCTACTTTTGCAATACACTTGTCCCAGTACAAAGCAAAGGGATTTTTTTTGTATATGATTCAAAATTTTTTTGAATAAATTTATAACGATAATGGGAAAGGAAAGAAGAAGGCAAATCAAAGGAATTGCACATTTAATGTTCCTAAATCAGTCATCGTTAACAACAACGATATTAAGCTCTCACGCGTAGAGTAAGAAAAGATGAAATATGAAAATATATGCCATAAATCATTCATCGCATTTACGAGGAAACTTCAGCTTGATTATTTTTCACGGACTATCTATAAACACGCAAGCAGACGATGAATTTAAGAAATCGCATTTAAAACTCATCGTCCAGATAATCCGCAATTAATTAGTTCAGAAACCAGTTACCACATTTTGAAGTTTTCCCATTGAATAATAAAAAGGCCTGCTCGTTTCAGTAATGCGTTTTAAATACCATATTGAGAGCCAGGGTTTCAGACGGACGAGCAACTCCGATAAATTATCTTCCAAAAGCGAACTGGATGCTGACTGCATTTTAAACGATTAAAACAAAATAAATGGTCTGCATTCAAATAATGTATCACAGGCACGAGAAAGGAAATGGCTGATGATAAATGACGCTGGGAAATGTATCAATAAGGAGGTCTCGTATTCTTTGAGGTTTTTTTTTTTACAAACGTCTGTTGACGTTAAATTATTTATTTTTACGAGGCCAGTTTGAATTCGTGAAAAAAAAGTTTTTTAAGAAGAAAAAATATTGACGACGTTGTTATTGACAAGAACAAAACGATAGGAGGTGAAAAGTCTTAATTTAAACAGTAACGATAAATAGTCGTGAGTATTTATAATTCAAATTTATTCAATGTGTGGCGATGTAACTAATTTAAGGGCTTGGGTTATTGTAGGTTTTTATCAGAAAACGTGCTTGTAATGAATTTTAATCAAAAAATTAGTTTGAGAAATATTTCTTTGGCACCATTTTTTTTCCACTTTACATCCTAATTGGAATAGGGTAGAAATTATAGAGTTATGTGCCAACAATTAAAAAAAACTAAAGTGTATAAATTATGAAAGCTAGACAAACAACTATAGTGTCTTGTTCATAAACACATACGCGTGTGTGTCATATCCTTATACCATGCCATCCTGTTCGCGTTGGAAGACCGACTGATTCATTTTATGATTCCTTTTCTTGACGAAAAATGCGGATTTCTCGCATGATAGCAAATATATTTATAGGCCTAATCACATGGTAACCTAAGCTAAAATAAAGCGATTATAAATTTTCACTATCATATAAAAATCCAAGCTTTATTTTGCATGAAAATAATCGTAAAATCCGTTACTTTTTCGATTTTAACACCATTTTTCCATTACATCCTAGTTGAAATAAGGTGAAATACTGTCAACGATTAAAAAAACACAGAAAAACTGAAGAATATATGAATACTTACAACCGACTATACAGTTCAGTTCAAAAACACATAAATGTGTGTGCAAAAGTCTTATCAAACGTCATCCTGTACACGTTGAAAAAGCAACGGATTCAGTTTATTGTTCCTTTCTCGATGAGGAAAGCGAATATTTCTTGGTTTGGTTTGACTTGGAGTGCTACGATCTATTTTTTATAATGAGTAATGCAAAAGTTAATCAACATCCATGTTAAAACCTATAACTCCGTAGAAGGAGATAACCAGTAATCGTTGGGCATATTTCTTGTATGAGAAAAAGTTTAATATTTAAACGAAATACTAACACTAATTTTTCTAAAATAAATCGGTTTTGAAAAATATTCTCATACTCTAATCCGAGTATTTATCATCGTGAAAAGGAATCGTAAACAGAGCCTGTTGCATTTTCAACACGTACAGGTAAACGGGTAATAAGGATTTAAGGGTGCAGAGCAGGGAAGACAAATATCATTTTTACCAAAGTGAAAAATCTAATTAAAGTTGAAAATCAAAATTTTTCGAGTGCCAGTACCTTATGTTTGTATATACCTTATGTACCTTATGTTTGTATAGTATCTGTATATCTCTTTATTCATAATAAGTAATGAACAAATGATAATGACAGAATGCAGTATATTTTATATAAATATTTAACAAAATTTATTCAATTTTAATAATACTTATAATGGGTAGATTGAAATTTCAATACTACTTTTATGAATGATGTTTTACGCAGTTTAACGAATTGTTAACGTGTTTGCTCAGACTCATAATACAAATTCAGCATAACATCAATTCATGACATAAAAATAACACTTTTGCAATTTTTATGTTTATCATTTTTATATTCATATTTTGTGTGTGTCTGTCAGAAATTTTTCTAGCTTGAAATATAATTGCTATCTTTTCAGAAGATACTTTTCTCCATTGAATCTTATGGAGGAGCGATGGCCAAATGCGTAGGTTAATGTAATTCAGTACCAAGATTGTGGGTTCGAATCTCATTGTTGAAATTTATGTTCATAGACCTTCGGAATCGGTTTTAAGCAGTAGGTCCAGGTGTCATTAGCCCTCGTGTAGCAAAACAGTAGACCGTAGCTCTGGCAAACCAACCAACTTTTAATCATATATTTAAATCGTAATTGATGGTTAGGAACACATAGGAAAAACTAATGCTACGTCAAAATTTATTAATCGTTTGAGTCTCAGAAGGATTTGAAAAAAAAAAAAACACTGTCGAAGAATCCCGAACAGCGCAGCCGCGCTTTACCTATATGTGTCTGAAAAAACCCATGCAGCTCTACAGTGCTTCTTTTATGTCTATATATCCCAAGCAGCGCGATAGCACTTCTTCTATTTTATATTCTGAAAGTATATGCTTCAATATTACACTATTATTATTGTAAAATGTATTATTTACATAAAAGGAGGAGTTGTGTGATTACTTACATTAGTAAATCTGAGAACGCTTGACTTTGATAGTCGATGGCGCACCATCAGTGGTCCACAACACTCGGAATATGCTGGGCTTTCTCGACATAAAAACGGAACAGAGAAATCGCTCTGCTTGGGACTCAAACGTTAAATATTATTATTTGCAAGACTTGTTAATTTTGAAAATCCTTTTTAACGACACATTGCTGAAAAAGGACGCTGTATTTTGGTTCTTCTGGAGTCTATGGATTCAAATCTGTTGTCCTCTATACCTGAAGTCGTTCAGAATTGACATTAACACGTTGACTACCAGACGCAGTTTCTATATTTTGTCCAAGGCACTTTTCATTATGCGATGCATATGCTGAAATATTATTTGCAGCAGATAAAATGAGTTATAAAATCATGCTTGAAGCAGTTTTCGTGGTGGGGGTTACAGATGACTCCCATGGCGTGGTAGGCAATTGTTACGATTGTCCTTTTTACAAACAATCGTGCTTCGATTACTAAGTAATTACTCTATAGCAGCTAATAACTAAAGCAAATATTAATAAAAAATAGTGACATATTGTTTCATTTTTATTAATTTTCTTTGCCTTGAATGTTTCAATCTGACTCAGCATTATGCAATGTAAAATGTATGTTTTCATGTACTAATAAAATTAATTTTTTGTTCTACATTGCAATTCACTTCTTCAATACCATATAATAACAATGATTATTGAAAAAATTTATCAGTATCCTCCATATTTAATTAATTAAGTTACTTTCATTATTTGCTGCGGTCGCCAGGTACATCGGTGGGCCCCATCGTGCTGTAGCCAATCGAGTGTACTGATCAACGGTGAAAGGCAGTCAACATGTTAAGCAGTAAGTCTAATTATCTGTCGTATTGATAAAACACTTAGCTTCCCAAAACAAACTAAATCATACATATATCATAAAATCACATTGGCAGTTATGAAGTTTATTGCTCACGAAAATTGCCTGCTGATAACTTGAATCTTACAATTTTCATCATCAATCTTGAAGCATCGGATCTTACGAAGACATTATGATTAAGCATCAGGAAAACAGAATAGTTTTTATTAAAGGGCTTTAGAGAATTCATAGCTAAGCTTTCATTGCTTTTTAATTTTGTTTACATCGGAAGTAGGGCATTGTCACAGTTTTCATATTTTTTACAATCGATGGACATTGGTTATGCTGGCTTCGGTAGGAGTTCGTTCTATCCCACAGTGGCATGGTTGTAGTTTCGGAATCGGCTTTAAGCTGTATTCTCATTGCTTTTGAAGTATAGCACTCAAACCAATAAACCAACCAACTAATCATACTTTACAGATTTGTTTCAGTAGAGCTGTTTTTAGTGAAAAGCTTTATAAACGTTTTTGGGGTAATAGGGAAGACATCTTGCCTACAAAAATGCAAAAACAGCATAAATTCGAAATTTTATATTTAACTAGTGGTCTTTGCATGAAACTACTGTAGTTCATGGTTGGTTGGTTTGGAGCACTACGGTCTACTTTTTGCAACACGAGGGATAATGAGACGGGAACTTGCTGCTTTAAGCCAATTCCGAAAGGCTACGAACATCCATGCCATAGTGGGATTCGAACCCACGAACTCCGGTTCCGAAGGCCAGCATCCTAACCATTAGGCTATCGTTCGAGCCATTGTAGTTCATATTGCCGTTTGCGATTCCTTATAAATTTCTCTTTTAGGAAATGTAGGTAATGCTTTTATTATATAACAGAGAACAATCATATACGAACAAACTTTTTTTAATGGACATTGTGTCCTTTTCTTCCAATCTAAAAATTCATTATGCTCAATAATTTATAAAATATTTTCTAGCATACTGTTGTAGTCACAAACACCCCTATTTGATTTTGAGTTTTGTTTACAATTTAGATATGGAACGTTACGGTCTCCCTTCAGCTGCTTGTTGCTTATGAAGGATACGGACAGGTTCTTCCCGGTCTGAGAGTTAATTGACCGAAACCTACAGCTCAAAGATGAATCTAAACTGTCACTATCCTTTCCAACAGTAGAATTTGATTTTAAAATTAAGAGGTTGAATTCGAAGTATTTACTAAAAAACGAAACTCTTCGTTTCAACAGTCCACTGGGAACCTTAGCCCAAGGAGTTAATCTCTTTTCGAGACCAAAGATCTTGTTATGCCTAGCATATTTCTCCGTTAAGTGGTCAGTCAAACGAAGAATCTCAACATTTAGTTCCTAACCGTACATAGTCCTCAATTTGATCTACCCACTGTAGGATCACAGGCTGAGTTAACCTAACTCAACCTAACTCGAACCTCCGACTTGTTCTTCGGGAGATTAGGGTATTGCCCAACGCCACCTGCCTTCAATTTATTTGCAATAGAGTTTGATGTTGTCGTCTTGTATCAGTGATGGTGAACATTGAGAACCAATTTACAAAACATTTCTTTTCCTTTGGTTTCCACACAAGAGAGCGAGCAGGTTTATGTAAAAGATTAAATTTAAATCCTCATCAACAGATCAGGTAGAAATACTTAGTTTTCAGAATCTCAAAATCACTGTTACCGAGACAGATGAAGGGATGTTGTAGAAAGTTTGTGAAGTTTAGGTGAATGCTGGCGTAAATTAAGGCAGTTAATTCACAAATTTAAAAATTCGGTTTTCCAAACTACTTTTTTTTGCTACACTATCATAAAGAAAACCATAAAAATAGTTGAAATCATTTTCACGGTATAACCCATTAACACCTGGATATTTCTAATGACTATATATTAGTAAATACCTAATATAGAAGCTATTATAGACACCTGGAAGTAAAACAAAATATGAAATTTAAACACCTTTAAATATGACATCAAGTCATCATTAGTGAGGAGGTGTCATTTTAAAACATAATAAGATGTCTTTTAAAAAAAGGGAAAACTTCGTGATAAGATATTTATTTGCTATCATATATGAGAAAAGTACTGAAAAGAGATGACTTATTACAGATATGGCTATTCGCCATGATTTTAACCACTATACGTTCAGAATACCGGTCATAATACGTTCCTATTCTAAGCTTGAAAATTCTAAAATGCCGATAGAAATGACAAAATTATTGATAAGATCATATTTGAAAACTTGAGAGATTATTCATAAGATTAATATCTATTTCCATTAAAAAGGAAGAATCGTTTCAAGAAAACAAAAACTCTACAAACCATATTTTGACTGTCCTCAAATGAGGACGCTGGGCGTTAATGGGTTAAGAAATATTTAACAGCATGTTTTAAGAGTGTTATGTATTCACTGAATTAGATGGTTTAAATCTATTCATTTCGAGATACATTTAGAATAAACTCCAAAATATGTTTTGTAATTGTCTCCTCCTATAGAATATATATTTTATATCAATACATACCTTATGGTTATATATCTATATTTATTCAAGCAAAGGAGATGTGTGTATGTATGCGTAAGTGGTTTTTCCTCTAATAATAGCCGAATTTATCTATTATTAGAGGAAATTTATTACGCTGTTTTTCTGAACCGAAATTCGTGGACTTGATTCTCACAAGCACAGATGTCTGTAGCTGTTCGGAATCGATTTTAAACAGTAGGTCCCTGTTTCGTTAGCCTTCATGTTGCGAAATAGTAGACTGCAGTGCTTCAAACTAACTTAGAAGTTTTCAGAATGTAATAAAATAATTTTATTTTTGCCAAATTAAAAAGTTTTGAATTTTACATTATGATTTTTTAAAGTTAGTTTTACAATAACTTAAAAATTGCTATACAACATGTTAGGTTAACCTCAAAATTTGAGAAAAACAGAAACTGATGTCCAAAGACACACGTTTTCAGAATTTCTTTATTTCACAAGCATATCGTTAGTGATGCAAATACATAAAAGATAGTTATACAAATTTTTTTTTGATGTATGGCAAATCGTCGTGAGAGAAAGTAACAATATATATGTTTATTTAAATATCTGTTTATATATTCCCAGCTGTACTTCAAGAGATTATTGGTCCTAAGTTATTCGTTTTTTTTTTACTTTTGTTTTTAGTACAATAGTTCTTTTAAGCTAACAGAGATGCAGAAAATGCACAGAAAACAGCTTTCAGCACTCGGTTGTCTTCAGGCACGGCAATGGCAGGAAAAGTTCACTTTATTCTAAATTTTTGAATGCCGAATAATTTCGCTCTTGATATTACTTGGAGACTTCTAAGCATTATCTGGAAAGAGAAAGCAAAAATGGTAGTCAGATCAATCGATTATTTATATTATCACATTGTGTGCGGGTACATTTCGCAGCGGAATTGTATCGGGAGCGTGCGTTTTGCTTTAAAATTTAGTTATTCAGTTAAATCTCAATAGATCGAAAATTGTTTAATTTTTTAACCAACTTTTCGTATTTTATATTGAAATATCTCTCTCTAACACACACACTCTCTCTCTCACACACACACTCTCTCTCTCTCCACACACACACACTCTCTCTCTCACACACACTCTCTCACTATATATATATATATATATATATATATATATATATATATATCTCTATATATCTATCTATATATATCTATATCTCTATATATCTATATATATTTATCAATATCTCTATATATCTATATCTCTATCTCTATATATATATCTATATCTATATCTCTATGACTAGATTTATGTCTATATCTATGTATCACTTTCGCAAGGATAAATAAAAGTTAATTTTAAATCTAAATTGATCTTCTTTAATCAACCTCCCCGTTCTGTGATTCCGGATCGACTGATGTAAAAACTAGTTTTTATTTGTCTAAATTTTTTCATAATCTCTGTAGTGAACAAGAATATTGGGATTCGTTTTCCTGTATATACCGCTATTTTTGTACCCACAAACAAACCCTGTTGTTACACTAACCCGTACTAGTACGTGACCCGCGCTCAAGTATCAATCGTCAGAAAACGTACTAGTACGTGTCCCCCATACAATGTGTTATTACATTAAGAGAAAGGATGTTTTACATTTGTTCGGGGATAATTAAAAAAAAACCCGATCTAATAACAAAATTTTGACACATGTTTCAATTGCATATTGGAAAAATCTAAACTTCTATTAAAAATGGTAGCAGATCAATCGATAATGTATAATCTCCTCTATAATAATAACCTAAGTTATCTGTCAGTCTGTCCTCGAATTAATGAAGCGGTTGTACCAGGAATGGATAGAGGCATGTATATTGGATTTTTGGTGAGTTATGGTTAGCAACATTCGAAATCCACCCCTTCCCCCCTTTTCTAGCAGTTAATGCCATTATTTCAAGCCCTGTTTTCTCCGGTTAGGATCAAGGAATTAAATTTATGAATTTGTCACACAATAAATAGGTAAAAATAACATTTTTTTCTAGCATTATGATATCATTCCTTTAATTATCTCATTTAATCATTTCTTATATTATATCATTTAAATGTCTTCTGCATTATTTTCATGCGTTTAATCACTGAACTTAGATATTATGTAAATACTTTTCTTTCATATTTGGCTTAAATAATAGAATAGGTACATATGTGATAATTTAAAATTTAATCGTCGATTATTTTTTGTTTCAATGAAAATTTTATCACCGGCATTAACAACTAATTGTATCTACCTCCAGGGTGTAGTAGAAATGATAGTTTCATTCCTTTACTTCCGTTAATTGCTGTGGCAAAAAATAAATAAATAAATAAATAAATAAATAAATAAAATTGGTAAGAACTTAGCGATAATTTTGACGTAGCTAAGAAAACTTTGAAATATCTTTCTAAATGAACTCAACGTGATTCTAAACTGCTTTCACAGTATCGGGGGACATTAGAGGAGTATGAAGATAAACAAATTAGTGAGCGTGTATTAGATAATTCTCAGCCCCAAAACAAACCCTTTTTTATCTGTCTTACAGGGTACTTCACAATTCTGGAAAATTTAAAGTTTTATTAAAATGGTAGACACTAATAATGCTAATATTATATAAAAAGAAAAGAGGCTTTATGTTTATCCGGGATAACAGAAAAAACTACTGATCTAATAGTAACGAAATTTTGACATTTTTCCTTGCTGTAACAGAAAATTTAAATTGCTATTAAAAATAGTAGTTACATTAATTAATAATCTATATAGTTATATAAAGAGAAAGGATTTTTTATGTTTGTTCGGTATAAAACAAAAAGCTACTGATCTAACCGTAACCAAATATTGACAAATTTTTTATTATAACAGAATGACAATTGCATACTGGAAAAAAAAAATTGTACATTTCCATTAAAATGTAATTTTTCTCAGTCGTTTCCGTACTTAAGTCATTTACACGTGTAATAGTGGCTTTGCGCCTATAAAAGTTGAATTTTCGAAGCAGATGACCCAGGTTCGATTCCAGGTCAGAGAAATTCGTTTATGCAATTGATATTTGTTATAAACAAAATTTTTGTTATACCGAAAGATTTCTGAAAATTTTGGTTTATATTTATTCAGGAAAAATGTTTTATTCTTGCTTTGGATACCGGAAAAACTATTATTAAATAAGAATAATGAGGTGTTTAAAACATGTTGATAAAATTAAGTTAGATTTAAAAGATTGCGATTTATAAAATATTTATCATTATGGTATTGTCACACCATACTGTGTTAGTTTTATGTAAATTACTTTTTCTTCAAAATTGTTTTATTTACTGAAATTCAATAAACTTTGAATCTTAGATATCGAAATGAAGTAAAACCTTCATTTCAGAGAATTTAATTACCCAGACCGAAGACTATGTGAAAACAAGCTAGTTTACGTATACTCAGAAAAGCGTTTTTTGAGTTAATGGTACACTAGTCTCAAGTCCATATCAAAACTCCAAATATTGATATTTCCTGTCATGTATTCTTTCATTGTAAAGTTTGAAGGATACACACCGATTTAAAGATAGGAATACAATTATCTTTTTACTTTTTATAGATAGAGAACAAGGTCACTGGTTTCCGCATTTTTCTTATATCACTGTGATTGGAGGAGGGGGGGGGTAAATATATAGAGTTAAGAAGTTAACCAATATGTTGTCCAGTCTCAGTTGAAATGATTAGCTGATCACTTTTTAGGTTGTCTTATCTACGTCTAGTTTAATACCATACCCACCCATGAGTATCTACAAAAGTTAAAAAATTAATATTATAGTATTTTAAATATTTAATTTTTTGGGTAAAATTTAAAAGGGGAGGTTAAGAAGTTCAGAAATGTTCCCAAACAGTGTAGCATTTTGTAATAAAGTTATTAAATTAGAAACATTTTCAAATAGTTTTAATAAGGACACAGATACACAATAAGTACAAGCTTCCAAGTCGAGAGCTTTGGTTTTACTATTTGTTATTATCTGTCATTAGAGAACGGTGCTTTTAAGTTTAATATTGTTTAATACCGTTTCTTTAGTACAGTCTTTAGAGTAATTGCAAAGAAAAAATACTGAATTCAAAACAAGTTTAAATTCAGGGAACATTTTTGTTCAACAGCAACTAACATAAATGGCTAGCATATAGCCCGTCATATGACGGGATCAGTAAAATTTTTAATTTTCCAGAATTGTAAAGTACCCTATAAGCCAGATAAACAAGAGTTTGTTTTTTGGCTGAGAATTATCAGGTACACGCTCAATAATTTGTTTATCTTCATACTCCTCTAAAATCTCCCGATATTGTGAATGCAGTTTAGAATCAAGTTGAATTCATTTAGAAAGATAATTCAAAGTTTTCTTAGCTACGTCGAAATTATCGTTAAGTTCTTCCCAAATTTTTTTCACAGTAATTAATGGAAGTAAAGGAATAAAACTATCATTTCCACTACACCCTGGAGGTAGATAGAATTTGTTGTTAATACCAGTGATAAAATTTTCATTGCAACAAAAAATAATCGATGATTAAATTTAAAATTATCACATATGTACTTAATCTATTATTTAAGCCAAATATAAAAGAAAATTATTTAGGTAATATCTAAGTTCAGCGATTAAGCGTATGAAAATAATGCAGACGATATTTAAATAATTTAAAATAAGAAATGATTAAATGAGATTATTAAATAAATGACGTCATAATGCTAGAAAACTTTTTATTTTTACCTATTTATTATGCGACAAATTGATAAATTTAATCGGCTGCTCTTAACCGGGGAAATAGGGCTTGAAATAATGGCATTAAATGCTAGAAAAGGGGGTAAGGGATGGTTTTCGAACTTTGCTAACCCTAACTCACCAAGAATCCAATATGGATGCCTCTATCCATTCGAGGTACAACCCCTTCATAAATATGAGGACATTAGGACAGATAACTTAGGCTATTATTATAAAAGGAATTCTTCTACAGTTCTATATATGCTGGCCTATTAATAAAGATAAATTATTTCAGGTGTCCTAGATATATTTGTTCATATAAATTATGTTAAAAATATTCTCCTACTCAATTCATTTAAATCAAACAAAGAAACGAAAATCTAGAGATGAATGAAGTAAAATGATTTAAATAATATTTGATCTATATAAGACACATCTTTAAAAAATAGGTCATATGTATAGAAGGAGGAGAGTTAAATAGAATTTTAATCAAATTATATGCTTCACGGTTAGATTGATAAATGATTCCCATTTAACCTTAATCTACTAAATACCAACTTTTTTTTACCCACCGACAAACAGGGTGAATTTAAGTTTGGTCGAATTCCTCGCTCGCTTTCAACGTTATGACATGAAAAATTAACTCTGTTGTTAGTGTAACTCGTTATATCCAATAATACTCATCACCGGGTGGAAATGATAATTTCGTAACTTATCCCAGCACCTTTCGCTTAAAAACTATCCAATCCATCATTTCCTATCTCGGTTACTCTCCCGATTAAATCCCCAATCAACCCACTGTGGCAACTCTATCCTCCATCGGCATGCGTCAAGCGTATCAGCTGTCACACGGACACATCTGTCCCCGAAAAGATTAGAGACCGCAGTAGAAAAAAAATTTTTTTTTTCTAATCCGCGAGGAACTGTCAACTAGCACTCCTTTTTTCATATTTTCGGGGGTGTCTATTGTGGGATCGGATACCTTTGATCGGATTTTCCACGGCACGCTATGATTGGATTTGGGGTATTTCTTTCTAGTACAGGTCTGTAGGATTTAAGGCGGGTACAACGACCTCCGGTGAGGCGCAAAGGGATTATTGTCACCTTGACCTGCTGACCATGGTTTTATTAAAAAGTATTCGAATGGAAGAGTGGGGTAAGGTAATTTTTTTTACCTTCAGTTTTGTAGAATAGGCTGCAAAATTTAGAGACAGACAGCGTTGTTTATACAATATATGACAATCACATAACCATTTTGGGCTTATTAATTACATTCAAATATCATGTACTTAATTTCGGGATTATTTCCTTACATCCACACACACTTTATAAAACAAGATGCTAGCCATTTATATATCACCTAAAATAGTGTTTTAATGAGAAATAACATAAAATATTATAGCTATATGTCTTATTCTGAGAAACATAAACTGAAATCATATGATGCTTCAAAAGAAAATTAATCTTTTTTTTAGATTTTTTTCTGCAAGTGTAAATGATTTGGTTTTAAAATACACCACCATTGATACAGATATAGACGTTATTCTAAATCGGAAATATTGATTTCAACTCAACAGGGTCATAAAAGCTCCATGCAGAAGTACCATTGAATTTCCACAACTATTTTTTGTCTTAACTTTTGTTTTCTATCCCTTCACTACATTAGTTAAACCTTTCATGGGGTTTGGGAAGATTATTTCCCACATACACGATCTTACGGAATTATTTAATTCATTTACTAACGCAGAGGCACTTGCCTGTTAAGTATTCGGCCATACAACTCCACGGAAGTTGTTAACCATTTTATTATATGAGCCCCATAGGCTAGGACAATACAAAGTGGATCCTCGTAATTTAGAACCAGAGATCAAGTAAGTTAGGTTAGATTTGGTTTGGTTTGGTTTGGTTTGGAGTGCTACTGTCTACTTTTTGAAACACGAGGGCTAATGAGACCGGGACCTACAGCTTAAAGCCGATTCCAAACTGCTATGAATATCCGATCCGTGCAACTGTGGGATTCGAACCCACGAACTCCGGTACCGAAGGCAGCACCCTAACCAATTGGCCATCATTCTATAGGATTAAGTAGGAGATCTTAAGAAATACGCCTTCAAAATGCACAAAAACTAAAAAAAAATCATCTAACATCCCGTAGAGTATTGGCTCGTCAGCTAATAGATGGATATTCCTCAAGAAAAAGGCCGCCGTTCTTGCTTCTAATCTTTCAGTTCTGGATAATGTGATCTAAGTCAGTATAGGAAATATTCTGTCAAAGTTGGCTTCCAACAGTAGACCATGCAGGAGTTGTAGTACAGAAGCCCAAGTAAAACGGTACTGCTACATGCTTATAGAATGTGAAATGTGCCCTAGGGCATAGCAGCATGCTTACCTTTTTTTTTCCATGCAAATTACCATTCAACTGAATTTTTTGAATGATCATAAATGCTTCGAGGGCTATATTTCACACCCCTAGAATTTAAATATAAACCTAAAGTTCGACGACTTAAAATATATTTCCTTAAATGCTATTGTTCATTTTTTATTAAGCAGATCATTAAAGAGAGGAATTTAGAAGAAAAATACTCTAATTATGCCGGAATGAACAAAAATTTAGATAATAAATGTAACTTTCTGTTAAATTTTTACAAGGCAAATTTTGTCTAATAAGATCACTCGCAAGTTGCCTCTTTTATTGCCACTTTAGAATATTTAAAACCTAACTTACTATCAGCCTTATGAAACATGAACTTTCGAAAATTTTGTGATCTTTCTATTGTTTACGACACGATAGGACCGAATAAAAGAGGAAATGCAATCGATTTCATCACTTTAAAAGGCCCGATGAGTGACTGACATTTAAAAAGAAGGGGATGAAAAAAACTTTCGTGGAACCCCGAGAGGTTTCTTCCTCCGCAATAAACAGTCCAGTGAACCCAATGGACTAGCCAAATGACAAAGAGGGTGCTGAAAAAAACATTCCTCGCCTTTTCTTCGGCAGCAGAGTGTGGTAATCGGTTTCATGGTCGGATAAGAATCGATTCCGACAAACAAGCTCTGCTTCGACCACGGTTGATTTGGAAACTGGAGCACATATCCTAACGTTTCCTGAGAGACCCTCTTATGCCATTGCCACGGCCAATTCCCGCTTTGCTTCAATCTTTCCATCTGCTTCTTTAATACAAAAACAACTGAAATGTTGGAATTGGAAGCACATGTTATTGAAAAAGCAACAAACGTAACCCATTAAAGAGACAGTGGGCTTCCAGATCGGCGGAAATCCGATATTTCCATCTCATTGATTTGGATATTAGAAAAAAAGCTTTTTCAATATCCCCAACCCTATAAAGAATGTAATTATCAGCACACTATACAATATAATTATTAATAATTTCAACGTTTTTAAAAATACTAAATGTTTGGATTTTAAGAGTATTTTAAGTGTATTACCAATGATCATATTCCTTCGAAACTTAGAAAATAATTAAATTTATATTGAATAAAATAATAGCTTAATTTATTGATTCGAAATGCAAAACTGTCCATTTTGTACTTAAAAGAAAGATATTTTGTATAGAAAAAAAATCTTTCTAACCCATCGTATTATTTTCTTTCAATATTTTCTGCAAGTGCTAAAGATAGCAACTGAGTTTTGTTCTAAGGGAAAAAAAAGTATCCAATAAACTAAAAAAATGGTTTACTATGTGGAAAACAAATAGGTATGAAGCATTTTTCATACCTATCACTTTTTAAAAACCATTAAAATAACTATTGTAACATAGAATTTAAATTATTTTTTCATAAATGTATTGCTAATATTAAATTTTTGGGAGTTTAATTGAAAACAATAAAAAGCAGTTTAACACTTAATCTGCGGGTATACTTCGCAGCCAACTTAAGAGAGCAAGGGGCGTTTTTTCGTGAATCGAGCGAAAGTTTAGTTATTCAGAAAAATCGCAGTAAATCGAAAACTTTGTTTTTATGAACGAAACTTTTTTTATTTTACACTTTAATATATACTGTATAGTTATTTAAAAAAATAATATTTTTGAGAAATCACAAAAATAACCGATTTTTAAAGTCCGATAATCTGTCAGCGCATGTATTTTCATCACTATCTTTTTGTCCCAACCGCTCATTTTATCAATTTTGTATTCAACAATAAAAAACCAAGCTTCAAATTGACAAAACACGACTTGTATGTTATGGAGCTAGGAATTCGATTGCCGACGAAATAACGCTCCAAAAGACCGGGTAATTCGACAATCATAACTTGTGGAAAGAAAAAATGCAAAGTGTTGCATAGCAATGCAAATAACACGCATATAATGTCACACATACATATAATTATACGTATTTAGTAGATTTGTGGTGGTTAGCGGGTATCAGCCACAAATCTACTAAATAGGTATTTTTACGTGACCCTCGCTTCAGTGACAGACTGCAAAAAAAAAACGTAAAAATACGTTGCCCGCACGCGAAATGTTAAAGAGTATTGTCACCTTTTATACCGAAACATTTTTGCTAAAGATATATTTTTATGAGTAACTTAAATCTATCTTATTATAGACTTCGTGAGGATAAAAAAAAAGAGAAATACAAACAACTTTGATGACCTGTAAAATTATACATCATACAATGACCTTTTTTAAAAAAAGAAAAATGTCATGGTGGGAGAATTATTTGCTATCATAAGCGAAGAGTACTGTAAAGAGAAATTTTGTAATTACTTTAGCTATTCATTATGGTTTAGTTTATGCATTTGCTTAAGAGAACAATGTATCTGTTATTTAAGTCTTGAAGACTTAAAATTTTCATTATAACAGCTTTTTTTTCATTCATTTAATTCATTCTAAAAGGAAAAGTTTTTGCTTTAGGAAGATACCATAAAGCACAAACTTCTCCTTTTAGAATAAATTATGGGACAACTCTAATTTTGAAAAAAAAAAAAAAAGATTTAGCTTCGACATTTTATCTAATATATTTTTTAAATAACATCAGATATACGCCAAATAAAAAAATACTTTATCAGCAAGGTAACTTATGAAGCGTATATATTAGAAACTGAATCTTTATATGAAATCGAAGTAAAAAATCTTCCTTTTCTAAATCGAAAACTTTAAAAAGGTATTTGACATTTTTAAATTAACAAATTTAAATTGCTAAGAAATTAAAGAAATTAGATTTTATTATGTTATGAAATAAAAATTGTTCATATTAATTTAATGAAGGTTCACAAAATGAAAAAGATACTTAGCTTCTGTTTCGTATAAAAATTAGTTTCTAATTTACAAATTTCAAAAGTTATTTTTCAGGTAAAATGATTTCTGTTTTTTTTTTCACTTGGAGTACACATTTTAAGGTTTTTTTTAATGCACTTCTTTATGTAACAAACAGAAATAGGATTTATAAAGATTTATCTTTATTAATGATCTAGTAATTTTTTCTAAACAGAGCAGAATTTTTTGTTTAATATTGCATTAAAAAAGGTATTATAAGGGAGATTTTCAACTCAGAAGATACTCTATAAGCTATATATATATATCAATGCCTTTTATACAACATTTCTAGAATATATATATTTTTAAATTAAATTTTTTTTGCCACATCATGTATTATTTGTAAATTATTTCAAGTTCTAACATAAAATTTTTTATTCTAATTTCCCATGAAAAGAATTAGAAATGCATGGCTAATACAATGAATTAAACCTATACTACAGAGGCTGTTCGTACATTTTTTAAACGATTTTGGTTAGCGGTATTAAAAAATCTTTTGTTGAAAAATAATTGCAATTATAATTGTTAATTGTACTGTTTTTAACAGTCAAAATTATGGTCTGCGGCTTTAGAGGTTTGTTTTTATTTAAAAGGGCATTTTTAACGAAGCAGTAGTTCGAAAGTTATATTTATGCTCTTTCCGAAATATTCATATTCCGTTATTCAAAAACGATGTGAGAGTCATGGTTTTGTGATATCTAAAGCGTCGATATGCAGTATCGTCAAAAAGAAAAAAAAACGTGAAATTGGAGCTTCAAGTGGGACAAAAATTATAAACAAGTATCCAAGGGAAAAACGAACATCTTCGACTATTGCAAGGGTACGTTGTTTAATGTTAAAAGAAAATCCCCCTAGTTAAAGGGCAGTTGCAAAATCATTAAAATGTTCGGCGTCTACTGAAAACAAAATGATAAACATTGATTTAAATCTTAAGAAAGAGAAAAAAGAGCGATGTGCATCGTCTTTCTCTAAAGAATATCTCTGAAAGCAGAACACACTGCAGAATTCTGTATGAGAAACATTTATTCAAAGAAAAATGGAAAAAAAAATTGTCACAATAGATGAATCATGGGTGTATTTAAATAATTGCAACAAAAAAGAGAGCCATTTATTATCATAAAAGGGGAGGAAATAATTTAAGTACATGGTTCAAAGAATCGAAAGAAAGTTTTTCTAAGGGATTCATGATTGTTCCTGGTTTTTCATATAAGGGTAAGTTAAAAATAAAGAGAGTAGAAAACTTAACTCCAAAGTTAGAGAGTTAACTCCAAATACTATCAGGAACACATTTTATCGCCAATTTATTTGAATGAAATACCATCGCTTTACCCGCAGTGCCATCAATCTTTGGAACTCCATCAAGACAAATCTAGGAGTCTCATCAAAATCCACTGTAAATTTTCTAAAAGAAATGGAAGAAAAAACGGGTATCAAGGCCATATCCTTCACTGATATCCCTACTAAATCTCCCGATGTATCACCTATGGATTTTTATGCTTTCGGACTTTTAAAATCTGCATTATCCAAATGTCGCCCTACAACCCTTTCAGGTCTCTGGAAAACTGTTCAGGAGGACTGGGATAGAATACATCTCCTGAAAAGCACTATTATCCTGGAAATTACGGTGTCACAAGATAGTTCAGAACAAGGGCTATCAAACAAAACATTTGAAACACAAGAATTTTATGTAATTAAGTTTAGTAACTACAATATACATCGTTTAAAAAATGTATGAACAGCCTTTGTATAACATGAAGAAGACTATTTGCCCACAGTGACTGAAATATATGCTGAGCGATTAGTAACCAAATTTTTACCCAATTCTGTTGGTATAACCAAAAATGCCAAGTCGTATATTGCATCTTAAGAAAAAAAATCTAAATTTCTCTGAAAAGTACTAAAATTATAATGACTGCGAACCAAGCTGCTAATAGTTTTTTTTTATTATTATTTCTTCAGCTGTTTCCTTGCGTGATTGAAGTTCAATGGTAAAATAAGCAACTTCCAAGCGGGAACCCCAGGATGTCTAATTCGAAGTTTTATTTAATATCAATTAATTATCTTCGATATTTTTATAGAATCAAAATCTTATAGTTTTAAATGAAACAAATCTTTTATTTGTGAGTTTATATCAGGTTTCCGGGGATATCCCAAAATTATGAGGATTTCCTTTTAACCATCCCCGGATTTCAAGAGAAATAAAATTACGAATTATTTCCCTTTAGTCTTTTCTGTTTGATCAAAAGTAGATCTAAGACTGCAGCACGTTCCCTTTGAATTTCAAATAATTCTGCAATTTACGGGGTCATCTGCACCCAGAATCTTAAAATAAGACTCTGAAAGTTGATAAAATACATTGACAGCACTATGTAAGAAGACACTGAAGTGTCAGTTACGATATTGATTTGATTTGGTTTGTTTTATTTAGAGCGCTACAATCTACTTTTTTGGAACACGAGGGCTAACGAGACCAGCACCTACTGTTTAAAGCCAACTCCGAACTGCTACAAACATCTATGCCCCAGTGGGATTCAAACCCACGAACTCCGGTACCGAGGATCAGCGCACTAAACATTCTGCAGTTACGATAATTAGTAGTAAAAATGCTTAGGGATGAAGTTTATACCGTGAAATTTAATACCATGAAACAGCAGTGAAAGGGTGAATCTTAGAACTGATGTTGTTTTCATTGAACATGGATGGAAACACAAGGAATTCTCAAGAAAGCATACTTTGCATATTTGTTAACAAAAGAAATTCAGTTATCTTTAAAGAAATAATTCTGGAAATTTAAGCTAATCTATTCATGTATTTTTTTCAGAGCAGAATTAGAATATTTTCATACAGTTAAAAGATTTTATTTAAGTAATTCTACTCCACCGACTTCCGAAATGTCGTTCGCTAATATTTGTTTTTGCATCCCTCATCAGTTCGTAAGATTTTCAGGGGAATTTTCTCAGCTCCACAAAAAAACTGTTATACATCTATAACTGTAATTACCCAGACCAAAGGTTGGACGCAAAAGAAGCGATTAAGTGACAATTGTGTCATACTAGTTAGTAATTTGTTTGTTCACTGACTCGTTGATAGTTCTAAGACCTCTTGAATATTTATGAGTGCCCGTCCGCTGACAAAGCGAGGGCAACTGTTTCTCCAGTATATGGGAGAGTCCGGCCAAGCGAAGAGGCGGCAGCACCTGGTCATAACTCGCTGTATCGAGTTGCAGGAAGTGTCGAAGGGTGGCTGGCGTAAAATTGGATTTTCCGCCCGTCTCCCCGAACAGTTACGCTCAGGTAAAAGAGTCGCCTTTGTCCGAAAGAGGCCCACACAGCGCTAAGTCCCCTTTCCCACAGGGCCGCCGAAAATCGGCTACTTTGGAAGTCAAGTCCGGCCCGAGGGAAAGAAAAGGGGGAGATTTGGGGGACTTTGTAGGTACACAATTATAGACATCGAAGGATCGTAAACTAGAGACGGAGAAATTTCTCACATTGAAAATAAGAGAGATTGCTACAGAACGATAAATTTAACAAGAATTTACTAAAAAATTAAGAAAAGGGTAGAGGTACAATGAATTTTTGAAAATTTTGAAATGATAGTTATGTATTGCACGTACATACATTGAAGTAAAACTAAATAAAGTACGTCTAAAAACTTTAAATGGAGAATATTTTTTTAACACATTGTATGAAAGACACTTACTAGTACGTTTTCTGACGACTGATACTTGAGAGCGGGACATTTACTAGTGTGTTTTCTGACGATTGATTCTTGAGCGCCGATCACGTACTAGTACGGGTTAGTACAACAACATAGTTTGTTTGTGGGCACAAAAATAATGATATAAACAGAAAAACGAAGCCGAATGTTCTTGTCTACTACATACATTCTGGAAACAAATTCTTAAATAAAAACTAGTTTTTACATTATTAGTTTCATGATTGCTCTTTTCATTTTTTTATAATGTAAAAATGTTTATATGTAACATAATTCGAAAAAATGAAGACTAAATACTAGTATTTCTATTTAATTTTTTTATATTTACGATACTATTATACATTTATCCAGTAAAAAATATATTTTTGCTTACAAAAATCTTATGGTTGTTATTTATATATTTCTATTTATATATTTATATATTTCAATATAAAATACGAAAATATGGTTAAAAATAAAATAATTTTCGATCTATTGAGATTTAACAGAATAACTAAATTTATTCTCAAAACACCCGTTCCCAATTCCCCGTAAAATTCCGCTGCGAAATGTACCAACACACAATATGTTACAAACAATTATCATCAAATTTAAAATTTTTAAAAAGCAATTACTACACTACAGTAGCAAATCCCTTAAAATATAATTTCTAGAAATCTGCATATGTAATAACGTCATTTTAGGATATGCAAAGTATTTAATAAAATAATTTTAAATGGAAAAGCATCCATAGAGAATTGATTCGTCTTTATACAAAATAATTATCAAATTTAAAATTTTTAAAACAACTATTACACTACATTAGCAAATCCATTAAAAAATAATTTCTAGAAATCTGCATATGTAATAATGTCATTTTAGGATATGCAAAGTATTTAATAAGATAATTTTAAATAGAAAAGTATCCAAAGAGAATAGAGTTCCCTTTATATAAGAAGGACTCATTTCTCTTTGGATAAAGGCGATTCCTTATTTTCTCAATTGATTCCTATAATTCTCGATTCCTTTATGTAGAGGGAGACTCAGACTCAAAATTGAATAATTTAAAAATGTTCTTTTCGTTCAATTTTTAATATTTTAAGACAATGTTTTGTTATATTTATAAAATCACTCTTTAGAACTTAAAAAATATAATTTTGAACTAAATGATTGGCTCTTGGGAAAAATAAAAAGTTTATTTCTATGTAAAATTAGACCCCCAAACATGAATTTCTTTACGTTTTTAATTTTAAAAAATTCAATTCATAGTTAAATAAACCCTTATTCCATTACATTTTAAAATATGTATAAAAATCAAATTATTTTATACACATGCGTTTGAGTTTTATCACTCCCAATACAGCTACACACAAAAAAAGGAAAAATTACAAAGTCAGATATCTGAAAATATTAATTTAAAAATTTTGAATTGAAATAAAAACTTAAGGTTATTGAAGGTGCTAAAGTTTTATATGCATCTAATACCTGCTATATTCTACACTAATAAAAACCATTTCTTTACAAATTTAGCATTCTAAATATTCACGAGTTTTAAAGGCTTAAACAAATCAGAATCTTTGAGAAATCTTAGAAAATGCAAAGTATATAACAAAACATATTTATATAATTATCATACTTATTAAAATCATTCTTTAAATATAAATTTACTGAAGATTAATGCCATTAAAAGTATTTTCTTGTTAACACAGCCTTATTTTAATATCATACAGCATAAGAAATTCCATCTACTATTCACAAATTTTAAAAGCTTAAACAAACCAGAATTTCCGAGAAAAATTGTAAAACACTAAGCCTATAACAAAACATATATTTACATTATTATCATATTTAATAAAATCATTAGTTAAGTAAAATTATACAGAAGATAGATATTCAAATATTTTTTCCTGTTCTAAGATCCTATTTGATAGAAATTTATTCACAGAAAGTAGGAATAGATCATATGGACAAACGTTAGTTTTGTTTGGAGAACTACATTCTTCTCTTTTGCCCAAGAAGACTATGAGACCGGGACCTACTGCCTAATGCTGATTCAGAACGGCTATAAACATCCATGCCTGCAGCAGGATTCGAGCCCATGAACTCCATTACCGAAGAGCAGCGTTTTATCATTCAGCTATTGTTCGGCGAACAATCACTGGACAAGTGATTAGAAAAACAAAGAGACGTTGGTAATATAAAATTTAAATAAAATTTTGAAAGAGGACAGTTTTTACAACATTAAATAAGCGGACAATTGAAGTAGCAAAGAATGTAAGTAACAAAATTAAAATTTGAAACAAAAAATGAAAATTTTAGATTATAGAGAAAATCCTAGGCTTTTTTATATACACAATTTTTTAATCGAATCTTACATGCACATACTACTTTAAATATAAATAATGTCTTACTCCTATAATTTGCACTATTTATTTCCAAGTATTTCATTTTGTTAGTCAGACCTCTTTCCTTCTTGGTTCTTCAAAATTAACTTAATGGCTTAAAATTAACTCAAATTATATACAAACCATATAAATGACTTACGTTAATTTTTCAAGAACTAGAAAAGACGTCCTATAGATGTAGTAAAAAAAAATGAAGAAATACAATAAATGTAATACTGACACAGCGGGGGCTCTAGCACCTGAATGAATCCTAGAGGCTTTCCATTTATTTGAAAGACACCTCATAACAACTTCTAGTGAAATATGAGATAGGGGGCAAATTCAAGTCTGAAAATCGCTATGCATTTTAGGTTCAGGGGTAGATAAATATATTGTTAAAATCTCTAGTGATCTGGAGAATGATTTATTATTCCTTTAAAATAACTGACAACATTCTGAGGCAAGGTTCTTAAATAAGGTTTTTGAACGGACGGTGGTCGTTACAAAGTGTTTGGGTAAATAATTAACTTAGAGTTATGAAACTTTGTACACAAGTACAGTTTATACCCAGACTTACAACTAACCCCACATTCAAAGATTTATGACTACCAAATGACTAAGATTCGTTAAAAGATACATCATTCACTATTCAATTCTTTTTTATATAATAATAAATAGCATAAAATAGCTTAATTAACACTAACCCATATTTTACAATCAATCTATATATAGGGTAGTTAACCATAATTGCATTTTTACAAGACGGACAACTATTTCTTTTCAGTTTGCTACACAGATAACTTAAATCTTAAGTTTAACTAAAATATTATAAATATTTATTATTAAAGTTTTATAACTTTTTATAGATTTTTGAATTTGGATAATTTTTATTATTTTATTTGACACGATTTTTTTTAATTAATTTAAATGTTTATACAAAATACATATTAAAATTCTTTTTAAGTCTAATAAGGACAAGGTTTAAATGTTATTACTGCTAAAAATTATTATTCTGCAACAAAATTATTTGTGGAAAAACTGATTATTTATTTCTTAATGTGATAAAACGTAAGCGAATGACATTATGTAGTCATACATATAGTTTCTAGACTCATACTATTTATATAGACTAAATAGTATAAGTCTAGAAACTACACTTTTTCTATCAAGTTTATACAATTCTACACCTATACTGTTTTAATAATACTTTCAATATATTTTATCAATTCTACAAAACTATATACTTTTACAGATGATTTCCTTTTTTCTTTTCAGTGTAGAAGTTTACATGGGAATATAGTTAACTTAATCACAGCAAATAGTTTTTAAATAAAATAATTTTTAAAAAATGTTAATTTTAAAATTGCTTTTGACTTAACTATTTTAAGGATTCAGTTAAAATTTTTACCATACACTCTTACTACTCGTTAGAATAATTCCTTCTACCCATTAAAAGTTTCGTCTTCATTTGGATTATTAAAACTATTTTACTTTAAAAAAGTATGGAATTTCCAAGAAAATTAAATGCTAAAATAGTTTTATATAAAATTAATAAACAAAATAATACTCAAATATATTAAAAATAAAACATTCTGTACTTTTTTATACATATAATAAAATAAATTGCGGACAATAAAAGCTGGTTCCAATCAAAAATGAAAAAAATTGTCTACGAAAACAGGACTTTTATTAAGTTCCGCGAACTTATACCCGATCCCTCCTGGTACCAAGATCACAAATTTCAAAAGAAAACAAGTTAACAGTTGTCCATTCTCCTTAAATTCGCTTCGTACCGAATGTTACACGCACAAAATAAGCTTCTCTGAATTGGAAAAAAAGAAAAAAAAATATTTTTTTTCTCTTTCTCAGATTTCATATCTCCCCCTCCTGAGTGAAGGGAAGCAAAAGGAGAAAAAAGATTCCGTTAGGCGGGGCCAACTGCAACAATGCAGGTTCCATAGGAGAGTTCTTCGACCCACGACACATCTCGTGGGTAACCCGATCCTTCCAGAAAAGGACCTGTAGACAAATATGGCATATCAAGGCCTCCCATATGGTGCATTTCGTTCCTGATCTAGGGAATCAAAGGGGTTACAATGTTATTTCCTGCAGTTGGTGACTGTGTGGGAACATAACCGCCACCTCGTGTTTACTATAAGATGAACATGATGAATGACAATGTGATGACAAGTTCCGACTGGGCTCACAAAGGATGGCTAACTATATGTACAATAGTAACAGAAGATATCGTTGATGGCCGGACCTAAAATTCTACTGACAAGTAACTCCTCCCACGTATAAATGTAAAATACGGAAGGGAGAATGATACGTACATCGGGTCTCGAAAAGTATGAACGAAAAGGCTAATGAACTTGGAAACTATATTTTTTATCGAAGCATTTGAAAATGGAATTGTGAAGGGACGCAAATATTTGTATGAATGAAAAAAATGACCATATTTTTATCCATATCTGAGTTACATGCTTTTAAACGTCAAACCAATGCATATACAGAATCAATATGGCAACTGCTGACAAAATCATAACCTTGCAGCTCTTTATTTGTGGTTCTGAATTCCATAGTGACATTAATGCATTTTGCTTTATGTTATGACTTTATTATACCGTGTAAAGTTCGTTACAGGATTAAGTCAGTATGTTAGAGTGATTAAAAAGACTTAATACACATTATCTGTATCATACCTTAACATTAAGAAGACTATACAAATAACTTGACATAGCCAATGGGACAGTAATCTTTTTCAATTTACAAGTGCCAACAGACTGTATGATATTGTTTTTACAACATTCAAGTTATTAGAATAAATTAGCTAATATATCCATAATAATGTAAACTTAAAACCTGTGCAGAATGATATCTGTGTAGAACTAAGCAAAGACCTTTGGCTCAAGTAGATCTTTTTTTTAAAAGAATGGATATCGATGGTTTGGTTTGATAAATGCTTAGTAACAAATACAATAGTTTAAGAGAGTAGCAGGAGTCACTAAATGCCATGAGAAAAGTGCTATTGCAGATGAGGGGATGCTAAGATCTGATTCTTTACTCCATCGCATAGTTTAAAAAGAACATACAATATGCTGGACATACTAGAGCTATTAAAAAATTAGATGCTAGATGAACATCGATATATCTTTGGTAGTGGGTAAGTTTAGTTTCAAATTATTTTACATAGCAACTACTTTAATTCTTATAAATTTGGTATCACACCCCTCTATCTTCCTTATGAAATTCCTCTACATGGGTGTTCAAAAATAAAATAATTTTTTTATTTTTTCCAGTTAACTCCAGACTGGAGGGGTGTAAGGTTTATATCCAACCTGATACTGTCCAGAATATCAAACAATCTAACATAATGGTCGATTTCTCTTTACTAATTAGTCTCGGTGCAGCCTAATACTGATTGTCGACACACTTTTATATAAAAAGAACTAGGGAATCATTATCTGTCCTCCAATGTCCGAGAAATAGACAATTATGACACAGAAGTTTGAAGGTCTTGGCACTCATGTTGAATGGCTGCACATTTACCCATTTCTTTGAAAAATGCACTACGACTGGCGTGAAATATAGGGAACAAACCTTGAAGCCCCACGTTTGTCTTTTCAGAGGTTTAGTGGGCTCCGATTTCATATTTAATGATGAGGATGCAAGGTCTCCTAGAGCTTATCTAGTCAATTATTGTGTGGAAGATATTTGTTGGATAGATAGGGCAATCAGATCTCCAGACACCAGTCCTGTAGAGATTGTCTGGGACACTGGGAGGGCAACTGGAACTCGCAGTCTTCTTCCAAGAACCATCCACAGATCCTAAAAGCAGCGTTGCTGAACGATTGGGATCATATACCACAGGAACTAATAAAACATCTTATTTTCAGTATAAAGTTATTCTGGAAGACCTGTATATCTGTAACAGAGGGCCATTACCTCCATTAAACTATTTTTTTTTATTTCTGTAACCACTGTTTTATACCTCCCAACTGCGATGAATAATACGCCAATAATGCACGTTCAATCATAACAGCTTTCGAATATATATATTTTTTGTCCTATATCAAATCTGTGTTCACGCCAAGTTTCTTTAAAATGTGTGCAGCGATTCTGGAGATAAATGACTAAATCTGATAATTATCTTAATTTTGAATACCAGTGTATTTTATTCACATAATTACATCAGTTCATTCCTAATATGTTTTGTTTTCCATAGATTTCGTCGTAATACTGTATACTGTAATATTTGAATCTAAATATTTATTGTTGTTAAATGAATTGTGTGTTGATATTGTTAATCTTGTATTATTTATGAGTTACATTAAATATGTCTTGATAAACACTTATGCTTAAAGTGGCTATATATTACACTGTCTCTGTGTATAAATGCACACAAAATTATACGCTTGAAAAATAGTCAATATTAAAAAAAATTCTAATTCAGACTTGAAGTATACCTCATAAATCAGTAAATAAAATTAAACGTCAAAATTTATTCGTCACCGAATAGGACTGGAGATAAAAGAAAACAAATCGATATCTGAAGAGTATTCTGCACACACGGGACAAAACGCATCATAAATTACAATTTAACCTTTGAATGCTGCCCTTAATGATAACATTAGACAACGACTAAAATTCCTATAACTCACCTCTGCCTCTTTAATCTACAAGACAAGCTGGCTATGCGTTTGAAGCATCACTTCCTATCATCAAGCAAGACGTCCAGGAAAACAAATATGTTGACAGTGAAAAGAAAGAAAGAAAAAAAAGGGCGTGATAAGATCATCAACTGGAGTTCTGACACCTGCGCAAACTGGAGATAATGAAATATCTAATCACCCACAACATTTAGCTGCATTAGACGGGAGCCCGGATGCTGAAGTTGGCGGTGTATACGGAAATGGCAAGGCCGAAAATAGATACCCCGAAAATAGAAGGACATTATTCGATACACAAGTAAACATGAATTTGTAATATTCAGTTCATATTTCATTGTTCCCAATTGACTTATGATCTTTGAACAATGTTTTACATGTGAACGCTACTCCTTTATCATATAACTTCATTTAGAAGAGGAAAATGATGAATGGTTTTTTTTTCCTATTGGAGTTCGTTTAAGTGATGATTCAATGAATGACCCGGCAATAAATTTTCATAAACCAAGGAAAACAACCCACAGATAAATAGAGAGTTCTAACAAAATGCACCCTCCTCTATTCAATCCCATCTGCCAGGCCAATGGACAGAAGATAAAGTGAGGAAGGGTGTTAGAGTTCACGTCTACCACAAAAATAATTGTAGGCTTGTTTTCACGCAAACGAAATGTCATGTCTAAGCCTTGAATACCAAGATGGAGAAAAAGCCTTTTCCCTTTCCCTTGTTGACTATATACAGTGGTATTCAAACTTTTAAGACTTACGGTACACTTTAGAACTGTATGACCTTCTGATGGAACTTTATTCATTTCCTTGAAAGAATATGCAAGTTAGATGTTTGTTGCATGATACAGATGCTAATAGTAGTAAACTAATGCAGCTAAATTTGAAATTTATTTTATTTATCTATATAAACAGCATAAATCTTGCTACTGGTATCACAAACTCTTATATCATCGCTTATAGTGAATGGGATCTATTTGAACTATTTTATACTATCGATATCAAGCTCTATGGATGTTACCCGCATTCATATTTTGTGTTCT
The DNA here is from genome assembly GCA_032207245.1 of Pardosa pseudoannulata. Taxonomy (NCBI): domain Eukaryota; kingdom Metazoa; phylum Arthropoda; class Arachnida; order Araneae; family Lycosidae; genus Pardosa; species Pardosa pseudoannulata. The sequence goes on from CM063505.1 coordinate 81,925,241, forward strand.
TCATAAAGCGAGTTTTGTACTTTGTTTTCGCACAAATAAGTTGTTCAAAACAGAATCAAAATAGAAATGACTGTGCTAGTATCTTGTGTTAAGCGCGTAGCCATGCAGTTAGAGTACACCCAGCACAAAATGTTAGCCGCCAATACAAAACTATATGTCACATAGGCCAATATTATTACATGTAGGTTATAGGTTTAATATATAACTCAATTTATGTTGTAATTGTTTACAGATTTTAAAACCTTCTCACATTTATGGTATCAGAGACATCTTGTTGTTTCTCATGTCACTTGGACAAACCAAGCCCGATTGGGTCTGCAGGCTCTGGTATTAAGGCCAAGAGGTGCGCCTTTCGTTCTAATGAGCACCATTAAAGTGAAAGAATGATTTTGCTCAAGTGGGTCCTTGTACTTTTTGAAGCAGGGACTAAGCAGAAGACCCATAGACTTGGCCTGCCAACAGCAAAGGTATTGATTAAGAACGTAGAGGACATTGTGACCATGAACATATTTTACGTGACCCAGTCACTTTTAAAGAACATGGCGGATCTTAGGACAGGTCGGGTTCCGAACCCACAACCTCTCATTTACGAGATTGTTGCCTTTGCCTACTGAACTACGGCGGCTCTAGAGACATCTTGCAGCATCCTAGCATTCCGTGACATCCAATGAGCAAATCCGTGATAACCAATGAGTTTAGAAGTGCCAGACGTATAAAAAATTAGGAACATTTATGAGATTTTTTAATGAATGATAAATTATGCTTTAAAAATAAGTTTTATGCATTAGTCACCACGCCATCAAAAATAAAGATGTATTTTTTATTTGTTTACGTAATGGTCACACCCATTCTCTCATCGTTACCTCTCACTCTGAAACTGCTCCATGCATTCATTGCAAATTACTGTGACTGTTCCATCATTCTCGTTTAGTGTCCTTAACATAGCTTTTATTATTTTCTTTCAACTATCATTTCAATAAAATACCTACTCATTCCCAACCCTCACTGTATAATTTCAAATGTCATTGGTTTTGAACTGAAATATGACATTTTAGACGTTTTTTAGGTTTATATACTTTATAGAAATTTTAACATAATGTCTCGAGAATCCGAATAGTACTTAATGTTTGACAACTTAACCCATGAGGATTTAGTGTCATAAAGTCCCATAAAATCAATCCTTTCTTGCTATTATATCCAGAATCAGTATAGTTGTAATCCAAATTACAGAGCTTGAGATATTTATTACTTAATGTTATCAAAGCGTAGGAAGACAAAGCTTAAACCGTTGTTAACTATCTACTTCCTACAAATTCAGCAACCCTGCTTAAGTTAGCTTAATCCAACAATAAAAACCTTAAAAAATTATTACGCTGACTTTCTGTTTCCGAAGAGTAGACTTTCTTCAAGGGGACTTATTAGATCCAACGGCGTTTAACCAATTAGTTAACTGTATAGCTCTAATATGCAGTCTAGTACTCCGAACCACACTTTACGTAGGTCTGATGCTTAAAATACACTAGTTGCTTGAGGATCCTGTTTATAAGTTTAGTTTAAAAATTCATTTTCCAACATTCCATAACAGATCAGGTAACCATATTTTCAGAGTCAAAAATTTTTTAAATTTCAATGAAAGTCAAGAAAACCTCGTGAGCAGGAAAACACCATTCTAGCCCAACGATGGTCGGATGATTTTTAGGTTAGAATACTTTGGCCCTGCATATATATGGTCATAGTCATTCGAAAATAGCTTTTAACAGTAAGTGCCTACCGCATTAGTACTTGTATAAGGAAAAAGTTGAGTGTCTCGCTGTGATCCGAACTAAAACCTAATAAACGATAACGAATTTCTATACTTTTTTAAAAACTTTTTAACATTGATGACTATTATTGCATACATAATATAGTAAGCATACACTTAATTCTAATTATAAAGATTTTTCCAGATAACTTTCAACTCACAATTTTTTTGAGTAAAAACTTCATTGATAAGAAAAATATTTTTTATTTAATAAAACGAAGTTGTATTTTAGTGAAAACCACAGAATACTCCGCACTCAAATCAATATATTTACTTGAGTGTAATATTATTGGTTAAAAGCATAGTAGATTTTCAGTTAACACAAAGTTCTTACTGTCAATAAATTATTCTCATAGTTTCTTTTTCATTTGTAATGACATATATATTTTTAATTCTTTGCCTGTCCTGTACATTACATATGATATACACATCTAATGCTTTGTATGCTTGTATATGATATGTGATACTCGGAGAACTATATTTTAAGTGGAAAGTGATTTGGTGTAACGTTTAAAATTGGGTTACATTTTTCAGTTAGACTTTCGAAATACGAAAATATATGAAGTACGTAATAGACACGATTTTTCTCTCCTAAGATGACAATCAAAAGGTAGAGCACTAAAGTAGAAAAAGCAAGGAAAAAATTTTCTAACCCGTTTTTTAACTTCATAATTTCGAAATATTTCATACATTAGATATAATTCCTAGATGCGCATCTATATCCATCAGATTTTCTTCAAATGTATAACATACATTCAGTAATCAATATTAAATAAATGTTAGTTTAATGTTTGTAAAATGTAGTTCATGGAAATTTGAACTTTAAATGACACGAAAACTGTATTTTAAGTCGTAAAGTGCTATTTTATTTATTACGATAAGTAAGTTGTGTTTTAACGTTTAAAATATGTTCAACATATTAAAAATTCCCTCAAATGTAAAATAGTGAATAATTTCACAAAGTTGCTTGTGAAACAATAATTTAACACTTTCGTTGAAATCTGAACAGCTTTTAGAAATACATTCAATGGTACAGTAGAACCTCGATTATCCGAGGTAATTGGGACTGCTAGTATCTCGGATATCTGAAATCTCGGTTAATAGAAACCATGTATAAAACCTTCCATGCTTGAGAACTTAACTAACTTTTATGTTTAAAAACAATAGAGCGTTCTTTAAATGATAAAAATAAACATATATGAACTTATGTTTCAGAGCTAAAAAGATTTAAAAAGAGTAATATTTCTTGGAAGTTGAATGCCTGCGTGGGGAAAAAGTGCCTGTAACATGGACAACGAACTAAAATGTGTATTATTTTTTCGAAGCTCATTTTAGAAAGGAGAAAAAAAATTAGACTTCCTTATTGAATCGGTTAACCTAATGAAAGATAACGAATTTAAAAAATTAAAAAAAATTTTGATACTCAACATTATTAAATAATATAGTAAAATTACACTTAGCTCTATTTATATTTCTAAAGTTTTTCCAAATAAATTTCGACTCACAATTTTTTTAGTAAAAACTTCATTGTTAAGAAAGTTTTTTTAATGAAACGAAATTGAATTTTATTGAAAACCACAGAATACTGCGCAGTACAAATCAATAAATTTATTTGAGTGTAATACTATTGGTTAAAAGCATAGTGGATTTTCAATTAACATAAAGTTCTTATTTTCAGTGAATTATATTCATAGTTTCTTTTTCGTTTGTAATGACAAATGTATATATTTTTTAATTCTTTGCCTGTCCTGTACATCACATATGATATAGACATCTTATGCTTGTATAAGATATGTGATACTTAATGAACTATATTTTAAGTGGAAAGGGATTTGGTGTAACGTCACAAATTTAGTTATATTTTTCATGTAGACTTACAAAATAAGAAAACATATGAAATAAGTACGAGATACAATTATTTTCTCATAAGGGAACAATTAAAAGGTAGAGCATTAAAATGGTTAAAAAGTAAGGAAAGTTTTCTAACCAGTTTTTTTAACTTCATAATTTCGAAATATTTCAACATTAGGTTTATTTCCTAGATGCGCATCTATATCCATCAGATTTTCTTCAAATGCATAACATACATTCAGCAATATTAAATAAATGTTAGCTTAATGTTCATAAAATGTAGTTAATGAAAATTTGAACTTCAAATGAACACGTATTTTAAATCGTAAAGCGCTATTTTATTTATTACGATAAGTAAGTTGTGTTTTAATGTTTAAAATATGTTCAACATATTAAAAATTCCCTCAAATGTAAAATAGTGAATGGTTTTACAAAGTTGACTGTGAAACAGTAATTTAATATCTTCTTTGAAACCTGAATTGTTTTTAAATATGTTCAATGGTATTAACTTTTCAAGAAATTGATATAATAAAATGAACTTTGAATGTTTACAATCATTTCAATAACGACTTCACTCATGCGACAGGCTTGTGTGCAGGAATTGGGCACAGAGACTTACTTCGCAGTGCATACACGTGACGAGAGTGTTTTTCCATCTCCTCGTGACTACTCATCGACCTCCTCCTCTTCTGTGTCGGCGGAAGCACCCCCGACCAGCGCCATAATAGAAAAGTTGACGTTCTCCGGGTCCCGCTCCATAAACTTCTTGCAGGCTGCCACAGCATCCTAAACGAAAGAAATTAAGGAGGGTGAACATCTATTATTCGTTTTGGTACAAATCTAGGCGGTATGTAAGTCAAGCGACTGCCAACAGTGGTAAAATCTAGGTGCAGCAAAACAGATTGAAATACAGCCCAATAAATAAAAATAAACGTAATCCACAAAAATATACTTCGATATTTGGAATCTAGAATATATAAAACGAATAGTATATACAATAAGATTTTACAAGCACCTGTATATTCTTATATTTTGGGTGCATCTCAGACTATATTTAACAAGCTTTATCCAAAATGTAACAGTAATAATACACAAGCTTATCGGGTATTTCTCAATAGTGAGTACTGGTTTTAGTTTATAAGTTTGTTCGTTATCGTAAGCTTGTTAAACTAAAACTTATTTAACTAATAAATAAAATGACTAAAATTCCTTAACACATTGTGTGCGGGTACATTTCGCAGCGGAATTGTACCGGGAAAGAGCGTTTTACGCGTAAATTTAGTTTTTCAGTTAAATCTCAAAAGATCGAAAATTGTTTCATTTTTTATCCAACTTTTCGTATTTTATATTTAAATATATAAACAAATATAAACAGATATATATAAATAACAACCATAAGTTTTTTGTAAACAAAAGATATATTTTTTAATGGATAAATTTATAATAGTATCGTAAATATGAAAAATCAAATAGAAATATTAATATATAGTTTTAATTTTATCGAATTATGTTATATATAAAAATTTTTACATTATAAGAAAATGAAAAGAGCAATCATAAAACTAATGTTTTACAGTGTGGTAGCGTTCAAAGCATTTTCCTCTACAAAGAGGTACACGGCAAAATTTGCATATGTAAGATGTTTCACTCCGCACTTTTTCCACAACACACACACGAAATTGTCTTTGCGGCTTTTTCTGCTTCCCAGTAGTAACAATTTTCTCTAAAATATGTTTCCGCATATCCAATGATAATCTTCTAGGAATGTCATATTTAGGTGCCCTTTGTGTACTAGATGTGAGCGGAACTGGATCTGGAATGTTAGTTTCAGGTAATTGATCAGTTACCCATTCCAGTGCGACATCATATAATTTTTTTTATATTTAATTTTTTCGCCTTTGTGGAATTGTATAAGACGTCTAAATGTTTCTAGAATCTATGTAGTAGACAAGAACACTTGGCTTTCTTTTTCCTGTATATACCGTTATTTTTGTACCCACAAACAAACCATGTTGTTACTCTAACCTGTACTAGTATGTGTCCCGCGCACAATGTGTTAAAATAACTTTTCGTCAATCTGTACTAGTATTAACGTTTTAATTCTGGTGTACATAATTTTTCCGGTTATAAAGTTTATTTTATTATTTTGCATTTATTTTAAGTTTCAAAAGATTTTTAATCTTGGGTTGGCAACATTTTTAGAGTTACCTACAGTGGTAGAGATATTTTGGGCCGGCATTTATAGGTACTATATACGTATGAGAAGGAATAAAAGCCTTTCTGACAGAATACAATGAAAATATGATGACAAAACCCATGTGATTTAAGTGTAAATTGCAATTTGTTGGCAAAGAGCTGTTTTATAGCCACACCAGAGCTTAGTGGTGCAGCTCCGTGAGGAGGTAAAGAAGGCTTAAGCTATTCCCTTCCATGATTAAAGATTTTTCTCTCTTTAATACACATAGCTTTCTGAAAGTACTGTTACCTTAATGTAAAATTAGTTTTTTAAAAATAGGAGTAGTTAATTACCTCACTGGAAACAGGATGCAAATACATGATCATCTTTGTTTTTATACTCTTAAAACAGAAAAATACAAGTATCTTGTATCACTGATGATACAAGAGATTCAAACAGTGAATTGATTGATTGTATCAATCAATCCACTGATATCACTGATTGTATCATTTAATCCATTGTTGTTTTATAGTTAAAAATTACCTTATTTTAGTGAAAACAATTTCTTGCGGTAGGAAGAACTTTGAAACAAAGATTGGAGAGCAAAAAGTAATTATTGAAGTAATAAGTACATCTCTACTTTATATTAGGTGAATTTTATGGATGATTCTAAGGATTCTCAAACCTTTCTAAAAATCGTATGTGTAAGTGAATTTACAATCTGTTGCAGGGAACAGTTTCAAAACGATGGCAGTTAAGTGAAGTATTTTCTTCCTTTTTTAGAATTGTAAAAAAATTTCCTGTTGAAGGAAAAATTGCAATTAACTTTTTAATTACAGTTATTTGTGTTACTTAAAATCAACCAACCAACCAGCAGGTATTTCACTAAATGTTTTACTGATATTAACCCATTAGCGCCCAGTGATCTATTTTTAGACCGCTAAACATAGCTTGGTAAACTCGCTTTTAGATGACCTTAAACCCACCCCATACATTCTATACTGCACAGGGGGCAAGACAAGGCATGCACCTGTTTACCAACAAGTGGTTTTCTAGTTTTATTTATATCATTGATCTAAAGCGATAAGAGAATGTTTGTATCTCCCTTTCGTTCCACCGTTTTTCTACGTTTCTTAGCATAAACACTGAAAACAGCTAAGTAATAAGCGAAAGTAAAATTTTTTTTGGCGATTTAATATCTTCATAGATGTAGCTATCATAATATAAACCGATGTTATCTTAAAACAAATATAAATAGTAAAAATTAGTGTCAAAATACTGCTGATCTAGAAATAGATCACTGGGCGTTCGGGCGTTTTTTTTCCTGACCCTGGTAATATTACGTTTTTTCACCTTTAGATGAAAATATGAGTTGAAAAGTATTTAATAGCTTTCAGGATGCAGTTGATTATCTGTTTTCTGAACAAATTAAAGAGGATATTATTGCCATATCCACTGATGTAGATGAACGGACAGATGAAGAGAAAATAGATGATAAGTTACATGCTCCATTTGTAAATGATATTATTGGTAAAATAGAAGTAATATCAAAATATTAGTGTGATTAAATAGATTTACCTTCAACGTTTGAGAGGAAGCCTAAAATATTAAAAACAGAAAAGCCAAAAATTGTTTGAAAAAAAAACCCGAATTATACCAAATGGTCGGAATTAGGGGAAACGTATAAGAATAATATTTTGGCAATGGAAAATGATCTTGCAAATGCATCTTGCATCATTGCTTTGAAAAACTTTTTTCTGGTGAAGTATATAACGTAATTGTGGATGAGACTATTTTCTATGCTAAAAATGTCAAAAACGACCAGGATTTAATTATCACTAAAGAAGATATAAATATATTTATAGGGTTTTTGATATATTTTGGCTATCTTACTCTTTCAAGTGAAAGATATTATTGGAGTGATGTAGAAGATTTAGTGACAGGTCTTGTACAGGACACTTTTAATAAAAATGCTTACCTAAAAATAAAGTCATATATTCATTTTCAAGACATTTCAAAAGCAGATGAACATAAGAATGACAAATCAAGATAAAACTCCTTTTGGCGAGAATAAGAGGTAAAATATGGTACTGGTGTCTATTCACTCGAATAATTGATATGGCTGTAGTTAATGCAAGTATTCTGCACAGAAATATTCATAAAGGTGATTCTATGCCCATGTAAGATTTTCGAAGACCTGTTTCTGTAAAATATCTAAAATTGGGAATCGGAAAAAAAGTTTTGAAAGGTCGACCTCACAGTTTTCCTTCATCCTCAAAAGCTAATCTCAGTCATGATGTTCGCTTTTATAAAAGGGATCACAATATGGGACAAAGAAAGGGCAAAAGACGCTGTCGACTTGTAGGATGCCAAGGAAGTTCCCTAACATATTGTGTGAAGTGCGATGAAACTTTATGCAAGAAGTTTTTCTTCAAATTCCACACTAAACTGTAGAAACATTGAAATTTTATTATTTTAAAATAATTAAACTTTACTAAGTACATTCTCTAATATTGTGAAATTCTGCATAAATAAACGTTTTTTAAAAGAAAATGTGTTAGTTTTTATCTATTTGGTTCGATTTTACCACGTTATTGAAGTACTAATGATTGTTGTGTATTTGCTAAAATATATCCTCCGAACGCCCAGTGATCTATTTTTAGATCAGCATGTTTAAAAAAAACTAAGGTACGTATTGATAAAATTCGATAATAATATTCATGTTGATGGTAAAAGATACCCAATTTATGAATTATATATCAGTGCGTCAAAATAAAATAATTTGGGCGTTAATGGGTTAATATATTAAAGTTGGCAAATATGATTGTAAAATATTTGATAAATTAGCATTTTAGTATACTTGTAAAAAATTTCCTGTTGAAAAAAAATTGCAATTATTTTTTATTAATTACAATTATTTGTGTTACTTAAAATCAAATCAAACAACCAGCAGATATTTTACGAAATGTTTTACCGATGCCAATATAATAAAGTTTGCAAGTATGATTGTATAATATTTGATAAATTAATGTTTTGGAATACATTTGAAAAAAAATTCCTGTTGAAGGAAAAATTGCAATTGTTTTTTTAATTACAATTATTTATGTCATTTAAAATAAACCAACCAGCAGATATTTTACGAAACGTTTTACTGATATCAATATATTAAAGTTGGCAAATATGATTGTAAAATATTTGATAAATTAGCGTTTTAGTATATTTGTAAAAAATTGCCTGTTGAAGGAAAAATTGCAATTAATTTTTTTAATTACAGTTATTTGTGTTACTTAAAATCAACCAAACAGTAGATATTTCACTAAATGTTTTACTGATATTAATATATTAAAGGCGGCAAATATGATTGTATAATATTTGATAAATTAGCATTTTAGTATACTTGTAAAAAATTTCCTGTTGAAAAAAAATTGCAATTATTTTTTATTAATTACAATTATTTGTGTTACTTAAAATCAAATCAAACAACCAGCAGATATTTTACGAAATGTTTTACCGATGCCAATATAATAAAGTTTGCAAGTATGATTGTATAATATTTGATAAATTAATGTTTTGGAATACATTTGAAAAAAAATTCCTGTTGAAGGAAAAATTGCAATTGTTTTTTTAATTACAATTATTTATGTCATTTAAAATAAACCAACCAGCAAATATTTTACGAAATGTATTACTGATTTCAATGTATAAAAGTTAAGCAAGTACGATTATAAGATTGAACATATATTTGTAGAAAATCTCAGGTTTATACAACAAATATTGGAGCAAAACAATTTAACGTCCATCCTCGTCTCAAGGAAAAAGATTGATGTCCTGGTAACAACAATATCACCAATGACCTGGTTTTACAAGTCATTCATTCATTTTGACCTGTTTAATAACAGAATTTATGTTATCAAAGAAAAACATACTTCCTGTCAATTTATATTCCGTGAAATTATGTGTTAATGGAAAATCACGCAAGATGATTTAAACTTTCTCACCATTTAATTCATGATGCAACAGATCTAATTTCGGGATGTCTTGCCAAATATATGCCAAACGTACGCCAATAATCCACAAACAAGGCCGAGATGTGACGGTATCCATTTACAAAGATTATAAATTATAAAAAACATCAGACACTTGCGTAGATACTAATTGTTTTTAATTTCTTTCGCGTTTCACTATTAAATAAACCCTCTATTAGGTGCCGATTAAGAGTCGTGCGTTGTTATGAATCTTAAATGCGACCTACACAGGATTTTGATAAATGTGTAATATCTCCGACTGGAATAAATTTCGAGCAGCAGGAGTTGCTTCAATAGAAATTGAACTTAAATTTGTTTCAGTTTATTTTTCTTAATGGTATATAAGCGAATAAGGAAAGTATTTTAAGATTCAATAGAATCAGAATAACTCTCCTATTGAAATTGCTGGAAAAGTCTAATGGTTTTTTACGATACATTTAGCGAATCATGAAGTACACAAATAATTTGCATCTTAAAATAGTTTTAAAATCTTTTTCCTGATTTATACATTTCCCTGTTCATGACTTAACATTCATTACCACCTATTTATTATGAAAAATTTAATCATGTAACATGTAACACAGTTTTTCAAATTTTATCTTATTTTTTTATTGTGTACCTACATTTAATTACTTTTTTTCATGTATATATTTCTTTATCATATTACTACACTGCACCGAGTTTTTGATCGAATTAATTATTCTTTAAAACTACAATTACTTGTGCCTGTAAAAACCAATCATTCAATCAACTAATAAACTAACCAGCTCATATTTTGCAAAATATTTCACTGTTGTCAATATATAAAAGTTAGCAAGTATAATTACATAATATTATACACATATAATTATAAGTACACAAATAATTTGCATCTTAAAATAGTTTTAAAATCTTTTTCCTGATTTATACATTTCCCTGTTCATGACTTAACATTCATTACCACCTATTTATTATGAAAAATTTAATCATGTAACATGTAAGTAACACAATTTTTCTAATAACTTATTTTTTGGATTATGTACCTATATTTAATTACTTTTCTTGCAGAGTATATTTATCATATTACTGCAATGCACCGTGTTTTTGATCGAATATTTTTCTGTATTTGCTCTGACAAAATTTAAGCAACCTAACCATTTTTTCTTTCCGATGAATTTTGCGATCTAAATAACTAATTATTTAGATTGCAAGATATTGCCTTATCCATAATATGTCTTTATCAATACAATAACAATACAAATACAATTTAATTTTGCTGTCCCATAACTTAAATCTGTCGAGATGCTACAGTGATAAAATTTAGAAAACCAAGTTTTTTTCATGATACTTCTTTGCTCTGGACAGAAGAACGTGGATTCGAATCCCACAGTGGCATGGATGTTCGTAGCCGTTCGGAATCGGCTTTAAACAGTAGGTCTCGGTCTCATTAGCCCCCGTGTTGCAAAAAGATCGTAGCGCTCCAAACCAAACCTTTTAATTCTTTACATGAGCAGTAAATTTAAACAGGATCGAGAGGTTATATTTGTTTTTATAAAATTTTTGTTGTCTTTTTGGAATATATGCAGCAGGGACGCAATTTAAAAGAACTTTTTCAGCCGACACGTTGCCTTAAATCTCGGAGCCATGTTATGAGTAGAGTGGAGTGGAGTGGTAGGGTTCCTTCTGCTAGGGAAAAATATTATGATAACGGGTAGGATTTTAAAAGTTTGGTTAGAAAGTTATACCAACAGTGTATATTTTTGGACTTGAATATTTCTGGATTACAAGAGGGGATGTGCCACCAATTTAACTATTCTTTATCTCAAGTATTTCTTTGTGTTTAAAATCATATTTTATTCTTAAAAATTGTAATTTTATTGTATTATAGCATGTAAATATTTAGCATTTTAAATTATCCTATCTGTTTCGTATTGTGTTAAGGACCGATTTAGGTCCATTACACAATAAAACTAATTTATACTTAAAACTACAAATTTCCCAGTTAATGACTATTAGCATTCATTCCCACCTATATATTATGAAAGATTTAATCATGTAACATGTAAGTAACACAGTTTTTCTAATTATATCTTATTTTTTGGATTGTGTATCTACATTTAATTATTTTTCTTGCAGCGTAAACTAATTTATTATTTTACTTCACTGAACCGTGTTTTTGATCGAATATTATCTTTATTTGCTCTGCCAAAATTTAAGCAACCTAATCATTTTTTCTTTCCCATTAATTTTTCCATCTAAATAACTAATATTAATTACCTTATCCATGCTATGTCTTTATCAGTTGAATAATTCCTGTGTGTAGGAATCTATAAAAAAACAAACTATAGGGCTTGACCCAGACAGTTTAGAAAATTATCCTTCCTGTGAACAGTTTTCCTAAAGTCAAAAGGGCATTCAAAAACGAAAACCTTTGTTTATATGTGTGCAAGGAAAAGTAATCTAAATACATAAACAAATGTATATTTTGTTTACACCCCACAGACTGCCCCTTATCCCTTTGAATACTGAATAATTTGAAGATTTTTATGCCCACGGGACAGAATTTCTCGCTATATTGATTAATTTGTAAAAGTAGTACATTTCACTTAGAATGTACTTACTGCTGATATAAATATATTTTTGAATCAGCATTTTAGTTACAAAATATAAACATATAAATGAAACAAAATAAAAAATATTTATACAGAACAAGATCCAAGTCTAATAATTTTGTACCGTGTGGTATTTTTCAAAACATGTCAGTAAATGCAAATGTACCTGCCATTGTTTGCATTGCCAAGTGGTTTCTTTAATCATTTTATATTTATAATACGCGACACCGTTTTGTAGGGTGTTTCTTTAACTCTGTTGCCGGAATATTCTGTAATAACTATAAGATGTCATAAACGTCAGGCAACTGTTGCGATCAACGCCTACTGGAGGGTATACCGCAATCATCAACGCCTGCTTCTTAAATTTAGATGACTAGTCAGAATCGTCAACCGTAACTTTGCCCAAGTACGCAGATGACGAGTCTCACTCATCAAATGTACCCAAAGGGTTAAGGAATATACTGTAGAATGCATCATGTAATTTGATAAATCAATAGCAAATAACTAAATTTATTGTCGAAAGCCCTCACTAAGGCCCCAGGAAATTTTCAGGGGTTTTCAAATCCACAATCCAAAGCAAAAGCTCCGCGCCCCTCTTTACCCCCAGTGACCTCTAATCTCAACTGACCACTCGGGCTACAGTTCAGGCCCTCAGGCGAGAGGTTATAATAATCAAATTTTTATAGTGCCATAGAGACCAATCTAGGAAATTCTGAATAAAAAGGAGATGCACGTTGTGGGAGGCATTTTTTTAAGAAAAAAGATTTTTTCTAGAGATTTGTCTTAAACTATGGTTGTTAGATGGTGTCACAGTTCGTTCTGTTCCTATAATGAAGTGGGTCAATCTAACCGACGCCCTTGCAATAAATATTTTTTTCTAACTTAAAATGTCTTGCTTTACCTCACCAACTAGCCATGACTGACACACACACTTATTAGTAATCGTTTCTGGGTTTAAAAATGATTTTTTTCATTTTTTTTACTAAGCGTAGTTTAAACGTGAAAAAAAAAATGTAGATACATGAAAATTTGTAAACTAACGAAAAATTACTTTCATGCATACATTAAGTTCAGAATGTTTCAGTATTCCTTAAACACGTACATAAAAAAATGCACCGAGCATCATTCTAAAGCATTTTTAAACTATAATAAAATTATATGCTAAGAGAATTAAAAATTCTCTCTAGATTTCTAAATAAAGATTTACCCCATGCTATGACTCGTTATATCAGAGCCAAAAGTTATTTTAAATCATTAAAACTCATCTGAATTCCTGTCATGTTTTATACACCTTTTTAAATACCGAAAACTGACAAAACGGAAAAAACAACTTTGAAATGCTTTTTAAATATCAAAGGATCTCGCCGTTTCTAAAGTGTTTGTTAGAAGGAGATGGACCTTTAAGCCCAGATTTCAATATCGGATTCATATTCCTACGCTCAGTTGATAATTAATAGAAGAAAATCACTTAAGGGTATCCATGGGATGTCATAATGTCAGAGTTTTACAAAGTGGTTGCTTAAATAGCTAAGCAGAAACTCTTGAAAACAAACCGATTACCTCATGCGAGGCACGTATACCTCCTCTTCTCTAAGAAGCATTTGTCCCGTATGGCAAAAGAGCACCTCTCATGTCTTATTCTCTTGATGCATGCATTCTTAACAAATGAGAGTACGCATGCCTTTCGAAATGCTGGAGATGGAATGGTAGTGTTTTGTTCCTTCCAACGGTTACGGATATTAAAGAAAAAAAAATTAAATCAGTCTGAACCTCGGTTCTTGTCGACTGTCAAGAGCTTTTATCTCGGGGCAAGCTTTTGATTCATCGTCCATAAGGCTTGAATGGCAAGCATGGACGGAACGTAATTAAGTTGAGAGTGAACAAAAGAAACCGTTTCGTCTTCAGAGTAACAAAACACATATTTCGAATATATGATGAAGCTGATTTTCCCTGTATCATAATGGGTTTTGAAGTTGGATTCTTGGTTTAGTTTTCCTAGCGCCTTTGAAGGATGTTTATTTCCACCTTTTTCTTTTCTTATTTATGGGTGAATGCTTTTCAGTCTTGATCAGTTGATGACGTTGTTAGATACTATTAGGTAACTATTCAAATGATTTATTTCCAAAGTTTAAGAACTACTTTGTTGTTTTGCTAGTGACATATTTAAAATCTCGTGACTGCAGAGTGGACAAAGATGCAGTTTTACTACATAAAAAAGAAAACTAAAAGCTTGAGGATTGGTTTAGATTTGATATGGTTTGGAGCACAACACAATTTTTTTTCAACATTAGAGCTAGTTAAACCATGAACAACTATTGAAACTAACACCAACGACTACAAACATCCAGCGGGTAACGCATTTCATTGTTAAGTCTTTACACATATAAACCCAAGTACGAAATGAAATTTAGAAAAACAAAATTCTACAGAATCCCTGACCATATGCTATCCTAAACAAAACTACATCATGTTTTTAACTATGTAGTTAACTACTCATAAAGACACTTTAAATGAATAAGATAAAAAAAAATTCTAGCTATCTGAATCTGATATGGATCTTTCGCATCTTCCAATAATTTTGCCTCTCGGTTAGTCTTACATTCATCTTAACACATTGTGTGCGGGTACATTTCGCAGCGGAATTGTACCGGGAGCTTGCGTTTTGCTCGTAAATTTAGTTATTCAGTTAAATCTCAATAGATCGAAATTTATTTAAATTTTTTAACCAACTTTTCGTATTTTATATAGAAATACATAAACA
>CM063505.1:81945445-81952945 GCA_032207245.1 Pardosa pseudoannulata
GTCGGTACCAGAGTTCGTAAGTTCGAATCCCCCTTTAGCATGGATGTTCGTAGCCGTTCGGAATCGGCTTTAAGCAGTAGGTCCCGGTCTCATTAGCCCTCGTGTGAAAAACAGTAGACCGTAGCGCTCCAAACCAAACCAAACCATGAAACCGTCTATATCATGCAGTACTTGAATAAGAAAACAAAAAGCCTTTCTCTTTTTTTTGGCCTAATCACATCTTTTTTTTATTAGCATTTGTTCTATACATTTATTTAATTAGTTTAACTGAATTTAATTTGTTTCTTAAATGTAAGAAATTTTTAATGAAAATAAAAAGTAAGAGCTTATTTCGAAATTTTTCAACTTTTCTCACACACTAAGCACAAGCTTACAGCAACACAGATTAATAATTTCATTAAAAATTTTCTTTTTTGTTTACAATAATTATTAGAAATAATTCTCCACATATTTAAATTTTTAAAAAAGATCAGAAATACTACACCAAGAAATTGAGTTTTCACACTAATGTTTAAAAATTCTAATTTAAATTCTATAAATACTAATGATATAAATAATAACGGAAAAAGTATAGAGTTTCATTGTAGGTCTATAATCTCATTTACTATAAATAGAGATTAAATATCGTCTATTATTTTTTTTTTTACAGCTCGATAAGTTGAAAAACGTATCAGTATTTATTTAAAGGTTTTAATATTTGCTTAAAATATAATATTAATTGTAAAGACTGTAGAGTTTTAAAGTCTAATTCGATTATTTAGTTTTTTTTACGATTTAAATGTCCAGAAATTTTAAACATGTCACAATAAAAAATTAAATCCCTTTTATAATAATAACCTTAGTTATCTGTCCGTCTATCCTCGAATTTATGAAGCGGTTGGACCTGGAATGGACTGAGGAATCCATATTGGATTGTTCATGAGTTAGGGTTAGAAAAATTCAAAGCGAGTTCGAAAACGTTCGAAATTCACACCTTCCCCCCTTTCGCGCGCTTAATGCCATCATTTCAAGCTCTATTTTCCCTGGTTAAGAACAGGCGATTAAATTTATTAATTTATCACATAATACATAGGTAAAAACATTTTTCCAGCATTATGACGTTATTCTTTTAACCATCTCATTTAATCATTTATTTTAAATTATATAAATATCTTCTGCATTATTTTCATACGTATTATCACTGAACTTAGATATGACGTAAATAATTTTCTTTTACATTTGGCTTAAATAACAGATTAGGTACATATGTCATAATTTTAAACTTAATCATCGATTATTTTTCGTTGCAATGAAAATTTTACTACCGGTGTAAACAGAAAATTCTTTTCGTAAAACTCTAGGAGTTTATTTGACGGACTAATAAAAAATCTAGCTTTTAAGTTATATATCTTTGAAAGTTAAGAAGTTGGTTTGTTTCTTTTATGTGTTTGTTGTTTATACAGAAACCACACGGTTTGCGATTGATTCTCTAAATTTTAGACATTATTCATATATACCGCCAAATAATCACTGTTAATATTAAAACCTCTTCTGTTCATCCTCTCACGTAATATGAAAAGGTAAATTAAAGTTGGCAACTAACATGTGGTCAGTAAAGATAAACAAATTATTGAGCTTGTACCAGATAATTCTCAGCCAAAAAACAAACCATTTTTTACCAGCCTCATAGGGTACTTCACAATTCTAGAAAATTAAACATTTTACTGATCCCGTCATATGAGGGCTATATGCTAGTTCTTGACGTAATGAGCCTTTTAAACTCAATATAAAGAGAAGCACTATGAAAATGAATGCATCGGTTTGATAGCTGGGGATTAGGCTAATTGTTAAGCTAGACATTTCATACTAGATAATACAACGGTTTGGTTTTATTTGGAGCCCTACGGTGTACTGTTTTGCAACACGAGGGCTAATGAGACCACCATGTAAGCCAATTCCAAGCTGCCACGAAAAACCACCCCGTAATGGGATTCGAACCCACGATCACCGATACCGAAGAGCAGCACCCTAACTATTCGGCCATTGTTTGGAGATAATATAATGGAAACTCATTTTTACAAGTGTAGAACATTTTGACACTATGTTTAATAATTTTTTGAAAGTGCATGCTAATTCACACAAAATTTGAGAAAATTAAAATAAGTTTTATAACCATATCAGTGGTATTTATATTTATAAAAAATTTTATGAAATCAACATTTAAAAAAGTTTTTAATCGTTTTTAAAGCATTTTAAAATAAAATGATTTTAAAAGCGTTCAACTTTTAACTTTTTTCTTAATAGAAGATTAATGGGACATCGTACCTTTTAAGACAAAATTGTAATAGCATTTTTTAAAATCTTAATGAAATGAAAAATTATGCTCTGTTTAGAATGAAATTAATGAAGTTATTTGCTGACAATCTAGCCATAAAAAATCATTTAGTTCTGTCATTTCAAGTAGTTTTTTTTTTTTTTTTTTTTGTTTTGTTTTTTTTCTAACATGCAAAATAAAAATCAAACAAAAAAAATGAAAGTCAGCTTCCCGCAAGATAATTTGTGAAATAATTGTGTTAGAAACTAAGTTTATACATTGGTGTGCAAAACTTAAGATACATGTGGAGGTTTTGCCATAACTCCACTAGAAATCATCTGAGAGACATGAAATTCAGAAATGAAGGAGAGTATTATGTAAGTAAAGGATGACGAAAGCATCAGGTATGAAAAAGGAATACAATGCATACGGTATGGAATCAAACAAAAACAAGCTTTATTGAATGCATATTATCGTGACTTATGACTGTCTTTCCAAAAGGAAGAACAAGCAGAAGTTTCTTAATATGGGATATGCCCTCTCCTGACTGCAATGATTGCTTTGCACCCTCTCTGTATACTCAGAAGCAGCTGGTCCAACATTTCTTGCGGTAGTAATGCCCATTCCGCAATCAGCAACTTTTTGAGTTTAGGGTGTACTCCGGAGGATGTAAGCGTGCCCCAAAGCATCCCACACATGTTCTATGGGATTTAAATCAGGGGAGTACTCTGTCAAATCCATTCGAATGATATCTTCACTTTCCAGTAGCTCCTCAACAGCAAGAGTCCAATGTACGTAATACTCTCCTTCATTTCTGAATTTCATGTCTCTCAGATGATTTCTCGTGGAGTTTTGTCAAAAAACCCATCTGTTGCTTAAGTTTTGCACACCA
The DNA here is from genome assembly GCA_032207245.1 of Pardosa pseudoannulata. Lineage (NCBI taxonomy): Eukaryota > Metazoa > Arthropoda > Arachnida > Araneae > Lycosidae > Pardosa > Pardosa pseudoannulata. The sequence continues at coordinate 81,948,631 of CM063505.1, forward strand.
GTGTATATAAAATTGAAGTAAAATATTTGTTTTATTTTGTAAACTAAGATTTTAAAAGTGTCCGACATTTAAAGTAAAAAATACTAATCTGTTAAGAAATTGGAAATTAAAAACAAATTTGTATCATGCTATAAATTAAAATGCATTGTTTTCATTAATATAATTGAGGTTCATAGCACTAGCTAATTATCTTCTTATATCAAATAGAAAAGGAGTGAAACTATTTAAGGGTCCAAGGTTTAAAAATCTCATAAGGAGAGATTAGAAATATAAGGCTGGAGCCCCTACTTGTTTGAGTGTAAGTTCTGTGTATTGGGCTGGAACCGGTACTTGGTCTTCATCACAATGTAGTTAGAAAGACTGTTAAGGTTCTCCTAAGTAAGGAGACTTATAGGGTTTGGCTTAATTCTGGTAATCAAAGGCAAGCTAAGGGGCTTAACCAGCAGTGTACCTGGCTGGGGGCTAAGGAGCTTCTTAAGTTCAGTACAAATTAGCTAAGGCTGGCCATTGGTCTGTTGACAGGTCAGTGTTCCCTCAAGAGGCACCTTAACACTACTGGCATCATGGATAGTATGTAGGGGTGTCGGAGGAGAGTTCCTTACACATCTTGTGTGATTGTGATTACTACTCTGCTAAGCGTTTTTAATTCCTTGGATATCACTTCATCGAGCCGTGGAAGCTGATCAACTTCCCTGTTAAGCTGCTGCTTAGATTTATCTCAGCTATTGGACTCTTTGAGACTTAACTGTTAATATTCTTAACTTATTGCTGGGACTCTTTGTTGCAGTAAATGGGGGATGAGTTCAGTACAATAGGCCTTGGGACTCAGTACTGGTGCTCTTATGAGCCGCCCCACCCTAAATCTAGGTTCTTTGCTACTGCGTTTGAGATATAGGGACGTACATTATCACAAGTCAGGATCATAACATTGTGTAGTTTCCGAAATCCACCCTTTCTCCACTTTTCGAGCTTTTAATGACATAATTTCAAGCCCTATTTTCCCTGGTTAAGAGCAGGCGATTAAATTTATCAATTTATAACATAATAAATAGATAAAAATAACATTTTTCCCAGCATTATGACGTTATTCCTTTACCATCTCGTTTAATCATTTTTTATTTTAAAGTATTTAAATATCGTCTGCATTATTTTCATACATTTATCACTAAGCTTAGATATTACGTAAATAATTTTCTTTTATATTTGGCTTAAATAATAGATTAGGTACATATGTGGTAATTTTAAATTTAATCATCGATTTTTTGTTGCAATGAAAATTTTATCACTGGTATTAACAACAAATTCTTTACATGAAAGTCTAGGAGTCTATTTCAGGGACTAATAAATATATAGAGTTTAAGTTATATATTTTTGAGAATTAAGAAGTTTGTTCGTTTGTGTTTATTTATATATAAACACACTGTTTGACTAAATGAATCCAACGTGATTTTAAGCGGCATTCACAGTTATTTGGAATACTACGGTCTACTGTTTTGCACACGAGGGATAACGGGAGACTTTAGAGGAGTATGAAGATAAATTATTGATCATGTACCAGATAATTCTCAGACATAAACAAATCATTTTTTTTACCTGCTCATAGGGTACTTTACAATTCTGGAAAATTAAAAACTTTACTGATCCGGTCATATGACGATCTGTATGCTAGTCTTATTAAGAATTGAATATATCGTGCTCAAAGTAAAATAAAGTTCTTGACTAAACAGGTCTGACGAGTAATTCATTATACAAGATAACAAAAAATTCAAAATCAGAAGCATGTTTCTGAAAAATATCATTAAAGTGCTATATTGTTTCAGTAGTCAAACTATTCATCTAAAAGGTAAATAAATTTTTCTACTCACAACAATCAATAATTGAATAATATTAGTATTATAGATCAATGGGTTACTTTCTCTAAAAATTGTTTAGGTAAACATTTTAAAAACACATTCGGTGAGGAAATAACTACCCACAAACTGTTTTAAATTACTAGTAGAGTTTATTTCATAGATAAGTGAATCAGAAGTTTCTTACCTTCATTAGAGTCTCCATGCTAGTCGAACCGTGATTGACAGGAAAATTTTTATGGGCATCTGAAAAATCCGAAATAATAAAATTCGTAAGCAAAGTGTGGTCGTCAATGTCTTAAAATCATTGACCGATATAATTACATAAAAATGCAAGGCTGCTTAAGTATTTACACGCTTTTATAGTAATTAAGCATTCAATAATAAAAAAAATATCCGAATTAGTATTTTACTAATTAAGTTTTAAAATTTAAACTATAAAATTAATGATTTTAACTTCCTATCGACTACTTAAAACGTGTCTTTGAAAATTTTTAGAACTTTCTTGACATGTTTTCAGATTATTTAAAAACACTTTAAATTTGTGTTAATAAAGAGATCTGTTCATATTTATATAACATCTGATCTAACTTCACAGTTAGCTAGCATGGTGCTGCCATCTATGTAAAAGTTTGGAAACTACATTGCTATTGACAATTAACATTTATTTAAAATCTAAACTGAAGTAGAAAAATAATTAAATTATTATCTAACTAACACAATGAATTTATAGGATTGTAGTTTCTTCATGAGGAATTTTTTTAACAAACATTTAAGTTCTAAAATTATTTTTATATGAAAAATATTTTGCACAATTCCTTAAAATTCTTTTGTTTTTCTTTTGACATTTTTGTCTTAGAAATTGACCATTTAATACCTAAAAGAGAGTTTTTCCTATAGTATCTGGTTCTTGTCGAACACACAAAACTATTCATTCAGATTGTTTAAAAGCCCGTTAAATTTTTGTGGAAAACATAGCAAAAAAGTCTCATACACTTATACAACATTGAATTTTGCTGTACAGTTAGACGGCATAGTGCTGCCATCTATGACCGATTGAGTGAACTAAATTGCCACTAGCAATAAAATTTAATTAAAAAATAAAATAAGTGTATAAATATTTACAAATATTTTCTCTAATAAATAAAAATGAAATTATATTATTGTTTTTTTCTTAATTAGGAACCTTTCAAACAAGTTTTTAAAATCTAAATTTTTTTTTTTTTTTAATTCAGGATATTTTGATTTCTTTAACTTTTTTGTTTTACAGACACTTTCATCTTAGATTTCAACCAATAAATGTCTAAAAAGTAAACCGATTTTGTCTTTTTTTATATAGAAAATAATTTTTGATCATTCGAAATATACTTATATCAGAAAAGAATCATTAAATTTATAGAACCAAACTGCAAAGTAACTCATATGACCTTCTACAAAAATAAATTTTCTTCAGGAACTGATTCTAACAATAAAGAGATATTTTAAGCCACTTTTTAAGGTTCTACAAGCAAAGTATAAAAATCGATATTCCCAAGACATTCTACTTACGAATTATAGAAACTGAAAACAATTTAGTTTAAGAAAGTGTCAGTAGATGCAGCACTATGTATGCTAATTGCGCAACAAAGTTTACTCTCCTGTAAATTATGAATAAATTTTTGCCTTTGATGTTTATTAAGATTTGACATATTTCTACCGGACTACCGGAAAATACCGGAATGTATTTCACGAACATTCCTTTTCAAAGTAAATACACTCCTGCTGCTCTTTTAACAAACATTAACATCATCTACTATAGCATTAATCTAACATTAAATTTCAATTTACGAACATCACTGAATGAAAATTTGAAATAGCTTAAAAATTTAAGCTTTCTGAGGACAGTAGCTCACCTAGTTCATAAAGCTGTTCGTCTACTGCGACAAAGGTAATGAAATGTTGTTTTGCTTCTTCGTCAGCTTCAGGGGCCTGTGAGACGAGAGTCAGTCAAGGAAAGTAAATTTGATTAAGCCATATATGACTTAATACAAATTTAAAAGACGAGGTATGTATTTTACATGGAACAATTTTCACCGATTTCTGTAATCACACGTATAATGAAAACAAGTATATAAGGAAGAAAAAAAGAATAAAATTTAAAAAATGCTTTTATTTAACAAACAGTGAAAAAATGCCCTACAAGGTAAAAAAATAATTTTAAAACAGCTTGAATACAAATTGAGTGATAATCTCCTATATGAGAATTATAATTCGCTGATATAGAGAAATTGCTTAAGAAGCTTCTATAGGATAGAGAACAGTTGTTATGATCAGTTAAGCAACTAAAAAAAGCATGCGAAGCTCAACATATGACAAATACCAAATTAGTGTTTTAATATAAATATTCACTTATACAATTACATCTGTATTAAAAATATGTCACTTTGATACTGATTCCAACTGTGCCCCAAAGTTCAGAACAAATA
>CM063505.1:81957945-82027945 GCA_032207245.1 Pardosa pseudoannulata
CTCCGGTAACGACGATCAGCGCCCTAACCAATCGGCCATCTTTCGGCGTAATGAAGCTTTAATTTTTTTTTAGTCAGAACTTTAAGCTTACCCAGAGCATCAAGCCATCCCCTACATTATTTGTTTTAGTTACGTTTGCTCTGTGAAGACTCCTCTTTGTTCCGAGCAATAGCCAAAACAGCTGATCGGATCCCACCTGTTTACCAGGACATTAGCGTGGCGTCGCAGAGTCTGGAATCTTGACAATCGCATTGAATAAACCTTACGCCCCTGATGGATCAGGTTAATGAATCCTCGGGAATTCCAGAATCGGGACAGCCAGCGAATGAAAATTCTAACTGTAACCTTAGCTGGAGTTCTCAAGTAACTGGCATCTTAACTGACCCATAAACAGTTGGCGGGGCCGTATCTGACCCCCAGGTATAAAAAGCCTACAATTTTGCGACTTAGGGCTTTTCGACATTTTTTACGGAGATGCTTTAACCTCGTAGAGGCTTTCGAGGTTTTTTTTTTTTTTTTTTTTTTTTTTTTTGTTTTTTTTTTTTTACCCTTGGAGCCAGCTTTCTAGTTCGGGAGATTAGTAAAGTCCGCTCATATAGGGAGCGGCAGAGTCTCTGATACCGAACGGGGGATAAATTGGATTTGCATTGCACCCTGAAAAGCCTCCCCACTTTTTTGAGATTTTTTAATCTTTTTTTCGACTGTGATCATCATGAAAAAGTTATACTAGCAACCATCCTTTACAGTTCTACATGTTTTGGGAATTAGAATCCCCTTGTACATAGCAGCGTTTAACCCTTTAATGCCCAAGTCATTTCTGCCGATTACATTTCGGAGCCTATCTTAAATCTAAGTTAATATGGACTGTACACAACGAAATAAATTTGAAGATCAAACAATTTTGAATACTAGAGCATGTCACGTTAGTGATCAGTTATCGTTTTAAACATAGAGTGACATTTATAAAAAAAAAAAAAAAAGGAAAAACTTCCTGAAAAAAGATTTATTTGATATTGCAGGTAAAATAATCTCTGCAAAATGCTGTAGTGTAATGGAAAAAGCAAATTTGTCATGATCTCTGTCTGTACCTGCCGAAAAATTAAATTTATGAGCGCTGATCGAAAAATCATAAAATCTAGATCTAAATGAAAAAAATATAAATAATAGAAATTACTTGAAAATTTCGTAGATTGTTTATAAGATTGCCCATTACCTACTCTCAAAAGGAAAATTTGTTCTAAGAAAACATAAAAAGTCTACAAGCTATTTTTTAGCCGTATCTAAAATGATACGCCAGGCATTAAAGGGTTAATCAAGAAATAAAAGTGATTTCCAATTTTATCTTGACTGTGATCCATTCTTCACGTTACCTCTCACTCGAGAATATTAATATCGTCACAGATTAAAGAATTAAAATTTGCTTTGCCAAAATTCTTGATGGGTATTTAGATTTTTATGATTTAAGGATTAATAAAAAATCATGCCACTCTAAACCTGTTTTGTTTCTAAATTCGTACTATGTATTATACTTCAGCACTCCGTTTCGGACTTCCAGGTGTTTTATTTTCACTCTGCTAATCCAATGCCGTTCAAATTAAGTTAGCATTGGAACAATAATTCAGTTTAATGATATTCTTTGAATAATGGCACGATTAATGGCTCAATTAGTCACAAAAACAAGTGTTTAATATTATCAGAGAATTAACTACGAATAAGAGATTCTTTACCTCATCCATTTCTAGTTCTTGTCCTCTCTCCTCTGGAGACATATCTTTGGTGCGATCGAGAAATTCTTTTAGGGGAGAGTCACCACCTGGAAGAAATACACATTAAGTCAGAAGAAAAATAATGTGTTTTCTATAGGATTATTTTACAGTGCAGCAGATGATACATACATTATCCCAAAGCCTTAACAAGACTGCGAACATGTTACTCATTTAGCACCGCCCGAAAAGCACTTGTAGCTTAAGGTATGCTAAGGACGCGAGTAACATTACCCCCTCTAGGTTCTCGTAATTCAGAAGCAGATACCAAGCAGAAGACCCTTAGAGCGCTTTCCCACTTACCGACACGACAACGTCTGTATCGCCCGGTAAATAATGCAACGACAAAACGGTATGATGTCGTACACGCCGTAACCTATGCAATTTTTAAGCGCGGCTACGTCAAGTATATTTAAAATATTTTTTCCTTATTTTTCTATCAAAATGGTCCAATTTATAATTTATTTAAAAATATTTTACACTTTTTGAATTTACAGCGTTAAAACAGGACAACATCTGTTGGGTCGTCTAGTATATATACATATTTACATATATGTATGTATGTGTTTTAGACCCACCACAAAAAATGTGTCCGTCCATACGGTACAGTCATAAGGGAAAGGAAAAAAAATTAAAAATGCAGTTTAATGATAAATCTCGTCTATGGGCCTTCTGCTGTCATAACATGTAACATGATTTTTTATGGTGGTGTGGGACGCTAGTGAGCCAGCCAATGATAATCCCATGATGTGTAAGAAGCGAAACAAAGTTCTGTAAAATTGTTATATGAGAATAGTTGATCTAAGCAGGAATTAATTCAGCTCACCATTTCCAGAGGTATTGTTGGTGAATTTTACGTACATTGCAACCCCGAATCTATTTTAAGTGCCTCAGACACCATTGATGGACATGGCAGATATTTGGCCGGCTCAAAACTCGATCGCGTAGCTTTGCTGAATGATTTTTCTTAATGCAATAGCCATATGTGTTGCAAAATATAAAGTTGAAATTAGCTTTAAAATTTCAAATGGGCATTTTTTTACAATTTAATTTTTTAATTTGTTTTTGTACTATGCCAAATTGATTTTGTGTATAGACAAAATGCCACCCCTAAAATTAACCGCCTTGGCCAAGGATTCTGATTGTCCGCCTGTAGGATAACTCCTGATGCAATTCATTATTATTTAACCACTTAATCTTTCTTCTAACAAAAACTTATTTAAAAAGTTATATTTTTAAAAATTTAATTCATTACTTTCTTTAGGGACAGTTAAAACAGAAAATGTCATTCATTTTCTAGTCAAGAGTACCTAATTATTTAGCACCTAATTTTGTGACCTAAGCAATAAAAAATGTTACTTGGTGCTGCCATCTATCGACAGACTATTTAAGCACAGACTAATCTAACAAAACACGATTTTTAATTCCTGCTCCAATTAAAACTTTTTCTTATTTAACAGCACACCTGAATTCGAAAACATTTATACACTTTTATATCTAAACATAAAAAACCCCATTTTATTGCATTCGCTTTACTTTAAAGAAGTACTTTTACTTTAGTTGGATAAATTTTGATAGGGTTTAAAGTTTATAACATATTAATAATTCTTGAAAACGAAAAACAGCATAACAAAAATTAACATTAAAAAAACTTAAACTAAAATATGAAAAAAAATCTATCAAATAAAAAGAGCAAAAAATCTAAAAGGTTTTTTTTTCGACTTTTATGTCTAAAAACTTTGATTAATTTTTAAAGTCAGTTTGCTCAGCTAATTCATGTTGGGCGACTAAATTAGTTAAACCATACAACTAAAAATAAAATTAGTTATCTAACAAGTATGTAATTTAATGCTAAGCATAAAAAAATCCAATTTTACTGTTTTGGCCTGATCTTACATTAAACAGCACTATTAAACGAAATGCAGTTTTCATAGATACAAGTTTATAAAAATTTAATATTTCTTGCAAACAAAAAACAGCATATTTTGAAAACCTTAAAATAAACTAAGAGAAAAGAAGACCATAAAATAAAAATAATAAAAAAAATTAAGATTCATTTCTTTCTTTTCGCTTTTTAAACCGATTAATTTTTTAAAATCATTCTTTATGTAACTCATGTTCGATAGAAAAGGTAACCAACTATTTAACAAATTCGATAGCCAACTATTCAACCTAACTTGGGGACCTAAAGTTGGAGAGAATAAGAATTTTTTTTTTAGTTATATAAAAATTTAGAAACTAACTTAGTTTCCACATTTATTAGAAAAACTTAAATCCAAATTCTTTACACAAGAGTTACATTTGTTTTACAGAGTTAAAATTGGTTTTAAATCTTTAATTGGACCTTTTTTAAGTAAGAAGGGTAAAAATGACCGCTCTAAAATTTGCCACTTTTGACAGGTGTTTCATCTATCTAGATCTAGGGCATTTCTTGATGATATTCATTATTCGCTCAGGAATTTTTCTTCAACCAGAAAACATGTAGCATAAAAAATGCATTTAAAACAAATAAGATTTTATGATTGTATCATTGCTTTAAAAATCTTTAAATCTAATATATTTGGAATAATCTTCATTACTTTTTATACCGACTGGATTAATATACAAAATTTTACCTTTTTTCCTAAGAGTAATTTATGCAATAAGATATGTATTTTGGTGCTGCCATCTATCGAAGAACTATTTAAGCACAGTTATGTTAATCTGTATCAAAACACAAAAGATTCTTCCCAGCTCCCGTTAACAGTTTTTCTTTACTTGTTCAACTGCATGTAATGTTTATAACATACTTTGTAGCTAAACATAAAAAATTTCTGTCTAAGATGTGCAGTTGTCTTTTTGTAATTGTGTAAAATTATAGAAAGAATTTTTTTTTCTCGTGAAAAGTTTTGATTCGATACAATTTTCTAAAATGCTAAGTTTATTACCTTCAAACTGAGTATAGACACATATATACTTTATTTGACACCATGAATAAAGTGTAATTAATATAAATTACATTAAAAGACAATTGGAAAAATTGTAAATTATATTTGTTAGAAATGCATATTTTTCACCATTTAATTTCATATTAAAGACAGTTTGGGATATAATGTAAAATATTCCTAACTACTAACTAACTAAATTATTCTAATTATTAGATCTCACTTCAATTAGTAAAAAGAAAAAAATTAATTTTGACTGTCAAATCGAAACCAAACATTCCTTCGAAAATTAAAATTTATCTTTATTGCATACAGAGTAAGCCTTTCGGTAACCATCTAACGTGTAGATGAACTCAAAGTACTGATCTATTTTCAATCACACGCAAAAAGAAGAAAATGTTATTTTTTGCTTCTACGAGTTATCATTCTGATATTCATTAAAGCATTATTGATCCAAAACCTATTGCTCATAAGTGGGTCATACAGTAAATCACGCGACTTTGCTATTTCTGCTTTAAAGACACTTCCAGTTGTTTATAGTACACATGATAAAACGTTTGATCATAAAATACGATGGAACAATAGAAAAGCTTTTGACAAATGTTTTTACTGCTTTTATTTATATTTTATTTATATTTCATTTTTCTTTTATTTTTTATTTATTTTTCTTTTATTTTTACGGGGATTCGCCTTGCATTGAATAACGCTTCAGACCACTTTCGGTGTCTGCCATTTTATCAAGGCAGTTGCCTAGTTGTTTATCAATTATACGTCCAACTGTTCTTTAACTCTGAATTTATTTCGATAAAGAAATTGTGGCAAAAAAATTTTAAAATATACAAAATTCCTTAACGTGCTTATTCCCTAAAGTTTATTCCAGAAGCTATACAAAAGCTTCTGATTAACATGATTTCCCCCTTCGGAACCGGAGTTCATGGGTTCGAATCCACTATGGCATGGATGCTCGTAGCCGTTCAGAATCGGCTTTAAGCAGTAGGTCCCTGTTTCATTAGCCCTCGTGTTGCAAAATTAAACCGTAGCGCTCCAAAACCAAACCAAACCAAACCAAACATGATTTTCCCCCTCTTTGTTATTAAAACAAAAGGATTGTTTTATCAGTGTTAGCCTCAAATCATTTGAGAGTAACCTTTATAAAGAATTAATTTTGTCTTTATCTACGATAAGCTGATGTTAAAAAAAGGAAATAGGGAGACTATGGTTCAGCACAGTTAGAAAAGTGTTGAATATGTAGGGTCACTTGATTCTTACGAATAGTTGTATTGGTTTCGAGGACTATAGTCTACTATTTTGCTAGTATTTTGTTAATGAAACTGTGACCTACTGTTAGCAGGATGGCTACAAACTTTCACCTGTGGGACTCTAATCCATGAGTAGTTTTAGTTCTAAAACAAAGAAAATGAAATGGCTTGGGAATTATCAATGTTATTTATCACTTAGATCCCAGAAACGTAATATGTAAAATGTAATTTTTAAATACTGTAATAAATTTTAAATCAAGGTTTTCAAAAACTCAGCTAAAATATTGCAGAAGTTTTGTATAAGATATATTTGCAACTCCAAGTATTTTGGAATGGCATAATTGTTAAGATTGTTCAAAAGGTTTGGTTTCGTTTGGGCAGATTTTTTTAGACCGGGAGGTACTACTTAAAGTCAACCCCAAAGAGCTACAAACATTTGTGCCGAAATCTGTACTTTAGCCATCAATTTTGAGTCTATGGGTACTGAAGAGCAGTGCCCTATCTTATACAACTAACATTTAACTTTTTTACGGGGAAGGGATAACATTTCCCGTATCTGTTCAGTCACCACCAAGTGCTAGTCGCCATTGGCTGTGAAGCTTACTACTGACAATACATTTTAAAAAGCTGATAGCTCATTCCCATTTGTCTATAAGTATTTAGCAATATGATTTAACGCTTCTTTGATTGTCCTTTCATGAAGTACCTTGCTAGATTACCAATTATTGAAAATGATGCTCGTACATGTGGACAGTAAAACATCATGTGCTCCATATTTCTCTGATCCAAGATATGTGCCTTAAAACCCAGGCACCAATCACAGAAAATTCTAGGCTATAAAAATAAACCAAAACAGACTACTGAGAACAAAAGGTTATGACTTTATGCGTACGGTTAGCAGGGAATTAACTTTAATAAATATATTCTAATGTATATGAACTGAAAGTAGAAGCATACATTTTTAAGAAGACCAAAGAATGTAAGCAATTGTAAATGTATTTTAATAGTTGTCTGCAACTAAATGTATAACGAAAATCTAATTTCATTTCGTGCCTTAGAATACATAAGGCTTTTAACCCCTTCCGGTATGATTTAATAATGAAAAACTGTGCATGAAATAACCATTTAATTTTTATTTAAAAAACTTGTTTCATTTTACAATTCTTACATATTCTTAATTAAAATCCACTTTTTACATAGTGTTAAATAATATCAGAAACAGTAAAATTAAGAAAATATCAAAGCAAAACATTAATAAGGTACACAGATAATAGTCTTCAAGCTAGTGGTACTTTTCAAAACAAAGTGCAAAGGAATTCTTAATTGTTTACACCGCCAAGTAGTCTCACTTTTAATTTGATTCTTGTAACACACACGGCATTTCTTAGTAGGTTTTCTTTTATTCTGACTCATTAATTTGGCAATGACTTGTACCTAAGTAAACAATATGCAATAGTGACTTGTGATTTCACAAGTGATAAAAGTGTTGCCAAATTCAGTACACTAGAAATTTTAAACTAAATTAATTATCATATTTAACAGTAACTTTAATCGCATGACGAGTGTAGCTCGTCATTGTGCGGTATGGAATGAAAAACTAATGACGAGCTAGACTCGTCATTTTACCGGAAGGGGTTAATCTAGATCTGTATAGCCTACGGTTAAATGCAGCTAATCTTGCTTCACACCAAGCCTTTCTTCATCACACTCCATGAGGTGAAATATGAGCACCCATGTTTCCTCTTACCCCCAGGGCCCATATTTCAGTAATATAAATTGTTAAAGTTAACAAATGTTTTGTTTCAAACATTGGTAAATGGTAGTATGCTTAGAAAAATTACACTTAATAGACTTCATTTTTCTAAATACGTTTGCAGTTTCCCAAGTTGTTAAAGCCTTAGAGAATCCTTTGATTTCACTTAATTTGGAACATAATAAATAAATATTTTTGCACTTCACATACTATATTATTAAATATAGCAATTCACTAAAGGATTTTGCCCTTTTAATTTTAATATAATAAACTAGAGAATAAAAACAGATTACGAGATGTTTCAAATATCTTTACCAACAGTAGGACACTTATTATAGAACAAGGTTTAAATGACATACACTGTGAGCATTCCATAAGTGAAAAATAATTGTGACTAGCAGACACTTTATTACAACTTCTAATTTTAAACCACCCTGAACTACATTCCTTTTAAATTTTCAAAACCTAAATCATGTGTATAATTTTTACGTATTCCAGAGAAAATCGATATGCATCTCATGCCTGATCACTTATCTACAGTGATACTGCTAAATGGGATGCAACATTAATGTATCCAAATCACTTAACACTGATAATTTATCCGATAAATTTAATGGCAAATTTTAAAAGATACTGTGAGTAAGTCTACTATTGATTCCGTGCCTGTTAATGACCAATTTTGATATTTTGCGATTAGTCTCATGGAGTAATGAAACTGAGAGGAAATTTATAGGATAACATTTGATGGTATCTTTAGATTTAAGTGAGTTTTAAGCTGTTAAATGTGTTCAAAACTAATTACAATATTAAAAAATATGTTTAATAGGTGCTCTATTTGCAGTTTTTAATCCCTATTTTTAAGTAACTGAACGTTGGTCTAAGACTGCACTTGCTAGGTGTCGCTTCTACAGATTAGTGCATCCAATAATTTATTTCCACTTTGTTTAACTGGCTGAGAGATGGTCAAGCAGGAAGATGTTAACAAATACTGTCTTCGAGTGCTAAATTTTGCTGGTTTGAATCGCACAGTTTGCATGGATCATTGTCTCCTTTAAAAGTCTGCTGACCACTGTAGCTCAGTCGGTAGAGGTAGTGATCTCTTAACCGGTGAGTAACGGGATCGAAGCTTGATCCGGGCAAAGATCTATAGGTGTTCTCACTATTGTAGGGGCATGCGAAATGTTAAGCACCAAAAGTTCCGTTAGAACCCTTTATTAACAGGCTAATGCTTAAAAAATAATAGCAAGGTAAAATATAAAACATTAGGGCGAGTATGAGATTTGCATCTTGCAAGTGATGAACAATACAGAGAAGAGTTCCCTTGGTCAAAGCACGATGTATTCCACCACCGAATAAAGATGTGCCCTCCGAGGTCAAAGAATGACGGATTCCACCGCCGAGTGAAGATGTGTTCTCTGCTTTAGCTCTGCTGTGAAGCCGACTGGGCATGCCTCTCCTTGCACTTCCTCTTTTTTCTCCTGGCTGTGATTTATAAAGCGATCAGCCACTGGCACATGAGAGGCCACGCAAGCAAATCCTTCGCCGCTCATAGAAACTTTGCATACACCATTTAAAACAGCACAATATAAAATATTTACAATTAGGGGGCACCACAGATAAACTATGTTTATTAATGGCGGCTTTGTAACGATAAATAGTTTTGTGGTCGTAATTTTCTTCAAGTTCTCAAACTATGGAGATGGCAGGACAAGCCTGGGGGTCTTCTTGATCCCCGCTTCTAAATAACGAGGACCCATTCTTGAGATTAAGTCAAACTTCAGTCTCTTGGTTCCTTGCTCAAAATGAAGCTGCATCTTACCCTTAGCCATTGACCAGTCTCATTGCGACGGGGTCTATTGGACCTGGTGAAAGCTTACACCAGGGGGAAGACACAAGGCCATAAACAAAGGAAGGACTTGGGGAATGGACCCCTCCCGAAATTCTAGAAGACCATTTCATCAAAAGAATATGCCCCACGTGTACTTAGGTGCCATCTAACTAGCTGTATAAAAACAGCTGTTTAAATAAATCGTTTTGGCTATGTTTTGCCGAGCCGCTGTCCGAAAATTTAACATTTTCTCTATATTCTGCTATATTTTGCCTTTTCTCGTTAGGAAGACAATGTCATTTTATCTTTTTAATTATTTAAGCTGAAAATGGATAATTGTCATACCTCATTCATGCCTTAATACCTTAATCTTGTTTTAGTGTAGAATTATTCATAAATGATATGTCTTTCCTCTTTGCTCCCGTCCGGAAAACAGTTTCTGGCTACAGCCCTGGGAAGACATTACAGAAAGCTGCCTTAAGTAGGCTTTAAGAAATAAATTAACTTTCGTTAAAAGAAAAAACCGACTCCCGTTTCGTAAAAGCCTGACCTTAGCACTCAGCAACGATAATGTTAGATATAAAAAAATACTAAATTTCTAAAAACTCAAATATTTATAACTTAAAAACTTTAGATTATGCAGCTGATTATGATGCAGCAGATGAGAATAAAGATAAATTTGATGATTTCTAATATACTTGTATCTTCTAAAGAAAAATATAAATTTTAAGCCCAAAGTTCACTTTATGGAGATTAAAATACGATAAAGTCCCGTATCAGATGGTGATATATTCTTTTTGTAAATATATAAAATTTAAAAAATGACACGATTTGGCCTATGAAGTTCCACAAATGACGTAAAGAAATATTAATTCAATTTTTGAATCAGAAAAAAAAAATCTTTATAACGGTAAACAAAAGTTCTTCACTAATATCACACAACAGCGCCATCTATCATTCAAAACTATAAAACTGTCTTTAATTCATAATATAAAAATCCTTCTCTATCACCCGTTTCTAGTTATTTAATTCTATAGATATACTACCTTACAGATCTGTATTTCTATTAAAACTGAGTCATGCGTATCCCACTAAAAATATTTTAAATTTTCAGGTTGAGTAAATAAATTCAACCAAGCATCGGAAATTGTGTTTAAAAATGTAATGTTCTAATATATTCTTTTTCCCCCTGCAAACCACTTCTTTTTACTCATCAGAGCTTGAAACTAAAAAATCATTCAAGCAATTAATTGTGTTTCGTCTTTTACCAAGAGGTACCAAACATGCAATGATTTTAGAAAACACGTAAAAATGATTCATCGCGTTAAAATCTTTACATAAAAAAGATATCGTAATAGAAAACAAAATTAGTATTACTTGTATGCCTGTGGAGGCGATATCATAATGAAAACAAACGTTCACTATACAGGGCAGCACTTTGTGTACAATTTATATTGAGTTCTAAAGTTTTCGTGATGATTATGTTTAAACAGCTTTTAACTCATTGGGTGCGGGTACATTTCGAAGCGTAATTGTACCGGGCGTTTTGAGAGTAAATTTAGTTATTCAGTTAAATCGAAATAGATCGAAAGTTATTTAATTTTTTAACCAACTTTTCATATATATATATATATATATATATATATATATATATATATATATATATATATATATATATATATATATATATATATATATGTATATGTATAATATTTTCGCAAGGATAAATAAAATTAATTTTAAATTTAAATTAATTTTTTTAAATTAACCTTCCCGTTGGGGTTCCGCATCGACTGATGTAAAAACTAGTTTTTATTTGTCTAAATTTTTCCAGAATCTATGTAATAGACAAGAACATTCGGCTTCGTTTTCCTGTATATGCCGTTATTTTTGTACCCACAAACAAACCATGTTGTTACACTAACCCGTACTAGCACATGACAATCGCTGAAGTATCAATCGTCAGAAAACGTACTAGTACGTGTCCCGCACATAATGTATTAAAAGTTTTTTTTTTTTCTAAAAAGGTATGTCAAAAAGTTCTTTATACTTTTTCTTCTGTTTTCTGTATTTTTCTGCTGCCAGTTTGCAATATTTGTATTAAATCAACAACAGGAGCTGTATTTCAATTTTTAATGTCATTTTATTATTTGAGATATTAATCATTCCTAAACGGAAAACAAACTTTCAGTGAAATAAACTATTTTTAAGGGATCCTATTTCCGCATACCAAGTACAAACAGTTTCATTCATTATTTTGCTAAAAAAGGATATTTTGAACTGTGTATTATTACTTCCTTGGTATTGAAATGATGAACAAAATATATTGAGAAAGATCATAAAGCAGGCAGTTTGTACGATTGCAATTAAGGAAGAAATACGATAGCTCAGCATTATCACGCATTTTTATGTTTTTATGAAAGAGAGACTCCCTTATTTATATAAACTAACAAAAAATATATATAAAGCCATGCAGTATCAAAAAATTTCTAAAAATATAGAGGGAAGTTCGAATAAAAGAACTAAACACCCAAAATGACACACCATGTCTTTCTACATGTAAACATAAAAGTTATTTAATCAGTACTTATATATCAATTTTCGACTTAGAGGAAGTATTATCAATGGTAGCAATATTCGATCTAAATTAATAGATGGTTTCGACCTTCATAAGTGTAAAAACAGTCTTCAGAACTTTTCTATTTCCCCTCATTTGTGGAGAATTTGTCTATGAATTTGTGAATAAACAATTCATAAACGCAATGAGGAAGAGTAGAATTTGTCAAGTTTTTCTTACACAATTTTAGACTTGTCTCGACAACTTATGGCAGGTTTTTCCCTCTGATGAGTATAAGGCAGAAATAAGCAAACTTTTCTTCGAGTAGCTCAAAATAAGAAGAAAAAAATCTAGGGGGCCGGTATAACTTACTAGCATATAGCCGTCATGTGACGGGATCAGTAAAATATTTAATTTTTCAGAATTCTAAAGTACCCCATGAGGCAGGTAAAAAAATGGTTTGTTTTTTCGCTGAGAACTATCTGGTACACGTTCAATAATTTATCTTTACTGACCTTCGTTGCCAACTTTAATTTAACTTGTCATATTACATGATGGATGGACAGCAGAGGTTTTAATATTGATAGTGATTATACTGCCAGTTTAGTATGCCTTCAATACGGAAAAAATTACAATTTTGGACTTATGTATATACATCTGTGTGAACGTATATGTTTATTGTCCCTTACTCCCGTATACAACTCAAATTCAACAAGTGATACTTAGTCCCAAGTTATGTATTAAAGATGGTACAACGGAAAAGAAATTTATTTTCGAAAACTATAATAGAAATGTACGTATAGAACTTATGACATGCATATGCAGGGAATGTACAATTGAATGTAAAATAGTTTTTAAATATGTTTATTAATGTATTTTTCACTATTTATCGCGCCGAACAATTTCCGATTGGTTATGGTGCTGGCCTTCGGTACCGGAGTTCGTGTGTTCGAATCCCACTGTGGCATGGATGTTCGTAGCCGTCCGGAATCGGCTTTAAGCTGTAGGTCCCGGTCTCATTAGCCCTCGTGTTGCAAAAATGTAGACCATAGCACTCCAAACCAAATCACTATTTCTCGCTTTTTTATATTTAGTGTATTGATTTTATAATCGAAAATGAAAAAAAAAAAACACCTCTGGGTAGGATATACCTGTCGCATGTATGTTCAGCCGGCCTTACAACTAAATCTTCTCTAGTACCAAACATATCAACTTCACCAAATATCTCAACTGTAGCATGTACTCACTATCGCTGAAAAAGCCATTTTAGGAGTTTTTATTTCTCTAAAACACGTGCTTTCATAACACATAGGCGTAATCATTTTTGAACTCAAGTCATAGTTACATATTTAAGTGGAGTTCATAGGAAAGAGTTAGAAAACAACCATTTTTTTAAGATATAACTCTATTCCTCTCGCATGCCCTATTTGCCGTGCTCGTGATATTTCGGGGCTGGATTATTCAAAAGTAATGCTCCAAATATATTACATCCATTTATTTATCATGCCCTATTTTTCTTTTTTATACACCAGATGGCAGTGCTAGACTATTTTTATGTAATTAGAGATTGCTACTTTAAAATCTCCACCCTATTCAAATTTGTGAATTTTTGTTTTGTACTTTGCAATCTAATTTTAATTATTTTGTTATGCACGTTGTGGGAATGCAAGTGGTTTGTGTTCTGCGGTAAAATGGATATCTTTAATACTGCGTATGTTATGGAGTCATTAGGGAGTCAGTGTTGTTCCAAAAGAGATGAAAATAAGAGATGCAAGAACAAAAATTGGTACTACTGTCCAGATTGGGGTGTTGGCTGTTGAATTTTTTCGCTTTAAAATTTACTAATATTTATTTCTATTATGCGTTAGTTTAACACATTGTATGCGGGACACGTACTAGTAAATTTTCTGACGATTGATACTTGAGCGCGGGTCACCTACTAGTACGTTTTCTGACGATTGATACTTGAACACCGGTCACGTACTAGTACGGGTTAGTGTAACAACATGGTTTGTTTGTGGGTACAAAAATAACGGTATATACAGGAAAACGAAGCCGAATGTTCTTGTCTACTACATAGGTTCTTGAAAAATTTAGACAAATAAAAACTAGTTTTTACATCAGTCGACGAGGCACTACAGAACGGGAAGTTTGATTAAAAAAATCAATTTAGATTTAAAATTAACTTTTTATTTATCCTTGCGAAAATGATTATATATATATATATATATATATATATATATATATATATATATATATATATATATATTTGTTTATATATTTCAAAATAAAATAAAAAAAGTTCGTTAAAAAGTTAAATAATTTTCGATCTATTGAGATTTAACTGAATAGCTAAATTTAAGCACAAAATGTCCGCTCCCAGTGTAATTCCGCCACGAAACGTAACCACACATAATGTATTAATAAAATTCTTATAATATTTAAAACTCATCTTTTTAAATTTTTCTTAATGGTTTTGGTTTGGTTTGGAGTGCTACGGTCTAATTTTTTGAAACACGAGGGCTAATCTTTGCTTAAAGGAAAACCAAAAATGTTACAATAACCCTGAATGTTTGTTTCTCCAAAACAATTTAAATTGCTTTAATTTGAAGCTAAATAAATCCAAAAGTTAAAAACTGATACATATATTGTATATACACACCTATTTTTAGATAATATTATTAAATAAAAAATAGGCACTTTTATAACTGTTTCCTTTAAAATTTTACGATCGTAAAGGGATAAAAAAAACTTGTGAGGATAGCCTAAAGATTAACGAAGCTTAATATTTTAAAGAAGTTTATAATTTCAGAATAAAATTATTAACCATCGAAACTAATCAGGATAAAATACCTTGCATCAGAGAGGAATATCTCTCATTATTGAGGGTGATATGAAATATATCATTTGTCACTATTTCGAAGCGAAGTGCTTCATTTGGACCAATAGTCTCAAGGGCGATCGCTTCGAAATCAGTCGATGATCAATTTTTCCCCGACATCCTCGCAAGGACACCCCAAACCTTTGACATATCCGTTCGTGACGGCGATGTGTATAGAAAATGAGATTGCAGGAAATTCCTGCAGATTTTTCCCCATTAAAGGTATTTGATAGTTTGGGAGGAAGATAATGCAGTTTTCATTCTTCTCTTTTCGTGCTCTCTTTTTTTTTCAAAGTAGGTGTGAGGAAAAGCTAATGATATGACCTTGTGAATACGATAATGATGTAAAGCAGTGATGTCCAGTTTATAAAACTAAATACCAATATAAATAGAAACTAAACATTGGACTACAAAAATTGCAATTGAATTAAGGCAACTATATAGGAACAGTAAGATTTTAAGCAAGTGGAGGGTAATATCTGGAGGGTAAGTACTGCTTTTTCAAACTATGTGTGTGGAAAAAAGCTAATGATATGATCTTATGAATACGATAACGATGTAAAGCAGTGATGTCCAGTTTATAAAACTGGATTATGAATATAAATAGAAACCAAACATTGGACTACAAAAATTGCAATTGAATTAAGGCAACTATATAGGAACAGTAAGATTTTAAGCAAATGGAGGGTAATATCTGGAGGGTAAGTACTGCTTTTTCAAACTATATGTGTGGAAAAAAGCTAATGATATGACCTTGTGAATGCGATAGCGATTTAAAGCAGCGATGTCCAGTTTATAAAATTGATACCAATATGAATTGATATCGATAAGAAGCCAAACATTGATCTACAAAAAATTGTAATTGAATTTAGGGTAACTATATAGGAACAGTAACATTTTAAGCAAGTGGAGGGTAATATCTGGAGGATAAGTACTGTTATTCGAGTAACAGTGCTTACCCTCTTGTGAAATCAAATTTTAAGAACTACAGATTTTCATAAAGGAAAAAATCATGCTAATAATGTACATTAGTTTAAAATAATGCTTAAAATAAATTTTAAGGCAAAAAAAGTACAAATAGGATGTTGAAAAAATTATTTTGAAGTTGAAAGCTATAAATCTTTTCTGTACAAATTTAATCGAATTACTTTTTATAATAAAAGTTACCATACTTACCCTTTTACCTGCCTTATTACAACTTAAGAATTTCTTTCAAAGTTTTCACTCTTATCATGCAATTTAGAAGTACTTTAAGGATCATTATTGTGTTGATATTACTATTTTTGAAAGGGATTAAATTCCTTACCTAATTCAAGCTCTTCATCTGCGTTGGCGACTGCATGTATGATAGACACGGTTCCGCTGGCGTTGTTGGAATCGAGCTTCATGAAATATACTCTGTCACTGACTACTTGGCCTTCCGACTCTATGGCTTCTTGTTCGCTTTGGCAGTGTTCCTCGTGCTGCAATAAAGAAAGGGTTACATTCTTCATGGATTTTTTTTTTAAATCTAACAAATATTCAAAACCAGAAAATGCAAGAAAATGCAATGAAAATGCAAGAATATTTAGTCACTTTTATACCATGTTTACCTGAGCCGAGGTAGCACAGTCAGCAAAGGCAACGATCTAGTAACTGAGAGGTTCCGGGTTCTGAACCCGAGCCGGCCAAAGATCCGCCGTGTTCTCTAAAGGTGACTGGGGACACGTAAAATATGTTCGTGGTCACAATGTCCTCCATGTTCTCAATAAATACCTCTGGGGGTGGCAGTCCAAGTCTATGGGTTTTCTGCTTGGTACCTGCTTCAAAATTATGAGGACCCAGTCGAGAATAAGTGGTACTTTCACCCTTGAGGTCCTTATTGAAACGAAAGGTGCACCCTTGGCCTTAAATCGAGTAGCCTCCGGCTCATATAGAGTGATTGGTTGGACTATGTGGCATAAAACAACAACAAGATATTTACCTCATTTTTATAGACAATGTTACCAGATTCTCTTAAAATAATATCAAAATGATGTAAAAACAATACAGAGAATCACGAGAGGTTCGAATCATTAATTCAGAGTCATTTTTGTAGAGTTGCTACTAACGCTGCCGCAGCCCAGAGGCTTGTTGATTTAAGGCGAAGGTGACTTTCATTTTGAAGTGAACCACTAGAGTGGTCTGGTTTGATTTGATTTGGTTACGATTTACTTTTTTTGCTACACGAGGACTAAGCATCGCTAGAGTAAAAGAATGGCTCCGCCCAAAGTGGGTACTCGTAATTTGAAAGCAGGAACCAAGCAGAAGACCTACAAACTTGCCACCTCCAGAGGTATCGTTTGAACTTTGAAGATATCGCGTAGCACACATGATGCTCTTTGTCTGGCTCGAGGCCCAAACTCACAACCTCGACGCCTTTGCGAACTGATATCCCACGTATTTATTCACATTTTTAGACTACAATTAAAAGAAACCTCGTACCTATAGTACTAAAACTACGTTCTCATCTAGTCGAGCTAGAATTCATATTTTTTTCTGGTGGCAATAAGCACTGCTATTGTGATTATTTCACAGAAGGAATATATTTATCTTAAGAAAGTCAAATTTTAACTGTCCAGTATATTACGAACTTTTGATATTTTGAAGCAAATGTACATAGAAAGTGTTCTAGCCTTAATCGTAATAAAAAGAATCTTGGAGTTTTGATAAATATCACTGTTTTATTATACCCCTAACACGGAAAAAATGGCAATTTCGAAACTAACTTTGTACGTCTCAGTGAACGTATGTTTACTGTCCGTTACATTTGAATTCAACTCTAGTTCAACAAGTGATACTTGAACCAAAATTGTGGATATATTTAAACTTTAGGAAGAAAAAAATCAGGCAACTGGGAAATGTACTTCAGCCATCATTGCTAAAGATTATCCTGGATCTTTTTAACGAATTTTTTGTTTGTTTTTTGAAAACATCTAGAGTCATATCATACGTATATTTTTGTCCACATTTTAGATTAACGTCTGTTAGCGAGAAAAGAGGAGGTTGGAATGCCTTATTTTATTCATTATTTTAAGACTCACTTAAAAAATCGTAATTTGATGTTATTACTATGTTTTATAGACAGTAAAAACAATAAAAGCTAGTGAAAAGGCATTAACAGCTCATTAAAACACTGAGATCAATCAAAACAGTAAATTATTCAACGCCAAAGGATCGGGACTGATATTTTATTATTAATTTATTTTCTTTCATTATTTATTTACATTAATATTTGTTTTATTAAAAACTTAAAACAAAGTTTTGTTCGTGTTCAGTTAACCGCTAATGTTTATTCAAGAGTTTATGTGTGTATTAGTTTTACATGGTGTGCATCAAGCCACCTTTACATCTGTGAACACCGGATTTTAATTTATCTTTTTGCATATTTTCTAGTGTAAGGTCTTGGGTAACCAGCCCCGCAAATAATAGAATGCCACGCATGTATAAGTATTATTGAGACAAACATCTAGCACTCTACCTGATATTTATTTTTGTTATTTATTTTTATTTTTTTTATTATCCTTTTCCGTTAATTATTATCGCTTAGTACTCTACTTGCTATGCTTAACTCATAACTAGCACGTAATTGAAAAGGTTTCATACTGAAACCATGTTTTTCTCTGCTGTTGACATTTATAGTAGGCTTCTACACAATTGCTTTCTTATTTAAATTCACCTTTGAGTTCTTGGTGGAATATTTCAGGATGGTACAGGAACAGGGTAGACAGTCATAACAGGGTAGGCTACTCCCACTCTGTACACAAACAATTCAAATTAGACTTTTCAACAGTTATATGGATTGCTTTACTCAGTGGCACAGTGTTATTGATATCAATGTATTTTATTGCTTGAGTGAATGCATCCTGACACCCAAAAAAATCAGTAAACAAGTACTCTACTTGCTATGCTTAACTCATAACTAGCACGTAATTGAAAAGGTTTCATACTGAAAATATGTTTTTCTCTGATGTTGACATTTATAGTAGGCTTCTACACAATTGCTTTCTTATTTAAATTCGCCATTGAATCCTTGGTGGAATATTTCAGGATGGTACAGGGACAGGGTAGACAGTCATAACAGGGTAGGCTACTCCCACTCTGTACACAAACAATTCAAATTAGACTTTTCAACAGTTATATATTGCTTTACTCAGTGGCACAGTTATTGCTAAGCTTATATTCTTTTGGATATAAGACACATAAATATACAATAACAATTTTACTAATATGAACAACTCATAAACACTTAAATTACAATTCTAACACTTCCTAAACTAAGCTAAACAAAATTAACTCTTACAAGACATATACATAACACATATATTATATATACATATATATATATATATACATATATATATATACATATATATATATATATATATCATATATACATATATATATATATACATAATACATATATATATATACATATACATATATACATATATACACATATATACATACATAGAAATACATATATACATATATATATATACATATAACATAATAACATATAATACATAGACAATATTATATAACAAAAATACATATAACAAGATACATATATAATAACAATATACAATATACATATATATAAAAACAGAAATAAAACACACACACACACACACACACAAACACACATCAACATTTTTGAGATACCGGGTGTCTCAAATCTGTACAAATGAGTAGAGGTAGAGAACTTAGTGAGGAGCCATAATTACATAGAAAGCATCGAAATGTAACCCTACGAGATGCACGACATGACACACACACACAGAATGTAGTGACCTTTATTCACAAAAAAACCTGATAAAAAGTATCTGGGAGGCCATTGATGACTGCACCACGCCCACGCGACAGATTCGGACATTTTGAGATACGTTTCTCATATCGTAGCAGCAGCGATGGATATCCGTCACCAAGTCCATTGTAGAATTGACGGACATGCCATAGACAAGACTCTTCATGGCACCTCAGAGAAAAAAATCCTGAGCAGATAAATCAGGGGATCTAGGCCAAGTGACTGAACCACCACGCCATGTTTGGAAATTTGTCCAAATGCTCACGAACACGCCCTCTTCCAATACGGGCGTCGTGTTATTCGTGGCCGTCTAGAATGTCCAATCGTGCTCCGAAAGATCCATGTTCCGCGAGGTTCTGATGCACTCGGGCGACGTTTGATGATTTGGTTGCCACGATTCCTTTCCCGATGCAACCGAACTGCAGCATCCATTTCTGTTGGCTAAACCGTAGATGAAATGGATATCTGCCAACTTGGAGTTCGTAAAATTATTCACGTTCGTCGCAAGCTGTCTGTGTCTGAACTGAGGAAACCACACGTGCCTCTCTTGCGAGGTCGCTTATAGCGCCACCTATTGTTTTCCTCCCATGCTTTTCTATGTCATTTTGGTTCCTCACAATCTTCTCTACCTCTCCTCCAAGTTTGTACAGGGACTTCCGGGACACCCTTGTATATCAACACATCTCTCGAGGCTATATATATATATATATATATATATATATATATATATATATATATATATATATATAATATATATACTTATTAATTTGCATAACGCTCACTCCGGAGCCAAGTATGCTACAGCCACTAAATTCCCCGATTGGCTGCGACTATTACGTCAATAGTAGGAAGGGGGTGTTTCTCGGGATCGGAGGGAAATTAAAAATAAACTGACTGAAAATAAGCAATTTTTAAAAAAAATAAGTTGGCAGCTAAATGGGTTATTTTTATTCTTAATAATTCTGAAAATGCCAACAGTTATTGATATCGATGTATTTTAGTTTGCTTGAAAGTGAATGATCATATCCCTGACACCCAAAAAAGGGTTTACAAATATTACTGACAATTCCCTTCAGTACACGGCATACATGCGATAGAAGTGAAAGATTTCACTTCCTTAAAGGACTAAAAGATTATTATAGAGTCGTAAAAATGTATCTCCACCCTGCACAAGAAGGAAACCTTTCAACACCAATGCAATTTGAAGGAGGATGAAGCCATACAGTATAACCCATCTTCATAGCGGAAGTAAAACTCTAGTAAGCTTCTAGTACGGTCAAACGTAAAAGAAAGAAAATTTATCTTTTTAGTACGTGAACTCTAACAGTGTTACTCCAGTTCAAGCTTTTCTCTGAATTATTCAGATCTCAAGTGGTATCAAACCAGCATATTTACTCCAGTTAATTTGCTACATTTTGAAATGAGTTTCTCACGTATATATTATCTTCTAATAAGAATAAATTATCTTAGGGGAACTTTTATAAACTGTGTTGTGCAGCGCAAACAATAACGTGGTAAGGACTAATATTGTAACTAGTCCGTTGCAATCGCTGGAAGTTTATTGGAATCATATCCTCCAGTACCTGATTAATTGCCCACTATTACTTTAAATAAATAATTGTGAATAGATGCTTAGTTATGTATGAAATATATTTTACGTTTATGAAGATTTATAATATATATAAATTTGCTACATCCCCTATATAATAATAGGCTAAGTTATCTGTATGTCTGTCCACGAATTTATTAAGCGGTTGGACCTGGAATGGATGCAAGTATTCATATTCGATTCTTAATGAGTTAGGGTTAGCAAAATTCAAACCGAGTTCGAAAGCATTCGAAATCTCCCCTTCCCTCCCTTTTCAATCGTTTAATGCCATTATTTCAAGCCCTATTTTCTCCCGTTAAGAGCAGGCAATTAAATTTATTAATTTATCACATTATAGGTAGATGAATCTAACATTTTTCTAGGATTATAACTTCAATCCTTTAACCATCTCATTTAATCATTTCTTATTTTAAATTATTTAAATACCGTCTGCATTATTTTCATACGTTTTATCACAGAACTTAGATATTACTTAAATAATTTTTTTTTATATTTGGCTTAAATAATAGATTAGGTACATGTGTGATAATTTTAAATTTAATCATCTATTCATTTTTTGTAGCAATGAAAATTTTATCACAAGTATTAACAACAAATTCTTTTCATTAAAGTCTAGGATATTATTTCCCAGACTTATAAATATCTAACTTTCAAGTTATATATATTCGAAAATTAAGAAGTTTGTTCGCTTGTGTGTTTGTTTTTTTATACATAACCACACGGTTTGCAATCGATTCGCTAAATTTCAGACATCATTCATATATACCACCAAATAATCACTGTCAATATTAAAACTTCTGCTGTCCATCCTATCACGTAATATGACAAGATAAATTGAAGTTGGCAACTAACATACTGTCAGTAAAGATAAACAAATTTTTGAGCGTGTAAGACATAATTCTCAACCAAAAAACAAACTATTTTTTACCTGCCTCATAGGCTACGTTACAATTCTGGAAAATTAAAAATTTTACTGATTCCATCATATGACAGGCTATATGCTAGTTTTGAAATAGATTTCTAACAAATTTTACCTAACAAAAATTATCTCAGAAGGACTTTAATAAACTGAGTTGTGTCGCACAGACAATAGCGTGGTTAGAATTCATAATGTGAGCAGTACGTTACAGTCGCAGCTATACTAAAAGATAAAAATTAGAATCTTATCTTCTAGTAGCTTATTAGGAATAATGAACTAGTGTGATTAACTAATATATAATTAACCAATGAATATGAGTGATGCATAGTTATGTATGAAAGGAATTTTACATTTATGAAGATCCTTTTAATATATAAGAAATTAGCCGCTTCGTGCTCAGCCATTGATCTAAGTAATTAACACATTGTGTGCCGGTACATTTCGCAGTGGAACTGTACCGGGAGTGGGCGTTTTGCGTTTAAATTTAGTTTTTCAGTTAAATCTCAATAGATCGATAATTATTTAATTTTTTATCCAACTTTCCGCATTTTATATTTGAATATATAAACAAATATATAGACAAATAAACAAATATATATATATATATATATATATATATATATATATATATATATATATATATATATATATACAAATATATATACATATATAATATTTTGGCTAGGATAAATAAAAAGCTAATTTTAAATCTAAATTTATTTTTTTAATGAACCTTCCTGTTCTGTGGTTCTCCATCGACTGATATGAAAACTAGTTTTTAATTGTCTAAATTTTTCCAGAATCTATGTAGTAGACAAGAACATTCGGATTCGATTTCCTGTATATACCGTTATGTTTGCACCCACAAACAAACCTTGTTGTTACACTAACCAGTACTACTACTACGTGACCCGCGCTCAAGTATCAATTGTCAGAAAACGTACTAGTACGTGTTCCGCATACAATGTGTTAAGGTACGAAAGTAAAGTTTATATTAACTTCAAAATTCAAATTAGTTTTGAGATTATATTACACTAACAATAGAAGTAAACACATTAGGATGTAGGAAATGACATTTTTATTCTTCTATAAAATTTATCACCTTGATTATGCTGTTAAAATAACTGCTGTCAAAATCAATAAAGTTTGGTAAACTTTGTCTAACATCAAAATTTTCAGACCGTTACCAAGAACTTACCAAGAACATTTTATGCTACTATGTTGCATGAATCTTGTACATTTAATCTCTATAGTGTTACAAAAATCCAATAGAGGGCGCTTAATGTGTAACTACAATACTGACCGCTAGGGGAATAATATAGAGGGCGGGTTGGGAACTTTCTACCTTACTGTGTTGCATGGGTTCTTATTTTGTCTTATAGCTACACGTGGGAACAACAGTTACTAGTGTTTTTTTTTATGTGTAAGAAATTTGAATTCTCTCTCTCAAAATACTACATGATGAACAATTTCAACGTCGAACTGAAATTGTTTTATCGAGTGTTGGTTTAGTATAATTGAAACTTTGAATACTCTTTTGACCTATTATAAAAGAAGTATTTTAATTACAATTTTAGTACAGATTCCATTAGAGACTTTTTATATTTGGGGTTTTTGTGCATTTATTTCTAGGACACTTAACACATTGCATGCGGGACACGTACTAGTACGGGTAAGTGTAACAACATGGTTTGTTTGTGGGTGCAAAAGTAACGGTATATACAGGAAAACGAAGCCGAATGTTCTTGTCTACTACATAGATTCTGGAAAAATTTTGAAAAATAAAAACTAGTTTTTACACCAGTCGATGCGGAACCACAGAACGGAAAAAAATTAAAACTATATACTATTATTTCTAGTTGATTTTTCATATTTACGATATTGTAAATTTATCCACTAAAAATATATTTTTTGTTTACAAAAATCTTATGGTTGTTATTAATATATTTCTGTTTATATATTTGTTTATATATTTCAATATAAAATACGAAAAGATGGTTAAAACATTAAATAATTTTCGACCTATTGAGATTTAACTGAATAACTAAATTTACGCATAAAACGCCCTCTCTCGGTACAATTCCACTGGGAAATGTACACATAAACAACGTGTTAAGGAATGTATATTGTACAGAATTAAAAATCTCTGTGGAAATGTACATTTTTTTTTGGATCTACAAAGTTTACGCTATATTTCCTCTTGTATCATTTTTCAATTTATATTTTACAAAATTAGATTTTTATTCATATTATATGATTTTAACGATATTTCGCTAGGCGACAAAAACGTTGCCGTCGTTAAGGATGTAATGGTAAACATTTTTTTCAAAGCGACAACTTCTTTAGGCGCACTGTATACACTTCTATCTAATCAGTAAATAAGTTATCTTTTCTGTCCTAGAGTGAAGCCCTCATTTGAAACATTTTGTAGAAAATGAGTTTACTTACTTGTTCACCTTTTGGGAATAATAGTAGTACTGCTTGGACTTTCTTAGGGAGATTGTCCAGATGTTCATCATCCAGATCAATAACATCGATCATCTGCCATTCATCTGGAACTCCAACGTTTGATAAAAACTGAAAATAAATATAAATTCCATATTACAAGTGTTCAGCCTTCATAAAAGACTTAGAAAATAATTAAAATTAAATAGTTATTCAAGAATAGTTGTTTTATTTTCATTTTGCATAATTTCTGTTCTAACGGTTTTTTCTATTTCAGCAGATGGCATCACCATGTAACTTATTTTTTTTGTTTTGTTTTCAGTATTCAAGGCTAAGGTAAAAATGGCTGTTATCTTGTTATTGTCCGTGAAATTCTATACATTTTTGCTTGTATTTCATTCGTATTCAGTGATAAACATATGTTTAAAATCTAATTCACAATTCTAAATTAATCTTGTGTACCTTCAATTCATCGTGATATATTTCATTATTAGAGACAATTTTATTTGATAATAGACTTCTGTTTTCATTCATCATTTCGGTTTCTATATATCCTGCATATCAAGTTCAAAAGGAAAGAAAAAAGGTAAGCAATTACCTGATTTAATTGATTACTCATTACTGTTGAAGATTATAATAATTGGCTTAAACAAAAATCAAAATTCAAGATTCATGTTCCGAACGATGACCTATCGGTTAGGGTGCTAGCCTTCGGTACCGGAGTTCGTATCCCACTGTGGCATGGATGTTCGTATCCGTTCGGAATCGGCTTTAAGATGTAGGTCCCGGTCTCATTAGCCCGCGTGTTGCAAAAAGCAGTCCGTAGCACTCCAAACTAAACCAACAAGATTCATGGTTATTCGAAGTAAAATTATATCTATTTAATACGAAAAGATATTTCTTTGCATTTTATGAATTTTCCTGACATAAATTTATAATAACACAACAATCAGCTCTGAAATGTTAAAATGTTTCGAAGATTTTGAAAGCTGGAAACATTTACGCAAAAGTGAGATGGACCAATCTATAAAGTTTAAATTTGGTTTGGAGTTCTACGGTCTACTTTTTGCAACAAGAGGGCTAATGAGACCGGGACCTACAGTTTAAAGCCGATTCCGAACGGATACGAACATCCATGCCCCTATGGGATTTTTAACCCACGAACTCCGGTACCAAGGGTCAGCACCCTAACCAATCAGCCATTGTTCGGCCAATCTATACAATTATTACAGAGCAACAGCTCTGATTAGTTTGAAAAGCTATCATTAACATTTAGTAAGTCTACTGTATAATTCTACAAATCTTTCAATCGATCTACGAACATCCATGCCAAGAATGGGAATTAAACCTCCGGACTACCATGTTGAAAGGCGATTCCTTACGTCTTCAATCAATTACGTCTTTTGAACTACACTCATGCAATGTCTTAAATGAATCTCAATTGATATTTTTTAAAAAGGCATTTCGTAATTATTAAAACAAAATGACATAAATGAAGGAACCTAATCTGTTCTTAGCATATTAAATTAACTTATAACGAGGCAGGCAAATCAGAGAAATTTACGTTGAAAACCACAAAAGTTTAGATCTTACGTCTACATCAGATTTTGTTTTATAATACAAGTTGTTCCATGCACTCTTATAACTTCTATTACACAGGCAATATGTTGATTACACTCGCTAACAGTGCTTTTAAAGACGTTTACAAAATAAAAAGAAAACCTTCTGTATTCTAAATCAGGAAACTCAGCATTTTCCACTAAGTTTTATGAATCAAGATCTAGCTAACACATTAACATACTGTAATTTGGAATTACATCCATGCAATGTCTCAAATTAATCTCAATTGATATTGTTTCGAAAAGACATTTCGGGCATATTAAAACCAAGTTACAAATAATCAACGAACCGAATCTCTCCTAACGTGTTAAATTAACTAGTAACGAAGCAGACAAATCAGACAAATGCACGAAGAAAACCCCAAAGAGTTGAAAATAGTCGTTTGCAGTAAATCAATAAAAGGAACCTGGATGCAGATCCAGTAATAGACAGAAGATCGTAGGAACCAGTCAATCATGGAAATATCTCGATACTTCGGAAACCATGGAAACAGACAAGCCGTCTCGGAACATCGGCAGGCGTTTGCTCTTTTTATGTATAAATACGGAATGTTTTTACGATAAAAAACGTATCTGAAGGTGTAAAATGTATTGGCGGTGAAAATTTACCATGGACAGTCAAGAAATGAAGGTGAAATTCCATTACGTCTTCAATATTGTAAGTATGCATATATGTTATTTGCATACTGGGTAAAAAATTATATAACCTTCCAAACGATAAGAGGAGATAAAAACGCCATTTAAAGTATAAAACATCATTACAAGCTTGTATTACCTCTAAGTATGCAAATGTATGGTATGCATACAGGAAAAAAATTATACAATCATCCAAACGAAAGATCACGATAAAAGACTCCCTTTACAGCATAACTCTAAAATTGTGTTCCCCCAAGTTTCTTTGAGGAAAATTTAGCAAAATCTATAAATAACTATTATTTTTTTAGATTTTAATAAAACAAAAAATACTTGTAATTACACATTAGAATTAATATTATTTAAATGGCGTAGTTGTACAATAAAATTGTATACGGTAAGATTCCGTTGCATACTAGCTGGTAGCCTACGCTTTTCTATGGATATTATGTACACGTTAGAATTATTATCTAGATGGCGTAGTTGTATAATAAAATTGTATACGGAATGATTCTGTTTCACACTAGCTGGTAGCCTACTCTTTTTCATGAATATTATGTATTTATTATTCGGAGACAAATTTTTTTTTTCTTGCGTTACTCAGAAAATATTGGCCTAATTTAAATTTACCTTTCTCATTCACTTCTAAATTGTAAATATCACAAAGAAAAATCCTTTTTTCTATTATTAAAATTGTTCATGTTTTAATTTACTTGCGTTAACAATAATGGGAGAACACAAACTCCTTTCAAGCACTTTTGCGGGCTTAAAACTAAGAAATAAGACTATTCCGTAAAGTAACGTAAATAGAACAATTACATAATTTTGAAGCAAAGTATCAGGTTCTTTGGTTTGTTTAGCACCAAAAGGGTTAATGAGACAGAGACCTACTGGTTTGGTTTGGTCTGGAGCACAACGGTCTACTTTTTGCAACACGAGGGCTAATGAGACCGGGACCTACTGCTTAAAGCTGATTACGAACGGCTACGAACATCCATGCCACTGTGGGATTCGAGCCCACAAACTCCGAAGGTCAGCACCCTAACCTTTCGATCATCGTTCGGCTCAGAGACCTACTGATTAAAGCTGATTTCGAATGGCTTCAAACATACATCTTCTGCGGGATTCAAACCCTACAACTCTAAAGTCAGGTTCTTTGAATCCAGCGGTTTATGGCAGGCATTGTCCCCGGGTTGTTTTGTTTGTGATGATACTGGAGTTCTCGTCACTCCGAGGATTTTTGTAGTAGAGGATTTTGGTTGGTTGAATGTATGAGTTATTGCTTTCTGTTAGAGAATCTAATATTTTTCAGAGCACCAAGTGTTTTAAAAAAGAATAAGCATCATCGGTTTTACTCAAAGGGCATGAAGTACATAAATATTCCTAATATACATTAACAAATCTGAGTGTGTATTTTAAATTTCAATTTCATTTAGATTATATATTTCAATTTAAATTTTAAAAATTAGATTTTTGAATATTCAATGTACAGACTTATTAAAAATATATTTAAAAATATTTCTTAGAAATTAACTGTTCTAATCGACAAAACTATACAAAACTATCCAAAAGAAATATTTAAATAATTAAAAATAACAGATAAAAGAACATTAATCCAGAAAAAAACATTTTAAAAATTAACAAAATATTTCAAACTATGAATTTTAAAAATATTTCAAACTAACATATAGCCCTTCATATGACGGGATCAGTGATTTTTTTAATTTTACAGAATTTTAAAGTACCCTATGAAAGATTTAATGAGGCAGGTAAAAAAATGGTTTGGTTTTTTTGGCTGAGAATTATGTGGTACACAATCAATAATTTGTTTATTTTCATACTACTCTAAAGTCACCCGATACTGTGAATGCAGTTTAAAATCACGCTGAATTCCTTTAGAAAGATAATTCAGTTTTCTTAGTTACGTCGAAATTATCGTTTTCTTCCCAAATTTTTTGCCACAGTCATTAATAGAAATAAAGGAATGAAAATATCATTTCCACTACGACCTGGAGGTAGATAGAATTTTTTGTTAATACCGGTGATAAAATTTTCATTGCAACAAAAAATAATCGATGATTAAATTTAAAATTATCCCATATATACCTAATCTATCATTTAAGCGAAATATAAAAAAAAATATTTACGTAATATCTAAGTTCAGTGATAAAACGTATGAAAATAATGCAGACGATATTTAAATAATTTAAAATAAATGATAAAATGAGATGGTTAGAGGAATGAAAATATAATGCTAGAAAAACATTTTTAACTATGTGATAAATTAAAAAATTTAATCGACTGCTCTTAACTGGGGAAAATAGGGCTTGAAATAATGGTATTAAATGTTCGAAAATGTGGAAATTGGTGGATTTCGAACGTGTTAAAGACAACAGAATTTTTCACTGATATGAAGCATACCAATTTATTTTGGAATCTGATCGATAATTTAGGAGAAGATAAATCATCACATATGTACCTAATCTATTATTTAAGCCAAATGTAAAGGAAAAATTTTCATGTAATATCTAAGTTCGGTGCTAAAACGTATGAAAATAATGCAGACGATATTTAAATACTTTAAAATAAGAAATGATTGAATGAGATAATTAAAGGAATGACGTCATAAGACTAAAAATGTTGTTTTTACCTATTTACTATGTGATAAATTGATAAATTGCCTGCTCTTAACCGGGGAAAATAGGGCTTGAAATAATGGCAATAAACGATCGAATGGGAGAGGGGAGGGAAGATTTCGAACGTTTTAAAGGAGATAGTATTTTTCACTGTGATATGAAGCATATTTATACCAATTTATTTTAGAATCGTATCGATTGTTTAGAGAAGATAAACTTTACTTGCTTTGAATTTTGCTAATCCTAACTCACCAAGAATCCAATATAAATGGCGCTATCCATTCTGGGTTCTACCGCTTCATAAATTCGAGGACAGACGGAAAGATAACTCAGGTTATTATTATATAGGGCATATAGTTGATTTAGTTATTCTTTAGTGAACATGTGTAGGAAATTCCAAAACTAAGTTAATAGTTTTCCGAAACATTTAACATCCACTGTCATCTTAAATAGTATGTTATCAACCACTAGAAAAGACAAGCAGGAACTATAGATAAATGTACAAATATTTTTTATCACAGATTTGAACCCCTAATCTCCAGTGGTATTTTACCTCTTCATATAATATCCTATTTGAACATACTAGGTAATTTTTAATTTTTTGTAGCTAGTCTTTTATTCCCAGAATGAACTATAGTTTATATTTTTTTGTCAAGAATTAAAAAATATATGCATACTAAACGTCGATAAAAGTAAAGTATAAACGAAACTATAATTCCCTTGTTTAACAAAAAGTCTCAGCAAATTCACTTCTTGTTTTCTGAATGTTAATCGACCATGAAATAGTACAGGTATCAGAAAAAGACTTAGGGTAAACATCCTTTTCTTTACTCATGACTGATTAAATTAATTACACAATAAAAATTTGTCAGTGTCAACATTTTGTCCTTCAGATGATAAATGAGTGCATTCCTTTATGGAATTCACTGTAACATATTATATGAGAAAAGCACACGATGAGTTCTTTGACACAGGTATCAGATTTTAAAGAAAAAAAACATGTCATGAAAACAAATTAATGAAAGTATTAGAGCCCCATTTATGGTTTTTAATCTTAACTTTCACTGACACCCTTGTTGAACTCCGAAGAGTTTACCACCACTCTAACGTCTAGTGTGATGGCGACATAATCTATCACTAGCGAAATCAGGAGAAGATAGACAGAATCAGTGAACTATACGTATTCTCATAATAAAGACTACAAAAGCTACATAGTAGCACATTGTATACAAAAATAATTCTACATCATTAAGAGACCATCTAAACAATGAGAAATGCAAAGGTTTTTGGATATTCTATGCTAATTAGGTAAGCGTGTAGTATGTATATTCTCAATCATTGGCAGTCTCAAAACTTGGCAGTCTCAAAAACAAACAGTCATTTTTATTAATTCATTGGTTTTAACCCTTTTCACTCGAGAGGTGAGCCTCGCTCACCTCATAATTTAATGCCACAACTCGAGAGGTGACTCTCGCTCACCACTTTGTTTGGTGCAGAAATTCGATGCGCTGTGTAAACTAGTTATGTTTCTTTATTTTGGGATTGATATCTTGTTTATGTTTGATATCGTCTTATCGTTCTTTTTGCCCTAAGAACTATGTATATGATCTTACAAAGACGACGTAATGTCCCTTTCAAACTACGTAAAATTTTCTTATCTGAGATAAGTGTGGTACCATGAAGCTTACTGCATTTTCGGCATCAATTCGAACTTGACAGCTTTGGCCGAAGGAACAGAAAATTGAAATTTCTTATCCCTATTACCATGGAACGTAGTAATGAAATAAGCTCCAGCTTCGACTTCAACTTCCGAATTCGAAAACATTCGAAAACCTAAATAGAAAACTGCATAGCGTTCTAACAGGAGTTAGAAAGGATTGCAAAGTTTGGTCTCAAATAAGCCCGGCAAAAGACATCAAACGACATACTGTTGTGAAACTTGTCCAGACAAGCCTAGCATGTATCTCAGCATTCGTTACATCAAATATCATACAAACCAAAATTGCAAAGACTAATGTTTAAGAAATTATCTTCGTAAAGTTGTAAAGATACATTAAATATTAAGATATAAAAGTTTAATGTGTTACTTTATGTGTGAAATTATTTTGAGTTAGAGGTAAGAAATTCACCAAAAGCACTCCGAATTGCTTCGAGTTGCCGGTAAGTACACGCAGAAACTGTCTCTAGTGCCAAGGGTTAATATAATGCATAGAGGCAGTTTGATGAGTCACAGACATCTACGCATATAGTAGCATGCGGCTCGTGACTACTTTCATAACATTAGATTTATTTCTCACGCTCGTCTGAACTTAATACGAGGCTCTTAATAGGAGCAATGAAAAATTGTTTAAAATAGTTTAATGTACTTCCAGATACACCTGTCATTTTCAGACATGCATAAACAGATTGCACAGTATTTCAAGAATACATTACACAATGATAACAAAATATAACGTTCTAAAATAAACATAGTAAGAAAACCCGAGTATCCAAGAGCAACCCTGTTACAATATGACGTCAAATCCTTTCACAAAAAAACTTGCATTAGGGGTTCAAAAGAAGTCTCCATATGAATCCTTTATTTTCAATGAGACGCTAGTTGTGGCTAGTCATATCCGATCTAAGTTTTGAATAAGGACCGCATGTGGTGTTACTTGCATATTGTTCCTTCAGAGAAGAATGACATTTCATGTATTCTCATCTTTGCTTTAATGGCGAAGGAAAATAGTCATTCGCGGTTCTCAAATAAAATCCCATCAAAGATTTATATTACTGATAATGAACAACATTGTTAGGAATTACTTATTTTAGAAGTCTGGTTGATAAAATATTGTCTAAAAATAAAGCAATTTTCTTCACATTAGTTTTCATTCTTCTACAAAAAGTTTATTTAAAATGTTTTTAACTAACAATCAACAATAATGTGGGTAAATTTGTAAGTAAAATAGCATTTTCTAATAAAAAATAACTATTTACATCTATGGGTAGAAATACCTGTTAAAAATATATCTATTGGATTTTGAAATCAATCGCCCATCAAACCCTTTTTTCTTCTTACACTCTGGCCATATATTAAAAGTTTTAGAGCACTAGGCGATAAATAACTTCCACAGACTGCTGTTCCAGTAATGAAACAAGAGGCATAAATCGGTCAATAGTTATTTTATATCCTGCAACTTGTCTATAATCATACCCTGATAAAATACATACATTTACAAACCTGTTACAGTTATAGATAGTTGGATCATTTGTACATCTAATAATTTGAGTATAATATTTTACACTGCATTTAGAGATTTGACTTTATGTTCATCATAACACAAAAACTAATAATTATTAAGCAATAATGGTCAATTTTGCCTCTTTAAAATTATAAAAACTAAACTCTCCTTCACTACAGCCCACTGTCTATAGTGCCAATCTGTTTTCAAGAGCCCTGAGGGTGCTTAGCAAGTATCGGTTAGGTGGTTACCTTTATGCTGAACCCCAGTACTTAGTTCCCAAACATACTTGGTATCCAGTTTATCTAGTCGAACAATGGCTAAATTGTAGTGTGTTGCTCTTCGTTACCGGAGTTCGTATCCCGCTACAAGCACTGATGTTTCTAGACGTTCGGAATTGACTTTACGCAGTAGGTCCCTATTTCATTATCCCCGTGTTACAAAACAGTAGACTGTAGTGCTACAAAACCACGCAACCTCAGTTTGTCTATCCACTGAAAGGATGAAAGGTTGAGTCAACCTTGCCCAGTCTGAGGTTGAAACCTCGGACCTGTGCCTCTTGAGAGCGAAACAGTACCCCTACACCACTGGGCTTCCTTTAAAATTAAAGCTTCTCTAATTTTATATTAGAATAAACAAAAATTATATTTATCATAATAGACAAGACTTTCGTCAAAATCGGGTATGTCTTGCAAACTGAAATTGAAGAAGGCATAAATAAACCGATGAATTTATCTAGTACTTGGTAATGCCGTATGGATTTATTATGAATTTATATTAATAAGCACATATTTCTGTTCGACAAAAGCTAGTTCTAGTTCAAACTTTCACCAACAATAATATAAAAATACATAAGTGAGATGAAGAATAGTTTTATTGCATAATAAATCATAGAAAAAAATCTATTAAATTTGTATTTTTCTCTCACATTTGAAACCATGTTTTTCAAAAAAATTAGTTTTGATACATATGCTTCCAAATATATTTAACTTTAAATATCGTTGCAGGCGAGTGCATCATGATGAGTGGCAAGTGATTGATGGAAGAAGGTGCAAAATGAATTCAGCTGGTCTCTGAAAACTTGGAGCTATCAAACTCGGTAAAACTCAAAATCAAGTCTAATTGGTTTGGAAAGATACATCTACTTTTTGTAATACTACGCTACAATTATACAGATCTTAGAGTCGATCTACGAACAACCATACCAAAAATGGGAATCGAACCTCTGGACTCCAATACTGAAAGGCATTTCTTAGGCACTAATTAGACTGAAACTTCGACTAAAAGCTGATTTCAAATGCTGAAAACATCAACGGCAAAAGTGAGGTAGACCAATCTATGGAAATACTTTAGAACATACGAGTTGAGCAATGCATAAGCAGTATAAGAACTTGTAGATTGGACAAGATGGATTTTGGCTATTTGGAATGAACCATTGGTGTCCATTCCAATTAGCCAAAATCGTGCTAAAGGATTCAGTTTGTAGCAATCTTTTGTATGATTAGAAAGTACGTTAAATAATTGGTGTAAAATCTTACGACATTAAGTAGAATTCTTATAAGGAATTATTCTAGAAAGTGTAGTGATTACACTTTTTAATTTCCACATAAGATAGTAATATTTTTAAAAATTTATATCCCTGATATAACGACACAAATAATGCAAAATATGTCTATAGCCCATTACAAGCGGCGGACAGAAAAAAGTAAACTAGACAAAAGCTTTAGAAATGGCTTAGATTAAAGCCTTCTTTTCACCCCCAACAGTTTTAGCGCTTTGAAAAACAATGACAAACTGCTTGGATGAATGACCTTTTATTAATATTGTCGCTATTTAAATAGCTGCAAGTAAGAATCTTAATTAACAACATTATCAGAGTCCCATGAAGATACTAGAAAGAAAACAAATTATATCAATAAAAGAGAATGTTCTCCCTTAGTAATATGTAAGTCAAAATAATGGGCATGCTTTAAAATAGCACATATTAAATCAAACTCAATAGGTACTCTGTTGTTTCACATGATATTAGATGTAAAAGAAATAAGCTGTTTCCGCTATAAGTAACATTGCGTTAAAGACAAAGAGTAAAAATATTAATCATGTTGTCCTCATTTTCCTTCTAAGCTTTTTTGGCCATTCTTTTGACACTTTTGAGTTTAAATGCAAAAAATTCCCAAAACTTTCAGTTAAATATAGATAATTTGTGCAATATGCTTATTGATATATTGATACAATTTTATTAAAGATTATTAAAGTACAAAAGGCATTCGATTTTAGGACTAGTAATTGTAAAGATCTGCACCAAAATGAAACCTGGTGAAAAACAAACAGCTATCAAAACTATGTAACAATTCGTGTAGTTTCTGGTACAGCTGAAACCAGGATTACTTAATGGGATTATATTTGGTATAATGCCACAAAATAGCGTTGATATCTGCAATGATCTCTCACTTATGCACGGGTGCTGGGAACAAAAAAAAAATGTGCAAATGTGAAACACGTATAAATGAAACACCACAAAAGGAAACTTTAAAGTGAAAAATCAATAAATTCAGGGCCGAACGATGCCAGAATGTTTAAATTGCTGGCCTTCGGAACCGGAGTTCGTGGGTTCGAATTCCACTATGCCAAGCATGTTCGTAGCCGTTCGGAATCGAGTTTAAGCAGTAGATCCTGTTCTCATTAGCCCTCGTGTTGTAAAAGGTAGACCGTAGCGCTCCAATACCAAAACCAGCAAATCAGTGTACACATATTCCTAATTAATATTTTATACATTATACTAAAGGAGAAACAAAAAAAGTTGAAATGCTTACTCACCCAAATTTTGTTTTGCTCCTATTACATTTCTTAAAAAATAATTTACAATTAATCTTTTTGAAAACTCAGTAAAACAAAGTCTTTCCAAGTTCACCAAGAAGTGAAAAAGTTACTTCACTTTAAGAATTGAACTGAAAATAGCCAAGAAGAGTTTCTAATGCTTCTAACACTACCGCGTCAGTTGGACTTTTTAAGCATCTTTGTCACCCTTTATTTTAACTCTAATACCTGCAATTTCTAGCAATTAAATTGTGATGAAATTGTTATCTGCATCAGTTAAATTTAAAACTAAGACATGAAGAGCCTAACAAAGACTATTAAGACACTAACTATTTCATGACTAAACTCAGAAAAATTTTGAAGCACACATAAGTGTGTAAGTATTGAGCTTAACCGGTCGTTTATTGTGATATTTAACTGTAATTATACTAGAATATACACTATATATACTATGCCCTTTATTGTAACTAGCTAGTATGCTTAGATTAATTTTTACTGCAAGTTGCTATATGTTGCCTTTGAAGAAATACAGGATTTTTTTTTTTTAATGATTTGCATGTTCGGAACTCCAGTGACTGCATCCATTAATCTCCAACAGAGAAGTGCTTTTTTAGTGCCGCTCGTAAATTAACACGTTGACTGCCAGTCGCATTGTCCATGGTTTGTCCACAGCTCCAGCGTAAACTTTTCATTATACATTGCATATGCTGAAATATTATTTGCAGCAGATAAAAATTTAGCTTTAATTCAGTTTTTTTCATTTTTTGATTTCTTTACTTGCGCAGTAGAGAATGTGAAAAAAAATCGAAAACAGCTTTGATGAATTTGTTTTAAATTCTAGGAATAATTAGAGAGGAAGAGTAAAATTATTCATAATATAACCTGTTTTTTAAATATTTTGGATTTTTATGTTATTTTGTCTATTTTTCCCACCTAAAAAAAATCAAATCCGGGTTTTATTATTTACTACCTATCAAACATGATATACTTTTATATACTTGTTCTATTACATAACAGATGATAACTAAATGATTTCAAAGTTAGTTTTAAGAAAATTGCTGATCTTTTTTTCTTTTTTCTTCATACAGTCAACCTCTGACATATGTAACGAACATTTTAATACATGAATTTATAATCTTAACTAGAACATTTATTAGTTTTAAAAATAAGTTAACACTCACGTGCTATGGTATATTTGTATTAAATAACTAACAAATGTTTTTCTTTACGTCGATAATGTACACAATTTGTGATAGACTATTGTCCATATCGCAATCGTAGAAATTTGTACGAATTCATGCATACAGTAGCGAAGTCGGCCATTTTAATTTATCGCCACAAAGGATCATGGGAAAGAGTAAAGTTTCCAATTACCCGGATAGAAAGATTGATAAATTCTACACCTTAATGTTTTCTCTATTTAGAAATAAGTCTTGAAAGGGGAGTACGATTCACTGATTTACCCTGCATTTTACGTTTCTTTTTGGCACATATTAACAGGGTTATGACGCATATGTCGCCTGAGATATCTCTAATGCAATATCATAGCACCTTTAAACATCATGGATACCACGAGAACGAAATCTACTTTGTAATTTAATGCAAACGATAAAAATTGCGTTATATGAATCTCTTATTTTATTTTAAGATACATAAAATAAAAGCTCAAGGAAATCATAATATATCCACATCAGATTATTTTTAGATACAAAGAGTTAGCATTATTTATTATTTTAGAGAAAATTTAATAAACCAAGTCGTCAGTCCAACACGTAAATTCATTGTATTCAGTCGATTTTCATTCTTTAAAAGAATTTAATATCTCTTCTCAGGAGCGTTTTCTACACGCGTCGGAGGAAATCGATTCGTAAATATCTGCTTTAAATGTCAGCTTGCAGCACAGTAGGAGTTTCCTTCCGAGAAGCTATTCAAAGGAAACATTTAGAAGGTCGAACAAGAATCCGTGTCTATATTTAGGAAAGACCAATAAAACCTGAATAGCATCTGAAAATTTAATATAGAGACGGCTTTCGTAACACACGCAAGGTGAGATCATCAAGCTTCAAAATTTCTTAACTTCTCGAAGACTGACTATTTAAGACAGACGTAGACATTCGAGTGGGCGAAATCGGGATCAGATTTCGATATTTATATCTCACTGAATTACGGAATATAAGCCGCTGTGTGGTGCCTTTCGGTTTTATATTTTCTTTTACAAAGCAACTCAATTAAAAACAGCAGATGCGAGACCATTACTCGTTACTATAAATATACATTATTTCGGGGACAGTGGACGTTCAAAAATAGTTACTACAATTTCAAGTAGATAATTCAATAGTTATATTTCACTGAATTATTAAATATAAAAACCGCTGTGTGATGGTTTTTAGATTTATATTTCCTTTACAGAGCAACTCAATTAAAAATGGCAGATATAAGAAATACTAACATTACCTGTCAACATAAATATACATTATTAAGATAAGATTGACAGTGGACTTTGAAAATTAATTACAATAAATTGGATTAGATAATTCGATATTTATCTCTCACTGGATTGAGGAATATAAGCCACTGTATAAAGGCTTTTACCTGTCATCATAAATATACCTTATTAAGGCTGACAGTGGACTTTCAAAATTACCGTAAATTGGGGGTAGACAATTCGATATATATCTCTCAGCAGATGCGAGACCATTACTTATTACTATAAATATACATTATTTCGGGGACAGTGGACGTTCAAAAATAGTTACTACAATTTCAAGTAGATAATACAATATTTATATTTCACTAAATTGCAAAATATAAAAGCCGCTGGATGGTGGTGTTTAGTTTTATATTACCTTTTTAGAGCAACTCAATTGAAAGTGGCAGACGTGAGAAATACTACCATTACCTGTCAAAACATAAATATACATTATTAAGATTGACAATGGACTTGGAAAATTAATTACCATAAATTGGGTTAGAGAATTTGATATTTATCTCACTGGATTGAGGAATATAAGCAAATGTATAGACGCTTTTACCTGTCATCATAAATATACATTATTAAGGCTGACAGTGGACTTTCAAAATTAATTACCGTAAATTGGGGGTAGAGAATTCGATATTTATCTCTCACTAGTTTGGTTTGGAGTGCTACTGTCTACATTTTTCAACACGAGTTCTAATGAGACCGGAACCTACAGCTTAAAGCCAATTCCGAACGGCTACCAATATCCATGCCACAGTGGGATTCGAACCCATGAACTCCAATTCCGAAGGCCAGCACCCTAACCAATCGGCCATCGTTTGGCCTTATCTCTCACTGGATTGAAGAATATAAGCCACTCTATAGAGGATTTTACCTATCATCATAAATATACATCATTAAGGCTGACTGTGGACTTTCAAATTTAACTATCGTAAAGTGGGGTAGAGAATTTGATAATTATCTCTCATTGGATTGAGGAATATAAGCGGCTGTATAGAGGCTTTTAGTTTTATGTTTTCCTTTCCAAAGCAATTCAATAAAAAATGGCAGATGAAAGAAATATTACTATTACTTAACTATAAATAAGGGAATAGTGAACAATGAAAATAAGGCAACTCAATTTGGAGTAGATAAGACTCGGATTATACGTGTTTAAAAGTTGAAAACTTTTAAAAATGTGTAAATGCATATATAGAAGTGAAAATTCCAAAACAGATATTCAAAGATTTTGTGATAGCCTTTTGGGGGATATGATTTTCTTCTAAAACACGAGGTACGACTTCAGATTTAAATATAGGTGTATGTACCTTTATGAAATATACTCTTTTTTTGCTTAATTCTTATTAATTGTAAACGTTGACTTTTTTCTTTATTATCTTATGTGTAGAAATATTGGAAACAGTGTTTTCACAACTTTTTAAAAATCTAATAAGAGTATTTTTCTTTAGAAAGTGAAAAATATAGCCCTCGCTCCTTTGTTTCTTTTCCATCGACATTTTAAAGAACAGAATAATTTAATAATACAAATTCAAAACCTATTTTAATTTGGTTCTAGTCATATTTTTAGTTTACAATTTACAATAAAATTCCTGTAGTTCAAAATTGGTACAAGAATGTATGACAACACCCTGTATTTCTATCTTTTACCAATCATATTAAACTCTTATTCATTCAAGAAGTTGATCAAAAATGCTTATGGTTGATTTGTTTTATAAATTAGCACTTGCATGTATGTTTATAATTAAAATTAAAAAAATAATACTCTTCTATAAATATAAGAGATC
Source organism: Pardosa pseudoannulata (assembly GCA_032207245.1). Lineage (NCBI taxonomy): Eukaryota > Metazoa > Arthropoda > Arachnida > Araneae > Lycosidae > Pardosa > Pardosa pseudoannulata. The sequence continues at coordinate 81,997,898 of CM063505.1, forward strand.
ATTTTTATGCATCTAACATAAAGGTGGTACATGCATATTATGCACAGACTGCAAAAGTATGAATATTGTATGCACGAAAGCAATAAGATAAATTTTGAAATTTAACACAAATTAATGTGTTTCTAAATTTTAAAGTGTATTGCAAATATATAAGGTGTGTCTCGTTACTTTCTAACAACAATGAAATTTATACTTTATTTTTTCCCTTTTCTTTTCATTTGTGAAATGTGATAAAAACTGGATGGAATTTGGAATCTCGGGAAACTCCAAATGCTTAATATAGCTAGTAATAAATATTAATCCCTTTACAAACAATGACGAGTTGGAGACATCAGTTTTTCTGTAGACAGACGAGCATACTTCAGATGTGACTAGCCTCCTCGTCTAGAGCTGTTTTTGGCAAACACCGCGCAGCATTTTAGTAGATCACACAATTTCTTTACTCGTGCTTTGATTTTAAATTGTTTACATTATTCAAAGGGCCCACCCTCTATATTTTCGACACATTAACAGCAACAGAGCTCCCTCCACAAATCAGTAAATACGAAAGAAGCTCATTGAAACCAGTATTCGGTATAGCAGGAAACTCGCACGGTAATTACCATACTATTCGATATTTGGAACTGATACTCAAACACTAAAATAATCGGCAAAACAGACCCTAGGGGGCCAGGGCTTACAGTGCAATCTCCCTTTCCGAGACCAAGTCTCTGGGGGCGATGCATATGTACCGGTTAGGTGGTCAAACTTACTCAAAACGCCCAGTGTTTAGTTACCAAGCATGCTTGGTCCTCAGTTTATTTACTCACTGAAGGGATAAAAGGCTGAGTCAAACATTAAGACGATTAACAAAAATTGCAATGGTTGAGTCAAATATTTTATAACAATCCAAATTTCAAAATAAAGTGTTCTCTTTCTAAGCGTCTTCACAACTATGCAGAACCAAACTAAATACTATTTTTCGGATGCATTAAATTAAGCTTTACTTGCATGCCAAAGCGTCAATGTGTTGTCAATTTAGTTTTATAACATGCATATTAAATATATCTTTCGAAGAAAAAGAACAAAATCTGTAAACTTATTTACTAAACGATATGCGTGATATGACTTTAATGAATGCTAAGCAGCTTTAAAAATATTATTTAAATCAATTTATAGAAGAGTTATAAAATATTTAAGACCATTAGGTCCAATTACCTATATAATAATATCCTAAGTTATCTGTCCGTCTGTCCTCGAATTTAGGAAGCGGTTGGACCTGGAATGGATAGAGGCATCCATATTGGATTCTTTATGAGTTAGGGTTAGCAAAATTCAAAGCGAGTAAAATTTATCTTCTCTTAAACTATCGATCCGATTTTAAAATAAATTGGTATAAATATACTTCATATCACAGCAAAAAAATTTTGCCATCTTTAAAACGATCGAAATCTACCCCTTCCCCCCTTTTTGAGCGTTTAATGTCATTATTTCAAGCCCTATTTTCCCCGGTTAAGAGCAGGCGAATAAATTTATCAATTTATCACATAATAAATAGGTAAAAATATCACTTTTTCTAGCATTATGACGTTAATCCTTTAACCCTCTCATTTAATTATTTCTTACTTTAAATTATTTAAATATCGTCTGCATTATTTTCATACGTTTTATCACTGAACTTAGATATTACGTACATAATTTTCTTTTATATTTGGCTTAAATAATTTATTAGGTACATATGGATAATTTTAAATTAATCATCGATTTTTTTTAAGATAATTTTCAGCCAAAAAGCAAACTATTTTTTACCTGCCTCATAGGGTACTTTGCAATTCTGGAAAATTAAATATTTTACTGATCCCGTAATATGACGGGCTATATGCTAGTTTTGAATAACCGATTATATAAACCTAGAGAAAAGTGTGCTCCTGGGAATAGTAAAATGACGATATAAACAACGCCAAGTATCTTTCAGAAAAGAAAATAAATAAAAAAACTTATCTGTTAATATTTAGTTACTGAACCATGATATATGTGATAAAAGATTTTAATAAATGCTAAGCATTAAAAAATAGAATCTAAATTACTATATAGAAGAGGTACAAAATATTTCTTTAAAACCATTAGGTCCATATTCGAATAACCGATTATTAAACCTAGAGCAAAGTAACCTCCTGGAAAAGTAAAACGATGATATAAACAACAAATGCTTTGAAAACAGCTTATCAAGTCTTGCTCTCGAAACCATGGCAACTGACAGACCATGACAGAAAAAGCGGCATGTTCTTCAAAAACATGAAATCAGTGTAAGAGGTGGAGTTGACATTTTCTTATGCATGATAAGGTGCACTTGGCGTGTGATGTCTTTAAGAAAGGAAAACGACCTTTCTAAAGATGCTCACAAATTTCCATTCATTCCGAACAATAGAATGCCACAGTTCATAGCTAATAGGAGAATTTAGTTCGGAACTATTATAAAGTCTGTAGTTTCGAACTACTAAGACCAGATATAAGATAAAATTTTTGCATCAAATACATTAATAAGGGGTATCGCGACTATTAATAAGTAAAATAAAAAAATATATGATCTTTTTCAAAAATTTTTAGAAAAAACATTTGAGCCTCCTTTAACTTACTGAACGGACGCGTCGATGGGGGTTCGACAGCGAATTCCTGTTCGAAAACGGACCTGTCGACCCCTTCTCGTTCGCACTCGTATAACACACTTTTGAGGGAAAAAAAATATTGCAAAGCGATAATAAATGAAAGAAACTAATTTTGCGTAACGGAACTCCTTTACCTTGCAGGGAAAATAACTTAAAAGTAGCCTAACAACTTTTAAACCGGCAACTCTAGTATGGTACGGTAAGTTCCGTCTGGAATTTACGAAAAGGGTGACTGTTTTGGAAGGGAAAAAGGTGGGTAGGGTGGCCGGTGGATGGGTTAAAAGAAGTATTTTTACCACTTATATTACTGTTTAATTAAAAAGATATGTAATGTTTTTTCCCTCTCCAATGCATCTGGTAAATACAAGCACATACCTTTATGTCTATACAAGGCTGCCTAGCTGTTACCCATTTAGTACCACTCGAGGAGCACGTGTAGGTTAAGGTACGCTACGGACGGGAGTAACATTACCCCTGCAGGGTCATCGTAATTCAGAAGCAGGTTTGGTTTGGTTTGGTTTGGAGTGCTACGGTCTACTTTTTGCAACACGAGGGCTAATGAGACCTGGACCTACAGTTTAATGCTGATTCCGAACAATTCAGAAGCAGGGACCAAGCAGAAGATACCCTAGGCTTAGCCTGCCACCACCAGAGGTACCGTTTGAGAACTTGGAAGACATTGTGACCATATTTTATGTGTGTCATTTTACGTGCCCTCAGTCACCTTTAGTGAACAAGGCGGATATTAGGCCGGCTCGACCACCGAACAAGCAGCCTTTCAGTTTTGAGCGACAGCGGCTCCAAGGTATGTAACGTTTGGGATTTTTTTTACCCTGTATTAAACCTCAGAGGTACAACTCCTTTTAACACATTGTGTGCGGGTACATTTCGCAGCGGAATTATACCGGGAGTGGGCGTTTTGAGAGTAAATTTAGTTATTCAGTTAAATCTCCATAAATCGAAATTTTATTTTTTAACCAACTTTTCGTATTTTATATTGAAATATGTAAACAAATATATAAATAACCATAAGATTTTTGTAAACAAAAAATATTTTTTTTTAGTGGATAAATTTATAATAGTATCGTAAATATGAAAAATCAAATAAAAATAGTAGTATGTAGTTTTAATTTTCCCCGTTCTGTGGTTCCGCAAAGACTGATATAAAAACCAGTTTTTGTCTAAATTTTCTAGAATCTATGTAGTAGACAAGAACGTTCGGCTTCGTTTTCCTGTATATACCGTTATTTTTGTACCCACAAACAAACTATGTTGTTACACTAACCCGTACTAGTACGTGACCCGCGCTCAAGTAGTAATCGTCAGAAAACGTACTAGTACGTGACCCTCATACAATGTGTTAAGTGGATATGGATTTTTCGCTTCCGAGGTACCCGAGTTGTTTTGTCTATGCCCTACCTATTAATCTCGTAAAGACTAAAGCACACATCGACCCCACAAAATATGCATGCATACATTTAAAAGCATAAAAACATACGTACATATATGAATATATTAACAAAAATATATAAACGCAAAGAAATTCATACAAGCAATCATATAGAAATACACACATACGGACAAGCATTTATAATAATATAGAAACATAACTAAACACATATAGCCTCTGTTCATGTACACACTATATACAAACGCATCTAAACTATAAGCGTACAGAAAAGTACATAATATTAGAAAGAAAATTAAAGTAAAACATTGGTTCTTGATCTGGAGTAAAATTAGATTAGAAAACAGATACCTTCTGTGGGATGCCTATAAAAAATTATCACTGCTAGAAATTTAAACACTTATTTAACTTCTTTTTATCATTATAAAGAAAAGTCGTTAATTTTTTTCTTTTACTTCCCAGATAATTGCCATAAAGATAATTTATAGGAAGGTATATCGTACAAGAAATAAGACTGTCATTATCAAGTTAAAAAGTTACTGAGTCATATTTTCCTTATCGAGTTTTTTTTCACATACAGAAAAAGAACCTACAGATAAGTGGTAAATTAATGGAGCACATCTCCTTTAAGCAACTTTAAATAAAGGGTTTTTCTTATTTTTCTCCTTGTCATATCTTTATCTTTTATCTTATATACATGGAATTTCCAGCATTTGTTTCAGATTTTTATTTAATTTGTTTGGTTGAATTTAATTTTTTTCTAAAAATAAGAACTTTATATATAAAGAGAAAAGTGACAACTTATTTAAAAAAAAATAAATTTTTTGACACATTTTGAGCAGACTTAACACAAATTAAGTTTCATTAAAATTTTGGCTTTTCAGTTAATTATTAGGTACAATTCTCTACCTATTTAAATAAATATCAGAATTATTACACCAGGGGATTCATTGTTTAAAAAGATCTAAAATAATGCTTAAAAATTTCATTTCAAATACTATAAATACTAAATGAAATAAACAACGATAAAAGTAGGTAGAGTTTCATTGTAGGTCTATAATGTATTAACTATGATAACTTGAAATCAGTATAAGCAATAGGTTTTACTTACAGTGTGCGCAAATTGAAAAAACAAACGCTATTTTCAGTAATATGCATTTAAAGTTTTTATAGTTTCCTTAAAAGCTATGATGGTAAATGCAAAGATTGTGAAGTTTTCCAGGTTCTAAATCAAATATTTCAATGGCGTTTGTTTTAAAAGATTCAAAAATATTCATCGTAGGTCTATAAAGTATTTATTGTGACAACTTGTAATTAGTATAAGCAAGAGATTTTTACTTACAGTGAGCACAAATCGAAATAAAAACACTATTTTCAGTAATATGCATTTACAGCTTTTATAGCTTCCTTAAAAGCTATGTAGGAAGATTTTTTTAAGCTCAAAAAATTTTCTTACATAGTTTTAGTTACCAATCTTCTGAAAATATTGATGTTTGTAATATCCACCACTCCCTTAATATTTTTCATTTAATATTTTCATAATTTCTAAAATCGCTTTGTAATTTTTTTTATAAATTATGAAATTTAAGACGTGGAAATTTGTATATAAGTAAGTTAAAGTGTTAGTAAATTAATCCTATGAAATTTCTTGATTTTCAAATCTTTATAAATTGTTTGGTCAATTCTGAAGAAGAGCTTTGTTTTTATTTTTTCATGAATTCCGCAGAATGTTTACTAACGTTCCTAATATACATAAAAAAATCTAGGAATTCGTTCTGTTTTCAATTTTTTTAGAATATTAACACATTGTGTGCGGATACATTTCGCAGCCGAATTGTACCAGGAGCTGGTGTTTTAAACGTAAATTTAGTTATTCAGTTAAATTTCAATAGATCGAAAATTATTTAATTTTGTAATCAACTTTTCGTATTTTATATTGAAACATATAAACAAATATATAAATAGACACACACACACACACACACACACACACACACACACATATATATATATATATATATATATATATATATATATATATATATAAATACAAATATATAAATATATAAATATACATATATATAATATTTCCGAAATTAAAAATAAAAAGTTAATTTTAAATCTAAATTCATTTTTTAATCAACCATCCCGTTCTGTGTTACCGCATCGACTGGTGTAAAAACTAGTTTTTATTCGTCTAATTTTTTCCAGAATCTATGTAGTAGACAAGAACATTCGGCTTTGATTTCCTGTATATACCCTTTTGTACACACAAACAAACCATGTTACACTAACTCGTACTAGTAAGTGACCCGCGCTTAAATATCATCGTCAGAAAACCTACTAGTACGTGACTCGCGCCCAAGGATCAATCGTCAGAAGACGTACTAGTAAATGTCCCACATACACTGTTAAAACTGAATTTAAATTTACATAAATCCGAAACTTTGTGAATATTCGACGTACAAACAATATTTCCTACAAACTGTTTTCAACCTATAAACAAATTAATATCTAAAATAATAAAATATATTTTTAAATAAGGAAAAAAATAAAGGAATAATTTAAAATTAATATGCCTGGAATCTTTTTAAAATCGTTTCAGAAATAAAAATTTTTTAAGTGCGATTAACTTATACTTTGACGTATATGAGTCCAAAGTTTCATAACTCAACGTTAATAAATTACAAACACTCTTTGTAATTACACTACTCCCTTAAACCGATAGTTTTCTCTTTATTACGATATTTCGCATTCTAAACCCATACCAACAGCAGATATTTTTAAAAATACCCATTACCGTTTACATATACCTCGAATAAAATGAAAACCATTTCTTATCGCATGCCCTATAAATACTAGCGAAAAAAGTTCGTTCACCGTTTAACTGCCAGCGAAGTTACAGCGAAAACTTTTGCCCGGAGTGGGTGACTCAAATCTTCGTTCCAAGTGACTGCTATTTACTTTTTTCGACGAAAGAGAAATAATTTCAGGTTATACATGTTTCCAGAGATGAAGCTCTTTATTATAAATATTTGAACATTACTTTCTCATAATTTTTATTTTTTATTTACTTATATGTATTTTTGTGAATGTGTGTGTGTGTGAGATAGAGAGGAGTAATTCTAAGAAAAAGAAATTATGTTTTAAATTTGTTGAATAAGAATTACTCTCGGTTCGTAGATTAACTATCTCATAATATTTTTGTACTTAATATTACATAAAGTATAAATTTTAGTTAGCTTTTTTATGGGGGGGAGGAGAGCTGCAATCAACATTTTGCAACACGGGAACTGACTGGGCCAGGACCTACATATTAATTCCAAGTGGCTACAAATATCCATAAGGTTATGGTAGTTCAGACAGCATATCTAACAACTGGAGGGTTAAGAGTTCGAGGCTTGAGAAGGTAAAAGATCTGCCGTGTTCATTATGGCGGCTGGGGCATGTAAAATAGGTTCGTGGTCGAATTGTCCTCCAAGTTCAAATAATACCTCAGAATCCCAAGCCTGTGTGTGTGTGTGTGTGTGTGTGTGGTCCTATTTCTAAATTACGGTTTGGTTTGGAGTGCTACGGTCTACTTTTTGCAACACGTGGGCTAATGAGATCGGGACCTACAGCTTAAAGCCGATTCCGAACGGCTACGAACATCCATGCCACTGCGGGATTCGAACCCACGAACTCCGGTACCGAAGGCCAGCACCCTAACCCACCGGCCATCGTTCGGCTTCTAAATTACGGACCTAGCAGGGTCAATGTTACGCCACCATAACGTTTTTTAAGTTTCACTACACGTGCTCTTCGGGTGATGCTAAATGAGTAAAAGCTTTGAAGCTGTGTTTGACATAAATATATCTGTCTGTATCGCCGGCTACATTAGGATAAAACATACATACTAGCAGTGGGATTTTAATTCACGGACTGTGGTGATTAAAGGCACGGCCTTTTTTTTCATGCCTGAAGAATAGAAAAAATAGTCTGGTGTAATCACTACGGTTATAATTCTGGCAATAGTCACTTTTTGCAATTTATCCGGGATATCCTGAGTAAAACCGATTCAGAACATCTTTATTTGCAGTTTGATTCGAACCAACTATAAATTTAATTTGGCTCAGTTATGAAAACCTGAAAAGCAGAATTTTTTACTTTGACATTTGGATTGTTATAATTGACATATCATTTGAAATTAAAAAAATTCCTATCTCGATACGTTCATTAATTTTATCGTGAAGTGCGCACAGCTGGAAACAAAGGTAAAACTTTTTTATTCTTATAAATCACAGAATAAACATTGCATATCTCTGGAATCCTTTTGCGTCGCCTAAAAAGTAGCCAAGTCCGAAAAAAATTATTTTACCCCTTGATAATACAAATAAAACACAATTTGAAGAACACAGTCAGAAATCGAACTAACATTTTATTCATATAAATAAATAAGCTTCGTACATTATTAGAATGCTTTTACGCCATGTGTAAAAAAATATTTATGCCTTGATATACAAATGAAATTCAACTTTTGAAAGCACAATGAGAAACCGAGCTATCATTTTATTCATATAAATCCCAGAATAAGCATCGCATATCATTGAAATCCTTTTGCGTCGACCAAAAAGTAGCCAAGTCTACATAAATAGATTAGACCCTTAATATACAAATAAAATGGAATTTGATGTGTCCGGAAAATACTATTTTATTTGACTCAACTGGACAATCATATGGAAGTTGAGAATTCCATAATAATAATATTTTACTTTGACATTTAAATTATTATATACTATTTAATCAGGTTGATACATATTATCGAGGGAGAATAAATAAATTTATAAAATAATTCTTAAGTACTTTTTAAAGTCTGGACTACATTGAGTCGGCTGAAATCCTCTATTGATGAGTTAGATTCGTCAATGTCTAAGATGACAGATAAATGACGAACTAGTCATAGCAAGTAATGGGATTAAGCATAAAATATTAAACTAGTTCAAATTTACAGAAACAATATAATCCAGGTTGATCCCAAAATTATCAAGAAATTAAAATAAGGAATATATATATAATCAGTCCATTTCGTGTGATGCTCACACAAACTGCTCCTGATCTACCATTTTTGCTTATATAGATTCGGACCCCACCCCCTCTCAAGGAACTGAAATGTAGCGCCATATCTGGTGTACCACCGCACGTCTAAATAGAGAACAGAATTCAAATATGTACATTACAGTAAATACACACGAGCAAATATTTACCTACACCAAAGCACAATCAATAATTACACATTACCATACCTACATAAATCTTTAAATTGCATAAAATACTTTAAATTTTGCTTCTAATTATCAGAGAAAATCTCATTTTTTGCGTTCTCAACACGGGTGTTAGAACAAATCAACCCTATCTAGTTATTTAGTTCAAAAGCATACAATTTCCATTTGAGATTTAAAATAAAAGTTTTTAAAAATAAATATAAAACTACCGTTTAGTTTTCAACAGGCTGAACACTGTTAATAAATTCAGGGAGAAATGGTTAAGGCGCGGCAGCCCTTCCACTATTATACAGAAATGGAACCCAAAAATCAATAACGTGAGCACGTGGGCTCCATCAACTCCATTGAGAACTAAACTGGGTGGTAGCCTGTCTTACAGGCGTTCAGTACAAAAATGCAGCCTCCTGGAGCCAGTGTATCAGGCAGATGTATGAGCTCTGGGATTCCCATTGGGATCTCTGTAATTATTTTTTTTTCACCGAAAGAAAAATCAGGTATCTTACGTAAAACTGTTGTGGCGTTGAAGAAATATTTTACAGTCATATTTTCGCATTTATGAGTATGTATATGTATATATAAACATTTATGCATGCATAAACACATATACAAGTATATTTATACTTATTTATAACAGAATATTTTATAATTAAATGGAACAATACAAATTAATACTTTCTTTTTGTTTCTGTTCATACGCTAAAAGGTTTGAAAATTTAAGAACACGGATGACAAAAATCTTAAAATTATATTTGAATTGAGGTCAAAATATAAAAAGTTACAGTAGTTTTAATCATATATTTTACCTTTAAAATATAAACAACCAAAATAGTCTGTAAAATTTATTTTATTCTTTATATTTCTAAAAATAAGTTTTTTTGAAGTTTAAGAATGTTTTTAAAAGAATATTAGAAATAGTGTTAAAAATTTGCCTGTGGTTATTACTATCAACTTACTAGATGATATAAAAAATAAAAATGTATGTTCATATCTGTTATCATTTTCAAACTTTTTCCTAAAAATAGGTTAGATTTAATTATTATCTGACCTAAACACAAAATACGTCTTATCCAATGACCTGATTTCTAACCCGTATTAAATTTTCAAAAGATAAGTGTTTTTAAGTGTACTTAATTAAATACCAAACTTTTTTTAACATTTAGTCAATTGTATGACCCAAATTCTTCCATTCTCCTATAAATATAAAATACAATGTCTGTAATTAATTGTCTATAAAAATTTTGATTTTCTCCCAAAACTGGAACAAGCTCTCAAAAATTTTATTAAAAATGTTGCACTATCCTTCTCGCGATGTCAATGTGCCCTAAAGAAATGTGTATTTATAAAGAATGTATCTGTTAAACTACAAAAAGATACATGAGTATAATTCTGCTGAATGACGTATTTTTTAAAACCGTTTCTTCTGTTTCTCAAGTATTAAGGGTTTGTCACGTTATAAAATTTCCTTTGCAGCAAATAAGGTGGTTACACCCCGCACAAAAGTTTGCCAGGTATGTATTTTCCACAGAAGATTTTTATAAACGCAATAAACATCGTAGACTGGAATCGAATCAAATCGAATAATTTCATTAGAATTTTTTCAACTGAAGTTCAGTTGTATAATATAAAAGTAATGACAGTAAAAGAATAGAATCGTCGGATTGCAGTTAGATCTCATTTTTTTTCCTAAGTGAGGCACAATGCGAGAATTGCAGAATGCTGGATATTATTAAAAACAATACCAGGGTCTGTCCAATCAGTGAAAGGCATTTTAAGATTTGCTTTGTTATTTATTGTTTTTTAACACATTGTGTGCGGGTACATTTAGCAGCAGAATTGTTCCAGGTGTTGTTGTTTTGCGAGTAAATTTAGTTATTCAGTTAAATCTAAATAGATAAAAAATTATTTATGTTTAATCAACTTTTCGTATTTTATATTGAAATATATAAATACATATAGATAAACAAATATATATATGTAAATACAAATATAATATATAAATATACATATATATAATATTTTTGCAAGGATAAATAAAAAGTTAATTTTAAATCTGAATTGATTTTTTTTAAATCAACCTTTCCGTTCTGTGTGGTTCCGCATCAACTAATGTAACAACTAGTTTTTATTTTTCTAAATTTTTCCAGAATCTATGTAGTAGACAAGGCCATTAGGCTTAGTTTTCCTGTATATACCGTTTATTTGTAACCACAAACAAACCATGTTGTTGCACTAACCTGTATTAGTGCGTGATCAAATCTCAAGTGCAATCGTCAGAAAACGTACTAGTACGTGTCCCGCATACAATGTGTTAAAGGATTTTTTTATAAAAAGGTATGTCAAAAAGTTCTTTAAACTTTTCCTCCTGTTTTCTGTATTTTTCTGCTGCCAGTTTACAATGTGTATAAATCAACAACAGAAGCTATATTCCAATTTTTAATGTCAGTTTCTTATTTGAGATATTAATCATTCCTAAACAGAAAACAAGCTTACAGTGAAATAAACTATTTTTAAGGGATCCCATTTTCGCATATCAAGTACAAATTGTTTAATTTATTACTTTGCCAAAGGAGATTTTGAACTGTGGATTATTACTTCCTTGGTGTTGAAAAGATGAACAAAAGATTAAGAAAGTTCATAAAACATTCAGTCTATACGATGGCATTTACGGAAGAAATACGATAACTCAGCATTACCATGCAAATTTATGTTTTTAAGAAAAAGAAACCTCCTTATTTATATAAACTAAATAAAATACTCAAAGCCATGCAGTATCAAATTTAAAAGGTATTTAAAAGGTATTTAAATGTTTACAAAACTATGAAATTATTATGAAAATTAAGAAGTTTAGCTCGTTTGTTAATTTATACATAACCACACGGTTTGACTTAATGAATTCAATTTGATTCTATACTGCATTCACAATATCTGGAGACTTTAGAGGAGTATGAAGATAAATTATTTAGCGTGTACGAGATAATTCTCAGCCAAAAAACACCATTTTTTTTACCTTCCTTATAGGGTACTTTACAATTCTGGAAAATTAGAAATTTTACTGATCTCATCATATGAAGGGCTATATGCTAGTATTATATAACAATTCAAACAGGTCTAAAATAAAATGTCTCACACGATCATGTATAATTTCATTAAGTATTTAAATATTTGTGGTCTATCGAAAACATGCACATTGATCATACACCAAGACACTTTAGAAGGAGAGAACCGTAAAATACCACTGCAAAAACTATCCCCATTATAGATGACAATCGTGAGAGTATATAAGATTGTCACGAGTGAACGCCACTTTTTCTTACCTCAAATAATTCTATATATGCTCCTGATTACTTCATTATATAATAATTCATTATTGCATAACAATTCAATATTGCATAATATAAGCAGGTTTAAAATTAAATGCTTACTGAATTCATACATTTAATAAGCATTTAAAGGTTTATGGTCTATCAATGATATGCTCATTCATCATACAAAAGACATCTTTAAAAGGAATGCGGCTCCTTAAGTAATCTCTGCCCAAACTTTCCCCATTACAGGTCACAATCATGTGTGAGAATATACAAGAAAATTCAAGAGTGAACTTTACTTTTTTTAGTTACGTTAGATAAATCTGTTACTATAGCTGCCCCCAGCCACTTTCTTTCCAAATTCACATTAAACATCTGGGCACCTAAAATAAAACTAACATGTCCGCCTCCTCTACCGTTATAATACTCAAGGTGTCAAATGGCGACAAATTTGATGCTCGTCGCGGCCAGAATGCCATCAATGAAGTATGAAAAATGATCACCCTTGGAGCTGCAGAATGGGGCGTTTATCCACCGGGACAGACATAGCGACCGCACCATCAACAAATAGTGATCGATAGCTTTCAGACTTCGAAGGACGTTCCATCGTTTCACTTACCTTGTTCATGACCTGAAAAGAGAGAAAAAAAGTTATAGAATGATAATCGTTACCACTGAAATGCTTTCAAAGCCACACAATAAGTAGAAACGAAAAAAAATGTACGATAGAATAGGATAATGAACGTATTAAGGATACAAAAGAAAAGTTAAGTACTTTTCACTCAGGAGTCCCAATGAAATTCAATACATTTTTAGTGATATAATAATTTAATTTCGGTTATGTTGAAATTAGTTTTTATGCTGAGTAAAAAATAATACATCTGCTAATGTAAAATATTTTTGATGGAATCGTATTTCAAAGATTATTTAAAATAAAACATATATAAAATACATCATAATATATTATAAAATAGGTAACGTGTCCTACATTCAAAGGAATTGAACATCCCTTTAAATCTGTACATCGGAAGTAAAGGGCACTATGTCTATAAAAAAATTATGTTTTTTTATAGACAGTGTAATATTATAGTGTAGTTTGAGACATAGTATAGTTTTATAGTACATAGTTTATACATTTTCGCATGTTTGTGTATGATTTGTTCTCTTATATACAATAAAAGCATTACCATTATTTCCTAAAATTGCTAGTTTTAGGGATTTGAAAAAGTCATTAGTAACCAACATGATTTCGAGGTGTTGGTTTGGTTTGGATCGCTACAGCCTGCTGTTTTGCTCTCGAAGTCTAATGAGACCAGGACCTACTGCTTAAAGCCGATTCCGAATAACTACGAACACCCATGACAGCAGCGGGATTCAACCCCGCGAACTCCGGTACAGAAGAGCAGCGCTTTACCATTCGGCCATCTTTCATAATTTTGAGGTAAAGACCCTCAGTCGTACATAAAACTTATTTGTACCACTTTCATATGCTTACAAGAACATTATCTCCCTATTACCCGCAAATACTTATGTAAAACTTTTCTTTAAAACCAACCCAATTCCAACAAACCTGTAAAATCTTCTCTACTGTAACAGTGTGAGTTAAAAGTTCTGTAAAAATTTGAGTTGTTTAAGTTTGGAATATAGTGCTCTTTATTTCCGTTATATGGAAAAGGGTAACCGATGTAAAGTTGCTGTCAATTGTCTATCTAGGTGAACATGCAACAGTAACAGTTTTATTTTATGTTTTAGCGTGAATAGAATAAAGCGTTAAAATAACTCTGTTGTCGACAGATTTTTTTACACTTAAATGAAATAAGAAAGAAAATCTACATCATAGTAAACTGCCCTAGCAAAGCAAAGGAGCTTGTTTCTTTCTTAAAAAATTTCAGGTAATATTAGACGACAGTCATACACAAACATATTTATGTAATGCACCAAAATTATTACCCCTAAAATAGATACCCAAAATTGTCCCCTTTCCCCCCCCCCCATCTTATTTTTAATACCTAATTTCCCAGTCATGAAATATCAGATATAGGAGTGTTCTCCGACTTAGTTTGTTTTTCTTCCCGTCTCTCAAAACTAACGTTGGAATAAATGCTAGTTTTTTTTTACCACTGGCCCCAATTTTCAGCTATCCCAGGAAAATGTTATTGCTTATGAAATAATTAAATTGCTGTTTTAATTTTCATATTAGCTTAAATAAGTTCACTCTTTCCTCTCAAAAATTGCTGAACCCTATTAAGAGTAACGGGGGGAAATTACGTAACTCGGTAGCTGCTAAGGACGACATCGGGGTGTATATTCTTGGAGCATTCTATTCAGTGCTATTGCGCTGTAAAGAAAATAGGTAGACCAATGCGTTCTGATTCTCAATAAATGTGGAGTTCCGAAACTCTCGACTTTGTTTTCTGATAACTCTACAACTGCTAAATAAGAAGCTAATAGAGGTAAATAAGATTCTAAATAAGAGTTCTTTTTGTTCAGCAAGACTGGGAAAATTAGATGTAAGGGATATTCCCCCTTGTAACCTTTAAAGAATATTTGCGCCGTTCGTCTACTAACACGTGTGTGTGTGTGGGGGGGATTACACATAGGAGTCTGCATCTTCGTATTTTAGACAAATTATTAAATTTTTGTTATTCTGCTGTGGAAAATGTACCATGGAGCACTGAGTATTTCAGTGTACCATGGTACAGTGACTGAAGAGTACTGTAGATAAATATATTAAAACTCATAACAAAATGTGTAACTTTTTATTCCATCGAACTATCACCCAAGTTTATCACAACTAAATATTAAGTCATTCTGACTATACAGCAAGCTTTCACTGATAATATCTCCTAAACGTATTTGGTGAAAGAAATACTTAATTCTCAAAGAGAAAATGCAAGAAATATCTCAGTAAATAAATGCTCAAAATACACATATCACAGAGAAAACTCTTAGTCCCCTGCATATTCTCTAATGTAATTCATGTGCCTTTCACCGTATGCAACAGTTTATCCGGAGAACGAATATTACCTCCTAAAACCATACAGCTTTTACTTAAATCCATGATTAAAATAGGGACAACGTGTAACTCGGTATGAGTCCAAAGAAGCTTTTATCTCTTTTGAAATATTCAACAATTTCATTGGAATGATAAATCATCGCGAACTTTCCGACCAAATAAAATAGCATTCACGTATCCAGGAAACTGCTTTGAAGATTGGGAGGATTGCCAAAAATATCTCGACTCCAAAAGTTTTGAAAGTTTAGAAGTGGATTATCTCCTTTTCTATAGCTTTGTTTTTTTCTAACGGGAAACATTTAATTCCTTTTATCTGGACATTTATTTTTGGCTTGATGGAGACTGACCATAAAGCAGAAGTCCGATTTACAAAGTGCTTGGACTTTTTCATTCTAGACCATGATATAAAAATTTACTAAGTTGCATATTTTATGTGCTTTGTGCAATTTAGAAATGTGTAATGCGAGAGGAAATAATACAAATATATTATAAACAGAAAAAAGACATTACTGCTTTAATTAAACCTTTCCTTGCATTTTTATGTGCTTTAGCGATATCTTTCTATACTTGTATTTGACCATTTATGTTCCTTTAAAATTTATTTGTTATGTAAGGTTTAAACCAAACAGTAACAAACTATATCTAACGAAAAACGTCTGAATGTATGTTTTATCTACAATCGACAAGCATAAAAAAAATTAATATTTAGGGAATGCACAACAATGTGATTAGTCATAAGTCATAGTCAGTATTATAGGCAACCCATGACTAATTTCGGGCAAGAGCAGTTTTGATGAACCCACGCATGGTTGAACTGGCACATGCTAGTAATGTTTCAATACATGCATCTTCACTTCATTTTCCCTGCATTTTTTTTTTGGATCGTTAATTCAGTGACTGATGTTAGGAAGTTAAGGTACTGATTTACCTTAAAACAATGCGATAAAGGTAGAGATAAAACCTATTTTAAATATTAATACTTTCCTCAATCTTTTATCTAGATGGTATTTAAATTTCGTACTTTATTATTTATCAATACTTGTAAGGAACGAACTTGTCAAAAGCGTATATTATGTCATGTAATTTAAATACAATACTGAATTTTCCCCCTTTTATTGCGGTATTTATAAATCCTGATAACTATATTAAAAATTTTCTTCTCCTGCAATTTAAGTTTGTTTTAAAATCTGAAATTTTTTAAAGTTTAATATTAGTAGTAGAATTAATGAAAAAATTTTAAAAATTGAGTTAAATAGCGTATGTGGGAAAATTATGAAATAGCAGTATAAAAATACACGTTTCAGCTAGTAAAATTTGTGAAATAAAAACCTCAGCTCCCCATGCTGTAATGCTGAATTTGATTCAGCTATTACTAAATGGATCTCGTTTCATTAAAGGTATTTATCAGTTATAATTAATAAGGCTTTATAAACAATAATTAATACAAGAAACAGTACATAAATGATCTGCAAATCATTAAAATGTATCAATAAAATGCGACTGCTTTGTCATTTTGATAGTATAGATACACTTAATACACATACGAGAATAAAATCCTAATCAATATAAAATGTACCTACACATTTCATGTTAAGTTTATTTTTTAATAAAGACGAATCTAAAATTTAACAACTCCTTATACCTTGTATGTGTGTAAGTAACATTTCTAAGGCAACAGTTATACGCAATGCATTCAAAGAGAGGGGTGCAGTGGCGGATGGAAGGGAGATACGCAATGCGTGCAACTTTCTTTAAATAGGAACTATTCACTCCAAGCAACAGGTTAAAAAATAAAACTGTGCGGTGGCGTGTAACTAGCATAACTGTTTGCTGTCTGATACTACATACAATCATTCAAATGGTTTACAGTTATGCAGATGTAACTTTTAGGAAAGAATAAACTAGTTTTAAAATTACAAATAACACATTAAGCATACATGAGTTTAATAATATAAAAAAAAATTCTTTTAAATATACTTTGCTAGATTATAAATTAATAGTTTTGCTTTGGTTTGGAATGATACTGCTTGTGAAATGCCTAAAAGAATAACACACACACATATGTATAAGAATAACACACGCACACACATATTTACATATAATGTCTGTAATAACTGAATAATTATAAAACAATACAACGGAAACTGATACATATATATATATATATATATATATATATATATATAATACATATATAACTGAGAGTGTAAAGAATATAGAACACATCACACATGTATTTATGACTACACGAAAGATAGGGACTATAACCTACTGCCAATTCTGAACAACCATGCCAGCAACGAGATTTGAACCCACAAACGCCGGTACTGGAGAAAAGCGACATACAATTCAACAATCGCTGGGTAAAATTAAAAACATTAAGGTTAACTTTTCATAGTTTATATTTAAGCTTACATTATCTAAAAATTCCCATAAGATTCTATAGGTTTTTAATGAGTGATAAAATACTTAGTAATTTTCTTATTAATGTTTCTTTGTACAACAATGTAATAGGGAACTTTTACTTTAAAACTAATATTCAGCTAAGACAAGTATATCATCAAAGATATATTACTACGAAATTTGAAAGAGTAATTCAGCGTAATCGCAACAGGTAAAACATATGAATTTTCATTTGCATCCAACTCCATCGTTGAATTTTATTTTCTGACATCTAAGAAAAATTTTAAGATATCTTATATTACCTTATATGAAGCTCAATACCTCTCAATACCTCAGCATTTGCTTTTCATATAAGAATTAGACTTGTCTAAAGAATATACAATACTGATATCCAGTGTTTATCAATTTAAAACACTGAAAGCATTCAAACATTTAACACGTTACAGAAATACATTTATGTGCTTGTAAGAATTTTGTAACAGTTCACGATGTCCTTAGATTAGATCCAGATGGCCTTAAAACAAATATTAAATAAAATCCAAGTGATATATCGATTTAAATAAAGGGTAATTAATGTTTTTGTTAGACATCATATTCTAAATATCACTCAGATATTAATCGACAAAATAACCGAAAGTTAATGCTGTATTATTCTTTCTGGGATTATTCATAAACTTTAAAATTATTTTGGAGTTATTCTTCATATTTTAAAATCCATTTCAGATTTGAAGTTTTTTCTAAATGCATTACAAATTACTCAATTTTACTGTGCAACAATGATAATGGCTTTATCGAATCATATTAGCAATTTTATGTATATGTATATATATATATGTATAAGTATATATATGTATGTATATATATATATATATATATATATATATATATATATATATATATATATAATGTGTGTAATAACTGAATAATTATATCTGTACAGTTGAATCCGATTCTTATATAACTGTACAGATGAAACGGATACTTATATAACTGAAAGGGTAAAGAATAAAGAAGACACCGTGCAAGAATTCAAAGTTAGGTACTAATTGCTCTAATGTTAAAGAGCTGTTTAAGTTCAATTGGGAATCAATCAAAATTGCGAGGCACACTCACGTCTGGGTTGGACTCGAGAGGCAGCCATTTCTTGTCGCTAGCCATGATGTCACAAGATGCGAAGCTCAGAGATCTTCCGAAGTCTCCCTTACGAGCGAGAGCGGTACAAAAACTGAAGGAGAGGTTTGACCGGAGAGGAAGCACAGTCTGGCGCAAGTTCGATCGCCAGCACCGTGTCCGCCGTGACACGCAGCGCCATCGCTCGGGCGCCGATATTGCGCGATGACTCAACACGGGCCTCGAAAGTTATTCACCGAGACGCAATAAAAACCAAACAAATCTCGTCAAACTCCTGGGATACCGGGCACACACGCATTCGCTTCGTTAACGAATAATTGATAGTATTCCACCCTGCTGCAGTCTGACATTCTTATTTGTTGCTTCAATGTAGGTCACAATTAAAAATAAAATCAATCTAGAACGAGTATAAGTGTTCTGAATAATTTTTTAACCTTAACTACTGCGAATAAATTTTGTGAGATCACCAGAACTATCACCAGAAAGGCCAGATCAAGATAAAGTTAGGCCCATGGAATGGTGTTTATTTGGGGCTCACGCCGTAAATTCAGCATAGAGTTTACTCAATTTGTACAAATTATAACAACACTAACAAAAAGAAAAAAAATCAATCTGGAAAGGAGAATAAGTTTTTTGAATAATTTTTTAACCTTAACTACTACGAATAAATTTTGTGAGATCAAACTATTACCAGAAGTGCCTGATCAAGGTAAAGCTAGTCTCAGTTCCTGGTGTTTATTCGGGGCTCACGCCTTAAATTCAGTATAGCGTTTAATCAATTCATACAAGTTATAACAACACTAACAAAATGAAAAAAAATCAATATAGAAAGGAGAATAAGTATTTTGAATAGTTTTTTTTAGCTTTCACTACTGTGAACGAATATTGTGAGATAAGACTATCGCCAGCAAGGTCGGATCAAGAGAAAGTCAGGCCCATGTCTTGGTGTTTATTCGGGGCTTACGCCTTAAATTCAGTATAGCGTTTAATCAATTTGTACAAATTATAACAACACTACCAAAAAAAATCGATCTAGAAAGGAGAATAAGTATTTCGAATAATTATTTTAGCTTTCACTACTGCGAAGGAATATTGTGAGACTATCGCCAGCAAGTTGAAGCGTTGAAGGCTGAGTAATACAATGCATCATGATAGTAGCACATGTTTGATTCTAGGTGTTTTTTTGTCATTATATATATCAGTGCAGTACAATAATCATTTTATTCAAAAAATAACTTTTGATAATGAAGCATATACCTAACTTGATTTTTTCAGAATAAAAAGTTGTTCCACATTTGTGGTAAAAATCTGTCATTTTGAATGTTCCTTGTTTCCTTAACACATTAATGCTTAGCATCCCCTTTTAAGGATAACTAAAAATAGCTTGTAGGATTTTTATTTTTCCCTGAACTGAGCTTTCTTTTTTTAATGGAGGTACATGGTAAGTTTATAAAAAATATACTAAATTTTAGAGAATCTGCTATTATTTACAATTTTGTCTTTAGGATTAGAATTTTATGACTTTTCAATCCGTGCACATAAATTTGATATTTTCGCATGTGTACATCTACTGAAATGGCAAATAGCTTAATTTATGAAACTTTACTTTTCAGTACTGTGTTACCATGTGATACAAAATAAATCTCTTATCATGTCAGAAATTTTCTTTTTAATTCCTTCTGCAAAGTAAAAGGAAGTACGAAAAAGAATCACACATAAAACTTCAGTGATAATATTTGCTATAGAAATACTAATTTAAACCCTGCCTGAATAAATATTTTCAACATGTTTTATTCAGTAAGTTCCAGTATTACACCTGTAATTCGTACAAGGAAACTATAAATAGGAAACGTTAAATTTTCGTTCTGATCCTCCTTTAGCCAATTTGTTATGGTGCTGGCCTTCGGTACTGGAGTTTGTGGGTTCGAATCCCACAGTGGCATGGATGTTCATAGCCGTTCGGAACTTTAAGCTGTGGGTCCCGGTCTCATTAGCCCTCGTATTGCAAAAAGTAGACCGTAGCACTCCAAGCCAAGCTGATCCTTCTTTAATTAATTTTGACTAGTTTTCTCTTGACGACTGTATGTACATACGTATAACTCAAAAACTATTACCCGTGAACCATGGTAACTTAGTCGGAAAAGGCAACGATCTCTTAAATGGAAGGTACGGGTTCAGAGCTCGAACTGCCCTAGAGTCCGCCGTGTTCGTTGAAGGTGGTTGGTGCACGTAAAATATATTCTTGTTCACAAAGTCCTCCAAGTTATCAAACAATACCTCTTTGGGTGATAGGCCAAGCCTATGAGTCATCTGCTTCTTCCCAGCTTTTAAATAAAGAAGACCAACTTGAACAAAGTCATAGTTTCACCGTAGTGGAGTTAATTAAAAAATATATTGAAAAATGAAATGCGCATCCCCTTTGCCTTAATGCCAGACTCGTGTGGCTCAAATCTAACTTGGTTTGTGCAAGTGGCATCCGAAACAACAATTACAACAAACTTCTATTAGACGTAGAAGGTCGAATATTTTTTTTTTTACGACTGTAGTAATTTCCAGCACTTCCCGTTTTGGTTGGATTCTGAAATCTACCTTGGTTTGTCCAAGTGGCATCAGAAACAACAATTACAATAAACTTCTATTAGATATAGAAGGTCAAATATTTTTATTTAGGACTGTAGTTATTTCCAGCACTTCCCGTTTTGGTTGGATTCTGAAATCTACATACCGAAAATTTTCAATATAGCGTCTATTAACACTCTGGGACAAAACTATTGGCTATAAAATGTTGATATTTTGTATTTAGGACTATTAGAGTATTTAGTTGGTCACATCTCATTTTGATTTCAATCCGCACTATATACAACAAAAAATTTCAGTATTATGTATATTAAAGCTATGGGCGTAAGTAAAAACTTATTAGCCATAGAAGGTCAAAATCCTCTATTTAAGGTTAATAGAACATCTAATTGTGCTCTTCTCATTCGATTGCAATCTGGTCTCTATACAATGAAAACTTGAATATAACGTATATTAACGAGGTAAGGCATAAATCAAAGTCTATTGGCTGTAAAACCTCGAAATTTTAAATTTAGGACAATTATAACATCTAGTTGTATTCCTATTTTTGATTGCAATCTGTACTTTATCTAATGAAAAATATCGTTATAATATATATTAACACTGTGAGGAAGAACTCAATGATTTACCGAATATGTTGAAATGCTATGTCTAGGACTATTATAGCCTTTAGTGGTGCACCTCCAATTGGAATTGTAGTTCGCTCTCTCTACAACGAAAAAACTCATTATATCGACCTTTATTGATACCTATTTAAACAATGCAATTCCAGATATAGATTCACGCATTCATATGCATTTGTAACAATGCTTTCTAAATAGTTGTAAGTTCATTCAAAAAACATAAAAATTTACTACTTGTTGAGAGTAAATTTGAAATTTTTCTATTTATTACTGCATGGTATGAAGAAGAGGAAATATTCTAATCACGAAATATTTTGGTTCAGAACAACATATCTATATAACGAATTTTTCAACATAATGAATGTTAATTACTCGGGTCTCCACCAGATGGCATTGCTTGAGTTCTACTCTGAACGAAATGTACTTTCAATGCAGAGTATTTGCAAATGGTAATTCTGATGACTTACCATGCGAAATAAAATATAGATATGGGGTTTATCGCCTATTAAATCACCTATAGGCGATTAAGAACTTCATATGGCTACATCAGTTTTTATTTTAATTTTTCATAAAGATTTAAATGACAGCTGATCTCTGAGGACAAGTTGTATTATTCAAGACTGTTGAATGTTTACATTTGTTTTACTCTGTACAGTCTATACATTAGCATGCAGAAACTTCTTTTATTAAGTTGGGGGAGTGAAATTTTTTATATGGCGTCTCAATCATTTTGCCAAGTAATAATATAATACAAGCTCGTATTATATTAATAGTTCACAAAAATATAATACGAGTCAAAAATATAGCACGAGTATGTATACCAAGGCAAAACCTTCATCTATTTAACTAAAGATCAATACACATTTTTCAGTCTATCGTATTTGGGGGAGGTTAAACCCATTCACCAATATTGTGTAATCTACTGAGTCCATAATGACTTAGATTAATCATAATATATATCTTATACACACACACACACACACACACATATATATATATATACATATATATATATATATATATATATATATATGTATATATATATATGTATATATATATATATATATATATATATATATATATATATATATATATATATATATATATATATATATTATATATATATATATATATATATATATATATATATATATATATATACAAGCTCATATTATATTAATACTTCAAAAATATAATACAAGTGTCAAAAACATAACCCGAGTATGTATGCCAAGTCAAAATCTTCATGGATTAATCTAAAGATAAGTACACATTTTTCGGTCTATCGGTATTTTGAGAAGGTTAAACCCATGATTCAATATTATGTACGCTACTGAGTCCCTAATGACTTAGATTAATCATAATATATATTTCACACACACAGATATATATATATATATATATGCAAGCTTGTATTATATTAATGGTTCACAAAAGTATAATGCGTGTCAAAAATATAGCTCGAGTATGTATGCAAAGGAAAAACCTTCATGTACTAAACTAAAGATCTATACACATTTTTCAGTATATCGGTATTTTGGGGAAGTTAAATCCATAAACCAATATTATATACGCTACTGAGTCCATAATGACTTAGATTACTCATAACATATATTTTATATATACACACACATATATATACATACATACATACATACATACATATATATGTGTGTATATATATATATATATATATATATATATATATATATATATATATATATATATATATATATATATATATATATATATATATATATATATATATATATATATATATATATATATATATATATATATATATATATTTAAATTTATATATATAATAGGTTGACGGCCAAATGGTAGAACGCAGTCTTTTGTATGGAATGACGATTCGGTTTTCTTTGGAGTACGTGGGTTCGAATCACGCTGATGGCATGGACGTGTGTAGCCAATAGGAATCGTCTTCAACCAGTACGTACCAGTTTCCTTAGCATTAGTGTTGCGAAATAATAGACAGAAGAGTTCCAAACCAAAAACCAATAAATGTGTGTGTATGAGAGAGGAAGAGAGAGTATGTGAGTATTCTGATATCTTTGAGACATATATCCTTGCAAACAAAGATCTGTGTTAACATTGATAAAGTAAAAGATTTAACAGTGTTTTCCGTTGTTGAGAAAAGTGGTAACATGTTATTGCCCTATAGACCAGTTAAATGAACAGGTAATGGCAAAATACATAAGAGGAATTAGGTGGTGAAGACACTTAGAAAATATTCTTAGTTAAAATACGAAAAAATTCCACTGAACTGAATCTTTTTTTTAGCGCTGTACAGTTTGCCATTATTTTGGTTCATTTAACTTTTGGAAGAGAATTAGGCACTAAGGTATATTACATTCCTACAACTCTGAATGCTATAATTCTGCCACTTATTTAATAATTGGAAGAAAAGGAAAACTTTATGATTGGATTTAATATTGGATGAAAAGAAAGGCACCTAAACCTTAAATCCTCTCCTTTTCTTACCACCCCATATGCTGCAATTCTGGCACCTAATTATTGGTCTGAAAAGAGAATTTTAACCATGCAGCATTACAACATCAAAATAGGCTTTACTAGTAAAATGTGTACAAAATATAAAGCTGAAATCATTGAGTAATAAAATTTGGCAAGCTTATTCAATGTAGGTCATTATCGAAAAAAATATTAGAAGAAAAATAGGTGCTTCAAACTATTTTTCATTTCAGAAGCACTACAGTTAAATGATCCGTCGAATTGTTCTATATCCAGTCAGGGTGAGGAATGAAATTGGCAGTTTTTCGACACTTCGAGAGCTTTTTTAGTGATTATTACTAACCTAATTCTTTTATTTCATGTATGGTTCTCCGTTATGTAACAATGATATGATCAAACAGTAAGTTTGAGTTGGAAGATTATGATTAGTTATTTAACATTTTGCCCATGACGTAAAAGCTACAGAGAAATTTAGTTAAAATTTGCACACTGTTGAATAAAATAAATCGTATTTATATAAAAATTTTGTGACCCAATATATTTTAGGAAAAAAAAATTACATACTTCACATGTGACTAAATTTACTGTTTAATAGAATGTTTGACACATCTATAACTCTGATTGTTTTAACAATATCTGTAACTAAAACCGTAAAGATTGACAACCGGAATTTATGTGTTGATATTTGAATTTGTTATTGTTCACTGTGACAAGTTTGTAGATCATCTAGTCTTCAAACTCACTTAATATATGGATTTTTGAGTTATCTTAAAAACCTTATTGAAATCATTAATCTTTTGATAAAACTTTAATAATAACCAACTAGGCCAAAAGAAAACAACTTACTCCCAATGGAATTTTGCATTTATAAATATGTATGTTCTCGGGTTATAAATATATATGGTCTTATTTTAACATTTTATACATTGCGTAAAAGCTACACACAATTTAGTTAAAACATGCCCACTATGGAATATAGTAAATCATAAATGTCCTATTTATATAAAAATTTTGTGACCCACTATATTTTAGGAAAAAATAGGATATATTTCACATGTGACTACAATTATTGTTTAATAAAATGTGGGACAAATCTATAACTCTTATTTTTTTAACAATATCTGTAACTAAAACCGTAAAGATTGACAACCGGAATTTATGTGTTGATATTTGAATCTGTTATTGTTTATTGTGACATGTTTGTAGTTCCTCAAGTCTCCAAACTCATTTAATGTATGGATTTTTGAGTTATATAAATCTTTTGATAAAATTTTAATAATAACTCCCCACAACAAAAGAAAGCAACTTACTCACAATGGAGTTTTGCATTTATAAGTATGTATGTTATCTAGTTATAAATATGTATGTTCTTATTCTGACATTTTACACATTACATAAAAGCTACACACAATTTGATTAAAATATATACACTGTTGAATATAGTAAATCATAAACATCGTATTTATATACAAATTTTGTGACTCAATATATTTCAGGAAAAAATAGGACATAATTCACATGTGACTAAATTTACTGTTTAATAGAATGTGGGACACATCTATAACTTTGATTGTTTTAACAATATCTCTAACTAAAACCGTAAAGATTGACAACCAGAATTTATGTGTTGATATTTGAATCTGTTATTGTTCATTGTGACATGTTTGCAGTTATCATTTAATTCATTTAATAAATAGATTTTTGAGTTATTTTAAAAATCGTATTCAAATCAATAATCTTTTGATAAAATTTTAATAATAACCACCTGGACAAAAGAAAGCAATTTACTCACAATGGAGTTTTGCATTTGTAAATATGTATGTTCTCCGTTTTAAATTTTTAGTAGTTTAACAAGTTCATCGAGTATCATTTTTTAAGTTGTTGTTGTTTCTGGTGCCACTTGGTTAAACCAATCACGATTGAGCCATGCGCTGCTGGTATTACAGCAAGGGGTTGCGCATTTCGTTTTAACACGCACCTCAAGGGTGAAAGTACGATTTTCACTAAAGTGGGTCCTAGTAAATTTAAAGCAGGGATAAAGCAAAAGACCCACAGGATTGGCTTTCCACCCCCAGAGGTATTGATTGAGAATTTGGAAGACATTGTGAAAACGGATATATTTTATGTGCCCCAGTCACTTTTACCGAACACGGTGGATCTTAGGCCGGCCCCGCACCCGCACCCGCAACCGACTTGCATTGTCTTTGCATTGCTCTTTGCACTACTGTTTGCATTGATCAGCTGCATTGCCATTGCCAACTGAGCTACTGCAGCTCTCATCTTTTTAAATGGTGATTATCAATACCAAAATGCCTAATTTCATCTCGAATACTAATAATTCCATGCAGAGATTACTTCTTTTATTTCTTTTCGTGTGTCAAAAGACTTTTTTTTGGGGATAGATTCTACCTCTATTGTTTATTTTCAATGAAGAAATCGAAACGACAAATATGACATTAAGCCTTTTGCAACACAGTGAATGAAGGAATTAACAATAGTAGATTACGAAGGACAAAATAAATCATATTTTGGATAATCTATGATAAAGTAGCCGAACGATGGCCGAATGGTTAGGGTGCTGGCCTTAGACCGGAGTTCGTGGGTTCGAACCCCACTGTGGCATGAATGTTTGTAGCCTTTCGGAATCGGCTTTAACCCATGTTGGACCGCTGTCCTATAAACACGACAGCAAATAGAATTCCATTTAATAATAAAGTTATAAATATTTTCTGAGTGGATTTTATTTTAAGACCTTTAAAATAGACACACTTTATCATAGTTACAAAAAAACTGAGAAATCAAAATATATTGTATTGTAAAATTTATTTTTAGCAACCCCTTAAAAATTGTCATTTTTTAATCTTTAATTTTATATTTATTATTTTTTTAAGCATAGAGGAGGTTACTTGTAGTACTCCAGACATTGACATTACATTATTGAATAACGCTAGGTCCAGAAAACGGCATTATGACACCAAACACTTTATCCATTTTAACGATGGTTCTTCAATTGATCCACAAGATCGTTATTATAAAAATTGACCTTTTTATGACAAAATCAGCAGAACCTTGAAGCAGTTTGGTATATTTTCTGAAAATCTCACCATCGATAAAATAATGGTAAAATATTTTGGAAGGCACATTTGCACGATGTTAAGGAAAAATAAACCTGTAAAATTTTTATATAAATTTTGGGTATTAGCATCCTACAACGAATATCCTTTTTCTATTACCCCTTACCAAAAATGCCAGTTCGAGAACTGCAAAAGAAAAACAACAACAGTGTTCTTAAAATGTAATGTTGAACTTTGCTTTGAATGTTTTTCCAAATTTCCCCTATGAATCAGCCTAATGCAATGTAAGTGATATTTGTTAAACTTTAGTAATCTATTGAATCGTTGGCCTAATTATAGGACAGCTAATTACTTAAAAAATTAAAATTTATTTTTAAAATTTTGGTTTTATATGCATAGTTACGCCATATTAATGTTATGGATAAAATTTTAAAAAATTTCAGAAATATTTAGTTGGTGTGGTACAATATGGGTTAAGTAGTAGGTCCCGGTCTTATTAACCCTCTTGTTGCAAAAAGTAAACCGTAGCGCTCCAAAACCAAACCAAAACTATGGACAAAGTAAGCAATCCTATTGGCCTCTCTCATAGTATTTTATAGTATGTATATAAAATTTATCTTTAATATTGATACAATGTTACTACAATTTATCTGAGCACTGTACAATATTCATGGAGTAATTTGAAAGTTTTTTTCTGTCTTTCAGAATTTTTCAAAAAAATATATACCCTAGTCGTAAAGGACTCTTAATTGTTTTAACTGAATGAAAGCAAAGAGTTTAACAATATATCTTTTGTTAAGTACAGTAGAAATGTGTCATGTTTAACTTAGACAAATTAATGGAATACGTATTGAAGATACATATAGAAGATTCTTTGTAAATTAATGAAATATGAAAAAAAGACACTCATTAGGTAGTGATAGGCCCTTTTTACTTGGCTAAAGTTTGTCATTATATAGTTTGTGCCGATTTTGGTGATGAGAGAGGGGTGACTTTGGTTTGGAGAGATACGGTCTACCATTTTGCAATATAAGAGATAATGAGACTGGGATCTACAACTTAAAGCTGATTCCAAACTTTACGAACATCCAAGCCAGTAGTAGGATTCGAATAGCAGAAAGAGGAGGTTTTAACGCCTGACGTCTCCATGAGATTCTCTTTGCGGTCTGTACCAACAGTTACAAACTTTTTGGGCTTTACATTTGTTTTACTATTTCTCTTTTTTGGCCAAATTTCTTGGAATCTGAAGTTTGATTGTATGTATTTATATAATAGAGGTTAAAGTTCTTCATACCTTTAAATTTTACTAAAAACCTAACTCTTTTTCTTTTATCTCGTGTCATTATAAAGTTATCGTTATATTTAGATTATATTGTGGTCTCATTAGACTTGCTATAGTAATTTTAAATTCACTGTTGGCATATATGCTTGTTTATATACTAGAAATGAAAGCCAAATTTATTAAATTTAAAATTAGGTAAAATAATGTTTATGAGGAATTTAATAGTCTAAAGGGGAAGAGGGAAAATCAGTTTAAATATTTCAAATTTTCCCTTTGTAACGAAATTTTTATAATAAGAATATATAATGTTGTGAAATAAAACCTATAAGACATAAATTTACTAGAAAAAAATTTTTAGCTATACCAATATAATTTTATTTGATTAAAATATAATATTTGATAAAAGTTTAGTCATCCAGTAATATATTCATCAATTGCTTTTATTTTTTCATTTTATCTTTAGAATTTATACATAAACAAAAGTGGGTATTTATTTTCACCTACGTTAAATATTATTTATATAAGAGAATTAATTAAAATTATACAATGCCATAACAACTGCCGTAACTGTTTTACAGTAGTAATTCCTCTGTGACTCTGAAAATACTCTCATTTTCAAAAGCATACCAGCTTTATCCCAAACACATTAATAGAAAATCTCCAAAAATTTGAATAAAAAACAGATAAAAATAATGCACCTGAAACATTCTAAAATTATTAATTTAATTTAAAAATCCTGAAAATATTTGTAAAAGTTTAAAATAGAGGCGTATCACCAAAAAGAAGTTTCAGAGAAGTAAAATAACCATGTTATTCTAAAAATGACT
>CM063505.1:82035445-82067945 GCA_032207245.1 Pardosa pseudoannulata
GCTAATTACAGGAATATTTTCCTGTGAGTATTTTGTCAGTTTCACTTCACATTCTGTTATTCATCTGATATGGGTAGCTTAAATCTTAAAATAATTTCAATACTGTCCTATAAAGAAGAGTAAATGAAAAAAATGGTTTATGTACACCAAAACTGAGAGAATCAAAGCATCAAAAATACGAAGGATCGAATTTGAATGGATCTGTTCTTCGGTACCAGAGTTGGAACCCCATAGTCATATAGATGTCCTTAGCCATTTCGAATAGGTTTTAAGGTGGATCTGTACTTCCCATAGCGAATTCCTTTCGCTGCATATTAACACGTGGAAAAAATAAAATCCACACTTATGAATTTACACTTGCACATTTTAAATATTCTTTTAAATAATTATTCCATGGAAAAAAAACAGAAAATTTTCTGGGATGCTATCTTCTGTTTTTACTTTTTTTTTAAATTTATATCTGCTACATGTACATTTTCAAGTTTAAAAAAGAATATACTAAAATATCCCACAAATTCTTTAAAAATAAGTATATTTTTATAGATGTTTGTAAAAAAAAAGAGAAATTATCCTTCCTGGACAATCCGCTTTTCTATCACGTAATGTAATTTTTTTTTAAAGAATTCTTTTACTGCGAGCTAGTTTGAGTGTATTTTATTTTTGTACATAGTTTAACAATGAGTGAAAGGAATTCAATATAGTAGATACAAATCCACTTTAATGCCCAAAGCATTTCTGTCAAATATATATATTGGTGAATACCACAAATCTAAGTTATTATAAACTGAACAGAGTGAACAAATATGAAATTAAAACAACTTTAAATATTACAGCCTGAATTATTTAATATAAACTGTCATTTTAAGCCTCATAGGATGCCTTTATAAAAAAATTTATATAAGAGATTTGTTTGTTATCGCATGTAAACAGTACTTTAAGCTTTATAATGGATACAGCTATTTGTCGTGATTTCAGTCAAAGTATACGCCTAAAAAGTAATTTTATTTTCGAAACTAAAGAGAAAAATCTTGAAATGTCAATCGCAATGAAAAAATTTTAAATAATAGCTGATACTAAGAAATTTGTCAAATTTTTTTAATGGACTGCCATCTACCATTCCTTAAGTCTATCATGAGCTTTAGGTATACTTTTTTCTCTTGTTGTTGTTATTATTCATCCCTGTTGTATACGAAGTAATACACAAGGTCCAATAGAATACGTCACAGTAGCGATTGGTCCATGGGTAAAAGTAATAGGAGATAATATACTATGAGAGAGAAACAACGAGGGTTGAAGACTGACTTAATCTCAATAGATTCTAGTAATTTAGTAGCAGAGACCAAACAGAAGATCCATCCCCCAAGGCATGGCCTGTCACTCTCAGAGGTATTGTTTGAGAACTTGGAGGATACTGGGATCTCGAACATATTTTACGTGCCCCATTAGCCAGTCTAAAAACATGGTGGATTTGAAACCTTTAAATTACGAGATCGTTGCCTTTGCCTACTAAGCTACACAGATCATAAATGTTAGCTTCTCTGCTAAATGAAAGCTGCGATATTTAATACAGAATTACCTATACCATTATCTATGCTATGATGTTTAGATAAGTGAAAAATCTTATTCGATGTATATATAAATATTCATTTCACTGTATTCAATCAAGTAACCAAACCACTGTATTAAATCAAACCAAGCCTCGAGTTGTTTTGCTAAGAATAGGTCCTTGTAATTTAGAAGTAAGACAAAGCAGAAGACCCCCTCCCCAGGCTTGGCTTGCCACTTTCCCTTATATTGTTTGAGAACTTGGAGGACATTGCAGCCATGAACGTGCTTCCCTCTTTCATCAACTAAAGAAACACCTGTGGGTAGCTTTCCCCAAGAAAAAGTAAATGCCGATCTTTTAGCTTCCAAGAAAAGAAATGGGTAGTTCCTGATGATGAAGGAAATGTAAAACAAAATCCAAAGGAAAGAGGACCAGTTACATGTGTGCCCTTGTGCATTACAATTTTATTCTCATTTTTCCAGGCCAAATGATAGCCATTAAATTTATTTTTCTCTGTGAACTTATAAGGTTCTGTGAGAAGTATACTTCCCAGACCTAGAATTTAAATGTAAATATAAACATCGCCAAAGTAAGATATCTTTCCTTACACGTTATTTTTTAATTGTTAATAAAGCAAAAAAGGAGTAATTCAAAAGAAAAACAAAGGTCACACAAAATGAATATAAAGAGGAAACTCTTTGCGAGAAAATGTAAAAATTCTAGAAATTATATTTAAGTTGTTTCTAAAAAGGGGACATGGACATTAATGGGTTGAATCTGAAGTATTAGTCAAGTCACGCAATACAATATCCAGTAAGTAGTTCTAGCCTAACCAGTATAATTTCAGATCTGTCAAATTGTTGTCTGAAAGTAATCATTTACCTTAATTATCAATTTAAAAACAATATACTAGAAAATAATGGTATATGTTTAACATAATAGTTTGAATAGGGCATATTACTATTCAAGCTGTAAAGTCTTTATTATAACAATTTATTTTTTATTCAATATGAAATAAAAATTCCTCTGTTTACAATAAAATTTTTTTCTAGATAAGGGGAAACTATTAATGACTTTCTGTAAACACTTTATCCATATAAATTGAAATTAACGTGAAAGGGATAATAAACATTGACGTGTTTTTTGGTAGGAGAATCTTTCTAATTAGGATCGATTTTATAAAAATGATTTAGTTTTGCTATATTAAGCTGTAATTTATTTAACAAATACAAAACATAGACACCAAGTGGAATAAACATAAATCCACTTATCCAGAAAAAAAATTTGAAATTTGTAAAGAAGAAACTAATTTTTTATATAATGCAGAAGTTTAATATCATATTTATCCCATGAACCTCAATTAAATTAATAAGAATGAGTTATTTTATAGCATGATAAAGCTTATATAATTTTTTTTTAAATTTTGGATTTTTGACCAGTTTTTAAACTTTTTTAAATTTTACTTTTACTTGACAATGTTTTCGTATGGGAACACAAAATGTAATTAAAAGCAAAGTTTCACTAAAAGTGGTTTGTAAAAATTTTTAATGACAAAGACATGTTTGAAGTTCTATACAATAACTAGCTCCTAGAAATAAATTCTGCAACATACAGAAACTTTGTAGCTTTCTGTAGCATTTTTCATACAGAATTATTGAAAAGTTTTTTAAAAATATAGAAAAGTAAATTAGATTTAATAAAATAATACATGCTGATATCCTAATCTTTCACTTTAATGATAAAATATTAATATGGAAATAAAAAAGATAAATGCTTTTTCTTATAAAAAAGCAAACCTAGATATTCCCAAAAGGATCAATAGCACGTTTTAAAGCACAAAATTATTTCCATTTTTTTTTCAAATATTAAAACACGTGAAAGATATCAATTTAAAAATAACTAACAATCATTTTCGGTAATATTTCTTAGAGTTGCAGTTAATTTGTTAATTCATCTAAGCAAATTTTAATGTTTTTCTGTACTTTACAATACATCGTTTAAAATGATAAAGTATTAGATATCTTTAAAGTTTAGGTTTATAGTACAAAAGAGTATTGTAAATGTATTTTTAATTTGATATAAACATTCAGTTTTCTATATAGATACCTCAAAAGTTGTTTTGCGAGTAAATGCGTTTAAAAGTTTTGGTTTGGTGCATATATTTCTATTACTTTTAAAATATACTATGAGAAATAATAAAACTAAATATTTTTTAAACTTAGAGCGTAATTGTAGAAATTTGTAAAAAAAATATCCTAAAAAAAGCATAACTTTTTATTTTATAATGGATCGGATAAAATCTGTTATAATGAAATCTTTAGTTTAGAAAGGTCCTGTGTTTCCTTAACAAAAAAATTACCTTTAACTATTAAACAGATATGTATAATCCCCGGTGTGTCATTACTGATAACAAAAAGCTTCACAAAAATATTGATTCCTTTTAAAGAATTTCTATGAGCTCTTCATACAAATTGAAAATAACGGGTAAAGAATCCTGAAAATTGAGCATCTAGACACCACAGGTGAGATTACCTTTTGAATAAACAAAAAAGGAATATTAAAATAATGTAGGGCACGAGTTAAAAATCATTTCATACTTTACCCAAGGCATTGTTACAGAAAAAGGAAACAACCATATCCATGGAGACAGCGACAAATAGAAACAGCGTAGTTCATCAATATTGACTGATAAATATCACATTTCAAGGCTTAACTTTCATGACCCAATTTTCATATATCTATCAAATGTTAGTTTATAAAATTTAAAGTCGGGAAATTAACCCTTTTAATTTTTAATATTAATTAAAATTAAGTGACATAGTATTTCCGATAATAACAATGAATATAAAGCTGTAAATATCAATACGTTGCTATGCAGATATCCATATTTTAATCTATATACGTATGTATATATTTTACTTTTTTATATACAGATTCATTCAGATTGTCGGAGATTAAACAATTTTACAAAGTAAATATTTGACACATTGAATAAAAATTCTGTCATTTTTAAAATCTACCAGCCCAAGGATATGATGGTCTCCTTTTTCAGATAGCATTTTTATAGGTCGATGATAAAGGATTAAACACAGATATTAGTCTTTATACCACGAAATCAAATAATAGCTAGATATAAAAGTGTATAAAATTATATAAATATCTATCTATCAATCTCTCTCTCATATTATATTCAGGGTGTCCCAAAATGACCGCATAAACTCTGCACATCTAGATTCCTCGTTGGAAGTACATAAAAACTGCCCAAAGAAGTGGTTCTGTACCATGCATAGTTTACGAAAAAATACAAAAAACAAAGTATGACGTCACTGCCAGTGAAAAAAAACACTTTATTGAACATATCAACAGCACTATATGTACGGGCATACTCCCTAACAGTTGATAAGGCATTTCCATTACATCGGCCTTACATCAGGTACCTGTCACAGTAGTCATGAACGGAATACATGGCCACCATACGAAGACTACCGGTAGCTGCAAGATGCAGCCTTTTATTTTCTCAAACAGATCCATGGAAATATCGCGTTTGTTGATATGTAAATTTTTAAACTTGCACTGGAAAGTGACGTCATACTTTATTTTTCATATTTTTCTCTTAAACTATGGATCGTACAGGAACAATTCTTTGGGAAGCTTTTATGTATTCCCAACGAGAATCTATCTGTGCAGGATTCGAACCCACGAACTCCGTATGCGGTCATTTTAACCAATCGGCCAGCGTTCGGCGTTATTTATATATGTAAAATAAAGTATATATATTTCTTATATATATATATTGTATATTTATATATATATATACTCACTCTCTCTCTCTCTCACACACACACACACACACACACATATATATATATATATATATATATATATATATATATATATATATATATATATATATATATATAAATATAATCCAGGATTTATACAACTTCTGAACACATTTGAAATTATAGCCCCTTATATTTTTACTTGCCCGGGCTTCTGGATAAGGAGAAGACTAAGTTACCAGACTATTTAAGTATATTACAATCTAACAATTTTGGTAAAAAGGAACAAACACAGTTCGTAGCGAAATTTAAACTTTATTCATTAATTGCTCCACTCTAAGTGTCCTTTTTAGAAGGTGTACGCTAGCCACACGCCGCCATGTATGATATTTGACTGTTAAAATGTACAAAA
Organism: Pardosa pseudoannulata; assembly: GCA_032207245.1. NCBI lineage: Eukaryota > Metazoa > Arthropoda > Arachnida > Araneae > Lycosidae > Pardosa > Pardosa pseudoannulata. The sequence goes on from CM063505.1 coordinate 82,041,186, forward strand.
GTCTCAATGAATAAAGACATTATCAAGACATAATTGACTTTTGAATTCTCTTTGTCTGGTCATATATATATGTGTGTGGTATGATCAGATTAACCACTTCGTTACAAAAAAGACTGAAATGAGTTTCAAGCATAATAGAACTCGGAGTAACGGAAGTATAGCTTACCACTTCCTTCTCCTACCATGTCACGAATGACGTTTTGAGTGCACAGTTGGTATTGTCCATTTTACAATAGAAACCCCACTTGCTACATAGGTGGTCTTCATTACCTTAGTAACAGATAGATATTCAAGAAATTTCATTTTAGTTTTCAGAATATATATATATATATATATATAATATATATATATATATATATATATATATATATATATATATATATATATATATATATATATATATATATATATATATATATATATATATATATATATATATATTTTGTGTGTGTGTGTGTGTGTGCATGTGTGTTTGTCTATATACAGTAAAAAATATACCAGCATTTTACAGAAAATTTAACACATATTTGGAAAGTGTATTGGGAAAATAAGCATATTTGAAAATGTCCTCAATATTCCAAATTTTTTGTGTAACTTTAGTGTTACGAGAGGTATATGTTTTGCACTAAACATTATTAAGAATAGAAAAGAGTTCTTCCGAACAACCCTAATATAAAATTATATATATATATATATATATATATATATATATATATATATTATTATGTATATATATGTGTGTGTGTGTGGTTTTTTTTTTTTTTTTTTGAGAGTTTTTTAATATCCTTAAGTTTTGCTTTAATCAATACTAACCGTATTATCTTTAAAAAGTATACAAACAAATTTGTTCATGTTTTCTATAAACCATTTCTAAAAACTAATTTTTGAAAGGAGTTTATTTGTTTAGAAACACGTATCTAATGTATAAAGATATGGAGTAAGGGGTATCAGGGTATATAACGTAACCCCGAATTCGTGATTCTCGATAAAATCCCATCTATAAATACCTCAATCGTATCATTACTTTATGAATATTTTATTCTATTTAACGCAATGGATGTTAAACAGTTATGGTTTTGTAAACCTTAAACGTATATAAAGTCTATTGTTCTGTTTGTAAAAAATATTTAGTTTAATTTTACATTTTTAAAATTTAAAGTATGCTTTAAGAAATTAGTGCAGTATAATGATTGAAAAAAGGGTTGTTATTGTTGAAAACACAATTTCTCCAATGGGAAAAAAAGTGTAAAATAAATAAAAGCCCTTTTTTCTTTTAAAAAGTTATAAAACGGATAAAATAATATTCCTTCTTCTATCCAATAACATAAAAAAATTTATGATAAAAACAATAATTTGCTGTATATATAACATTAGTGATACGTAAATTATATAAGTACATTCAATGCAATATTACTAAAAATAATATATATATATATATATATATATATATATATATATATATATATATATATATATATATATATATATATATTGTACTTTTATGAAATATGAGAGTTCTTCAATTTAGTATTTAGACATCTTAAATTTCAAAGTTCTCTGGTAGCATTAAGTAAAGCTCATTATTCTACAGGATTTTGGATATTTTATCTGTGTCCAGGTGCACACAAGATCACAATAACTCAGCCTTGAGAAAAAGTGGTTCCAATATATGCCCGAACAAAGGATTATTCGTTGAAAAAGACACAAATTTTGTTTTGGGTGGTGCAAAATTTCCTTTCAATAGACAAAAGTAATCCCACAACAAATAAATCTTGAAATATGGAATTCTTTGAAAATCTGGGTTTCAGAAAGGGGGCGATTTTCGTATTTTGGGAAACTATTCTTAATCTATGGCTTGTACCGGATGAGTTACCAGATTGTTTAACTAAAGATGACCTATCCACCAAATAGGAAGCTGAAATGAAACTTTAAATAGAACAATTCCAATAAAATGTATTCAAGAAAAGGAAGTAAAAGTTCATAAAGCATATATGAATTTTAAAAAAAGGCATATAACGAAAGGAAATAGATTTCAGAAAATTTTCAGTTAAAGCTAAGTATACTATCAAAAATTACATACCAGAAAACTAATTTGTAAATATTTGTTTAAACAGATTTTTTTTTCCAATTAAGACTCTAATATTTTATTTTTCAATATTTTTCTTTTTTGTAGAAAAGGATATGAAATGTGAGTATAAATTTAAATGTTCTAGAAAAAAATATATGCTCATATCAAGGCTCCCTTTCATTACTATCTAATCAAAATATATAGGGTTCTAAACTACTCAATTTAATATTTTGTTAAATGCTGAAATCATTCTTTCACCTACGTGCTTTTACTAGATATAGGTATGGTTTAGTTTGGTTTACTTTTCAGAGCAAAGTCTACTTTCTTATACCATACTAGAGATTATAAGATTAGGCCTTGCTACTTAAAGCCTATTCCAAAGAAATACGAAGTTCCACACCTGCAGTGGGGTTCAAACTCATGATCACCTGTACCAAAAAAAAAGAGCCTTTCCCGTTGACTACTAGATATTAAAAAAAGCATTTTGACCATTAGATCAAAACATACTCTTCCTCACCCACTTAAAGAGATTTTTTTGTGTTTTTTAAGCATATTTCATGCATGCACTCTTCATAGAAGAAAACGTGGTGGCCAAGATGTTGACTATTATACAATTACATGCTCTTCAATACCTATTTACCGCATCTTCTTTTTACAATTGAGTTATTTTATATATTCATGCGTAATACAAGAATGCTCTGGGAAAAATATATTACCCTCTGTCCATAATAGCAATGTTATGTTAGTATGAATATTGTGATTGAAACGCAGGGAAGGATCATGTCTACGACATCCAAAAAACTTAACATCTTTTCCATTTTTCTTGTAACAGTTAGATTAGTCTTAAAAATTATGAGATATTAGAATCAGTTAAGGTCACAGAATAAAATCATTCTTTATGAAATATTTAAAGGATAGTCATACTATCTATTTTGACTACAAATAAAACACGTTCTGTATCATTGCATGTGTTTGTATATACACACACATATATATATATATATATATATATATATATATATATATATATATATATATATATATATATATGAAAAAATAATCACATATCAAGAATTTAGATATGATCTTTTATATTATGGCACACAAATGAAGAGAGGTTTATATCGTATAACGTTTTCAATAAAATCGTCTAATATTTATCTTTTCTATCATAAAATCATTGACTTATTTTGTATCATTCACACTTTATTATTAAGATTATGTTAACATTCCATTGTTAATAAATTTAATCTGAATTTAAAATTTTACAAGTAGAAAATGGCGGGTAGGCCTAAATTTCCATTAGAGTCTACAATTTATTTTTACAAAGAGTTAGTTCCATTCAGAAAATAAAAGTTAGAAAAGAGGGAATTTTAGAATGATAATTTGGGTAATAATCTTTATATATCACACAAACACACACTATATATATATATATATATATATATATATATATATATATATATATTATATATATATACATTTGTGTGTGTTCACAGAAAATGAAAAGGTTGATGATTCTGTTTAGAAATTTAAATTATTAAATTAACGAAAAAATCCTCCTCCCCCAAAAGGTACAAGCATTCCAAAAATTAAATATTTGCACATTAAATTGCAATTTGTAAAACTTAGGGGTAAGTTTTAAGTTTAGTATGAGACTATAAGCAAAATTTTACCCAAATCAGAAATGACAGAAATCTTAATTTAATCACTAAGAGGAAAAAATATGTGATGATCAGGCCGGAACGTGTCTTAGCTCATTTGCATATTACGCAATAGTACGTCAGTACTAAGACTCCCTTTAACCAAAATAACATTCTTTTCCCCCATTTTGATATCGCTGTCTTAATTTGAAAGTTAAGGAAAATATTACAAAGCCAGAATTGAAAAACCAGTCTGTATTACTTGAAAACAGCTTTCCCCTTCGAAATTATATTGTTGCAGTAAAGTTTTCATATCTTTTCGGGAGGGGGGGAATTCAAAAATTAACACTTGAAATGTTAGTTTGTCGAAAATATCCTAAACGGTATAATATAACCAACTTCATTTACAAGATACCTTCTTAGAACATAGTATAAAAAAATAAAGAAAAATACAAGGATAAAAATAATTATAGAGAAATAATTTTTATTACAGCATTTCTCTGAGAAAGTACAGAAAGGACATTGATGCATTTGGAAACATATCAAAAATTAACAAAATTATAAAATGAAACTGTCATAATATTAAAATAAAGAAGTAAAATATTTAAAAACTTTGCTCGTTTCCGCGCCACCCAAGAGGTAGAGCAAAACGGCGCGCTTTTTTTTAAGTGGTATCCCCCGAAAGGCCTAATCCACTGTTATGGAGTCTGGTACAAAGATAATTTATCAATTGTCAAAACTTTAATTATTATAAAATCAGCCTTATGTTCAACATTCTATAACTTAATTACAGAGAGCAAAAATATATAAGCTACTAAGTTTGTTTCTTCTTGGGTTTCAGGACAACATGTATAAATAGTAAACTTCAAATGACGGATTAAAATTTCTCTAGAACCGAAAAACATCATTAAGTTTTCGTAAACTTGAAAGAAAAATACGTAAATTTTGACCTTTTATATTTTACCTCTTAATAAACTTGTATAAGAGAAGGCAAATAATAATTATTCCAATTTTGAAAATGAATATTTTACCTATTAATAACTTTATAACGGCAAATGATGGGAAATAATTAATTTTAATTTTGAAATTTTTCCATTATATCCACACTTCGTAAATTTTAGCAGAGAAAATATGTATTTGTAGGCACCAGAATTAATCTGAATTGAAAATTTGATAAGTAGGGAATGGAGGGTAGGCCTAAATTCCCATTAGAGTCTACAATTTATTGTTGCAAAGAGTTAGTTCCACTCAGCCAATAAAAGTTAGCTTATATATAAGGTAGCTTACCTCAGGTAAATTTTTCTTTTTCTCATTAATTGCTTCAAGTTAAAGAAGATTGAGAATTTAAAAATATACCAGACACCATAAGGGGACATAGCACGCTTCTACTTAAAAAATTTTAATTATGTCATCATCATTAGATACCATAATCATTAGGAAATATGTCCCCTGAACTACAAATGCAAACAAAGTAAAATAAGGAAATAATTACAAGATTACACACAATACTAAAATTAGCACAAAAGATTATGAAATGACATATGAAATAAAAATTATATTACATAATTATTTACAGTAATTTTTTTTTGTCTTTTTATAAGTTTTTTAAATTTTTTTTATTTTTTTTGTTTTTTATATATTATAAACACTGATGAATATATCGATAACTTAATGCAGATATCGATTTGAATTACATTAGTTAGCTCTCAACCAAGAGCTCTCAAGAGTGATACAAGACACCACATCGTCTGTTGTTACATCCGTCTTGAAACACATAGCATTAAATAAAACTACAAACACAAAGTAAAATCACAAAATAATTGCTAGGTTGCTCTACAAGATTAATATTAACATACTACAGTAAATTATATTACATTTAAAATTATAAATATATTGAAAAAAAATAGCATTTAAATACGGTGCTGGGATTTTAGGAGAGCCTCAAATATATTTAATTAAAAATAAGTACTGATCTAATATTATGAATATTAGCTTTAAAATATACTTAATTGACACTAGTGAGATCTAAATAAATTAATTTTGTATTTAATCTTTCTTAAAGGCTCAAAAGATTGAAAAGTAGCCGAAATTTTGAATGATTTCTAATGACTCTAGACCAACTAACAGTTAAAAAAAATTAGCATGTGTGCTACCTAGCAGCATTATTTTGTCGTTTCGTTCTGTAAATGTATAATATAAAATGAAGCTTTTCATAGTAAAAAAAGATTACAGAATACTTCACACATGATGAAAATGGTATAACAATATTTACATTAAATGAACAACATTATTTGAGTTTTGGTGCTCTATTTTCAGAAATATATAAAATATTTTTAACCCAAGGATTCTCGAGTATTGGTCAATTCCCTTCACCATTCTCTTTACAAGATTTTAATACAACAAACCTATACCTAGAAAATCATTCTTTTTTACGGATAATTTTCCCCTGAATTATTGTTTTCGAGGAAGTTTCTCTAGGTAAACCTCTATGTTTTAAGAGAATAGTAGTAATGTTATATTTTAACTTCATTGCAATATATTTATTGAAAAAATCCCATGTAAATTAGATGAAAATGCGTTTGAGGTGCAACTGCTGTCGGTAGCAAATTGAAGATTACACAAACCCTAACATCTTAAAAGTAGTGTCGTGTTTAAGTATTGATAAAACTGGAGAAATTTTAAATTTACAACTTATGCCTTTACAATCTATGTGAAGAATATATTCAATATTATTTCTTTTTTTTAATTAATAGCTATAATAAAAGCTATACCAGATTTATATTTTAGATTTTATATTTCCTTTAATGAATGTTAACATGTAACAGAGGAAAAAGCTGGCACGAAATATTAAATGTTAGTTAAATATAAATCCACCAAAAATTATTTGAACAGAATTAAAAGCAAATACGTTGAGAAAACTCAAAACCTTTTACCAACAAGCACGGGTCACTTACTTTAGGAGATTGAGATATCGTTTCGGTGATTGTTATTTATCAGAAACCTTAAAGATGTATCAAATCCTAGAATGATTAACGCTAAAATGTGTATATCTGAATGTAACTGTAAGTACCTTTACCTAATTAAACAAAATTCAAATATTAGATCTAAATTATTTTTGAGTATGATAACAATAGTAATACCTACACAAGTTTCCCTACAAAGGTAGGCATCCAGATAACATTTTAAAAGTAAACTGGATGCTCAATAGTGCATCAGTTACAGCCATAGTAAGAGGCTAAATAAGGGTACTATAAAGGTAATACTAACAACCACAAATTGATTACACAGATATCAAACATTAGATCTATATTCCTTTTAAGTGTGATAACAATGAGGTTATCAACTGTGCAACCGACTCACTGAGAGGTTGGACAGAAAGTCTATATTTTGAATGTAATATGGCTGCTCAATGGTATCTGTATAAGGACCGTAGTCAGAGGATGAAGGGGGGGGGGTTCCAAAGAATCGAGTATGTCAATCACTTTAATCTGAATCAATTTAATGATTACATTTTAAAATTGATATTAAAGAGCATTTCAAAATAAATTATATTTTAATTGTATACTTAACGGAATTCAATTTTTAAATAAAATTTTTAATTAATCGAGTAATTTAAAAATTATTTTTTAAAATTTCTACACAATTACGTTAATATATTCCACAAGAATGTTATTAGAACTTAATAAATCAAACTTTAAATTTAAAAATATTTTAATGCTATTCTCTGTCATTGAGGGGTATTCAAACCAAATTCTGAATAGATATTTTAATAGTAAACAAATTTAAGTCAGATACTATAATAATGAATTTCTAATAAGTTAAACATTCTAACAAGATTATTAACTTAATTACCATAAAACTTTTGTTACACAATTATGTAACATAAACTGAAATCTAAAAATATAGTACACAAAACTCATTTACACATAAATTAAATGAATAAAGCCAATCAAAGTCTCAAATTACTAAGCTGGAACACAAAATTAAAAGATTTTCTTATAAGCATAAGAAAATGGAGTCAATTTTTACAGCTGCTTTAAAGATATAATGCTACTATATCTCTTCCATTCTATACTACATTATCAAATCATTATACTATAATTCAAAGAATTCTATAGAAATTCCATATACTTTAAATATGTGGAAAATATTTATCTAATAAGAATATTTTTCTATTTTCTCATAAAGAAGAATTAAAAATTGATTTCTCTTAGTATTCTGTTAAAACACGTTTAATAACTAGAAATACTTAACCAATCTACTCATGAAAATTTAAACAAATAAGAACGGATTAGAAAAGAACATTTAAAAATTTTCATATCTATTGAAATTCGTTTATTAACTTTTAAATGTATGCATATATATATATATATATATATATATATATATATATATATATATATATATATATATATATATATATATTAATCTTAGAAGTACTATATTAGTTCATTATTAATTTAGTAAAAATTATTGATTGGCTTTTTACAATCAGATTATAAAATGTAAATTAAGAATGGTATCAAAAATACAATTGAAATTCTCCAAAAATAGACATACTACCATAGCAATGTAATGACATACTGATCAGCTCAACTTAAAATATTTCTGATGCTCTTAGGAAATTAATTCATACATTCCTAATTAAACTTAAAAGTATAATTAAATTTTTAAGCCATGCAATCATTATAAAAAGGTTTAACTAAAGTAAATCCATAAAAGTTAAATTGAAAATTTTTAGGAAACTTGCGGTTAAATTGATAAAAATATTTTTGATTTCAAACTATATTCATGTTATAAGAATAAAGTCTTTGATTTTTTCTTTACCTGACATTACTTCCTTAATTAAATATTAAAATCAGTATGTCATTAAAAAAACCAAATTGAATTATGTACTATAATAGAGATAAAGTATGAAAAATGGAAAAATCTATGAAAACGTCTATTATTTTACAGAATGAAATATTGTTATATTAATAGAAGAATAATAGAAATCCATAAATTTTTCCATGCATACTACTAGCTTTACCTCCAAAATATATGAAATACATCATTACAAAGGTAAAAGACAATAGAAAAAAGATACAAATGTAAAATGTACATTAAAATATATACATACAACGAAAATATTCCGTTTGTAAACACAATGAAATTTCTTACAAAGAATACCTTTACAGAGCTCTACTCTGTGTTTTCCATATGTTATTTGTTCAAGTTCGTTTTACAAATGAAAAAAAAACATTCCATTATACCAGATAAAACCGTTTATACATTCACAAAGTTAACATGCACTTAATTAAATGTAAAATTTAATGCGTCATCAGGGATCTTTCCAGAGTTTTCACAGGTCTTTTTTTTATTGACAAAAATCTAATCATGATGTTATAAACTCAAATAAGATCTAAATGTACTTGTGATACTGTACAATTTAAGGAATTAGAAATTAGTATTAATCTGAAGATATTAGAGAAATTCTTAAAAACATTATTATGCATAAATACATATACATTTACGTATATGTAAATACGTATACTAAGTATATAAAAGATTTTAAATAAACATTACAGATATTCAATCTATTCAGTTTTAAGTGAAAAAATATATGAATCCTAGAACTTTAAATAAGGATGAAAAATTACTTTGATTACTGTATCTCAGAGTTACAAATGTCAAATTTTAGCAGTGGTCATTTATAAATCAAAAATATTGTAAAGGATCTGTTTAAAAATTGATATTTTGTGACAAATGTTTAGCATAAAATATTTCATGAAATATTCTTTCCTTCATGAAAGACCAACATCTTGCCTAAACCAACTTTTGATCATTCTTTATAAAAATCCCTATGTCATTAAATTCAACATTTAATCAGTTATAAAGACCTGAAGTGAAACAACACGTTACTGAAATCCTATTTCTATTAGAATATTTATAAAATTTCGTAATAGAGTAAACTTTAACAGAGCTTTATTGTCCGAACTATTTGCAGCTTCCTTCAGCTTCTTTTGCGACAGATGAAGTAAGTAATTAACATTTACCTCCTCTGGGGGATTAGCTTGGACGTCTAACCAAGCCAAAAATTCCGGATCGTTCAAAACATCTAACATCGATTCTTGGACAACGCCGGAAGGAGGTGATGCAGTTTCCATGTTGAAGTCAGTATCGGGGTCGAAGTCCAAGTTGAGGGGCACATCGAAGTCGAAATCTAACTCTATATCCCAGTGTGCTTCGGTGGAAATATTGTCTCCATTCACCTCGTCAGCGTGGTGTCTCTTTGTAGGAGAAGAAGGGGGATTCTCAGATTCTCTTTTGACACCTAAGAATCCGTCTAGATCTAAAAAGGAAAGAGAAAAATGTCAATCGTTAGTAAGACGTCATGGTAGCAGTTATTAATCGTTAATACAAAGCACTGAAAATTCGATACTCTGAGACTAAAAATGTAATTATAATTTATGTGTGTTCACGTGTATAATAACTGATGTAATAACTGAAGACAATGACAACATTAAATATTAAGATAATTGATTTTATATGAAATATTGTGTAAAATTAGTGAGCGATAAATTGTAAAAATTTTTAAATAATGATTTATACTACAAAAGGAATAGTTCAGTTAATTTAATCCTAAACAACGGAATTTAAAATGAATATGTACTAATACAATCATATATGTATATAGATATGTATGATTTTTTTATATATTTACATATGAATAACTACATAAATATATAGATATATATATATATATATATATATATATATATAAAGAAGAAAAATGCAATATAATAATAGCTATATGTTAAATTATAAGTCGAAAACTCTTCAAGTCATAACTGTTTAATTAAAATTGAGACTACGTAAACCTGATGCAGTTATTAGACGGTAATGCATTATACTAAAAATATGAAACTAAACCATATAAGGGAAACTTATGTATGTGTGCATATATAATACTAAAAAACTATATAATAACCAAAAACTATATTGTTACTATGTACTATGAAAAATAGGAAAAACACCTAAGAAATCTTCTACATCTAAAAAAATGGACAAAAATGCCAATCCTTAGCACGCAATTTTCATCGTTAATTTAAAGTACTGAAAATTCGAAACTTTGAGACTAAAATATACAGTTATAGTTTATTTATTGTGTGTTCACTTGCATATTAAGTGATGTGATAACCGAAGATAATAACTATAAATGAATTTATAAATTAAAACTGTGTAAATAGAATTAAGATTACTTATAATGGGAGCAATTATTGTCGGTATTTCAAAATAAAAAAAAGGAAAATCTTTAACTCAAACATAAAATGGAAAGTAATGATTGTTTACATATATAATAAAAAGAAAAAATATATAATAACGGAAAACAATAATATTATATTATAAGAAATTTGACTTCAGGTGAAATATTATATTAATGAGAATAATCATAAAAATTGATAAAATTATTGTTAAATTATTACATGAAATGTACAATATAGTTAATTTAGGTATTAAAAGCAAGTCTTTCGAAAAGATATGTCTTTCAAAAAATAATTAAATAATTTATTAACTACCTTGTATATATATATATATATATATATATATATATATAGATAGATAGATAGAGAGGGATATGCATATAAATAACATAAATAAAAAGCTATATGCAATTTAATAGAACCCAAAATATTACCTACATTTCTTTTGAAAAAAAAAACTAAATCGGAAAAATATCATAATAGCTATAAATGAAGGTGTAAATCTTAAAATTCTCAAGTTATAGATATTTAAAAAAGTCAAAAAAACTTATATGTGTAGCAATTATTAATCTTTAATGCCAAATGCTACAAATATAAAAATATCAAAATAAAATATGTAATGATAATTTATATATGTGAGTTTTACATACAAGTGTATTTAGATAAATTATTACGTTATATATATATATATATATATATATATATATATATATATATATATATATATATATACATATATATATATATATATATATATATATATATATATATATATATATATATATATATATATATATATATATATATATATATATATATATATATATAAATCTGAATGATAACCGAAAACGATAAAATTAAGTTAGAAGACTATAATAATAGTTATACATCACAAGAAATAAAATTTTAAATAAAATTAACAACTTAAATATGTATACAAACTCAAATAAAAATATTACATACCTGCAATAAAATCAGATTTATCGTTTGAAGACATGTCTCCCGTTTGGAACTGATACTGCAAAGCAAAAATGCAATGGAAAACTAGTTAGCTATGCACAGATACTATTCAAGCGAAGAACGTGCAGAAACGATATTGAAGACTCGAGACTGACCAGAGCAACACGTCTCAAGAGTATGAAGGTTTGACTGACCAGCTTAATTCGTCCAAAGCGTTGTCATATATCACCTGGTAGGTCTTAAGAATCCTATGTGAACTGATAAGGAAATTGTCAATTCTTATTGGCTAAAGGGCTGTATTATCCCTTCTTCTTATCCAATCAGGAGTGTTTAATTTGCATATGAGTTCCCTTCCCTACCCCAAAGAAATACAATGTTACTAGTTAACGATATGAAACATCAAAACGAAAATAATATATTATCACGGTGAAAATTAACTTTTATACTTTTAAAGAAATTGATGTTCTATATCTTCAAAGCTAAAGATATACTCGAATCTTAGAAAACATTATTTTTAAAATATAAAATAATTAAAAAATTTAAAACACAAGAAATGAAAATTTACAGACAAAAATATGTATTTTCTACAAACAAAAAAGGCATAAGTCTTATGTTGTAAATTAGATTGCAAAAAAATTAACTTTACATAAACAATATGAAACTACCTGAATGAGCATCATAGGTTCTGAAAAATTTTAAATATTAATTAAATCTTACGTGCACTTGAATTAAAACAGTATATAACTAATCAATTTTTAAAATAAACTAATATGTTTAGTTCAGTGTGTTACAGCCTATTTTTCTTCTATTTTTTATATTGTTACACAAAAGCTAATGAGACCCCCAGTTACTCGTTAAAGCCAATTCTAATGGGTATCCCATATAGCACTGGGTATCGAAGCAGTTTACTTCTGTTTAGAAAGACATATTTAGGAATCGTCTAGCCGTGACATTGGGATATGAAAATTATGTTTACTTTCGACATCTCATGGAAATTCTATGATAAAATTGTGTTAATTGAAATGCTGGAGGATAACAACAATAACTTCAGATAAGACCTTATCTGAAAAAAGCGTAAATTACATATTTTTTTTAGTATGATGCAGATATCAATCACGGTGATACAAGGGTTTAAAAGTTAATAACAAATATTTGCAAAATATAATTAGCAGAAGGACTTTTTACGTTTAAAAAAATGAAGGGTAAAACAATTGAAGTAGTCTAAATAAAAGCTCGTTGAGGCCCTGATTATCGCACGGGCACTTGGGGCACGTGCCCTGGGCACGAAAATTTTAAGGGGCTCGAAAATTTAGTCGATTGCTTGAAACACATATTAAGTGGGGGGAAATTGCAAACTTACGCTACCATCGTTAAGTTTTAATAAATTATTGTACGAGGTAATTGTGTTTGTCATGAACTATATTGTTTCTTATTTACTTTAATTTTACTGTTATTTACCTGATAATTAATTCCCTCAACAAACCTGGTGCTCTTTTTATCCTATGGGTTATTGCATATTTATAAGACAGATTATTAGCAACGTACCACTATAAACCATTAAATCATCTCATCAATTTAAATTATTTTTAATTCTATTATTATTTATTTTCTGCACCACAGAGTTTGTGAGTGTGACAAGGTAAAAATAAAAAAGTGGGTCACTCTAGGTCTTTAAAAGTCCTTAATTTTTAGCATGGCTAAACAGAGATAATAATGATTACGTAAAATAAAAATTTGGTGTTTTTGATTTTGAATATTACTTTAAAGCTAATTAATTAAATATGTTTGCTAATTCAATGTTATAATTTTTATATGACTGTAATTATGATATTAACTTGTAGCTATAAATTTGCAATGGGGGTGGAGGGCTCAAAAATTGGATTGTGCCCTGGGCAATAAAGTATCTTAGTCAGGCCCTGAGCTCGTTACTTATAAATAAAATATCTTATCATGCTTTAATCGGATATACATTTAATCGGAATGACATTTTTAATCGGACATTGTACCAGAAAATGGTCAAATATAGATATTATATTAGGTTAAAATTCCAACCTTTGTTCAAACCTTCGATGTATATGGGGAAAAGGATATTATACTATACAAAAACGCAGATCAAACATTGTATATAGAATCCGAAGTAAAAGCTCGTTATAGATAAAAATGTCCTGTATTGAGTGTTATACAATTAATTTTTAAAAAAGAGACTTCCAGAGAGTTTTACTTTGTATGAAACGACATTTTAGTACTTAGTGAACATAGAATGCTATCTAAAGACACTATAAATAGTGAAAACAAGTAAATTCTGGTACCGTAAATTTTATGTTATTCAGCATTTACTTCCTGCAATATGAGCAAATGGTTGAGGGGTTATTCGTTTGTGCTTTGACATCTCACCCTCAAAAAACATTTAAAAAAAATAATTTTTTCCTGTTAATTAAAAATGTTTATTTAAATTACTGTGCTATAGCAAAGTTACAATACGTGATAATATTATATAGCGTATGAAAAAATTTCTCGGGTAATGCTACATTTTAAAAAAGTTTTGAAATTTCGTCTGGTATAAAATTTGTACCCATCCGAAATTATTTTCTAGATGCGGCATTCTTTACATGTCTGAATCCCTACGCTGGCATTGTAACCTACATGGGGTAATCATATTGACGGACTGAATCATATTTTGTCAGATCATTGAAAGAGAGTAGGGAATTTATTTTAGGTTCTAGTCAAGTTTCTTGTTATATATATGTATATATATGAGGTGAAAATTTATATACCTTCATAAAGTTCGGTTCTTCATAACTGAAATTCTGAAGCAGAAGCACTTTCCAAGGGAGTTTTGCCGAACGATGGCTGAATGATTAGAGTGATGGCCTTCGGTACCGGAGTGAGTGGGTTCGAATCAATGCAGGCATGAATATTCGTAACCATTCGGAATCGGCTTTAAGCAGTAGGTCCCGCTCTCATTAACCCTCATGTTCCAAAAAGTAGACAGTAGCACTCCAAGCCAAACCAAATCAAAAAGGTTTTTGCCCCACCCCCTAAATTAGTCTAATTCGTCCTCATTTAAAATTGATATTTCTTAAAAAACGTTGTAAATGGTATATAAACTAACGTAATGTAAACGCAAATATGTGTTAGACTATATTTCCATGTCTGATCCCTTTCACTCCCATTCTGCCATAAAATAGTTTATGCTTTGAATTTTTAAAATTTCCATGCGATAAAATTGGCTTATAATCAAATAAACAAACATAGGTGTTTGCTGTGTGGATCAGATGAAAGACATTTTTTTTCTTTTGAATCTGTTAGAACATTTAAAATCAGCAATATAATGTATTATGTTTAACGCAATAAATTAAAACAATGTCTATAAAGAGTGTAATTAATATTTTATAAAAAGATGATCGTAATAAACTGCCAATACGAGAAAAATTAGAAATAGCAGGAACAAGGAATATTTTGAGAGTAAATTTATGTTTGTACTGAATTAACGAGTCTGAACCACTAAACCCATGTTGAATATAGTGATATACTTAGGTCTATTCATCAAATTTTGAAATTTATTCAACACTAAATTATGAGTAAGCATAATTAATACCACGTTTATGCTATAGGATATATTGCGTAGTAACTATCTATTATCCTAAAAAGTTCATAATGAAAAGGTGATATCGGATAAAATGTTTTAAAGAGAAAAAACGAGATTTCTTGGTTGTAAATATACGTTTTTCCAGAATTAACATATCTTTCCACTTTGATCTCCTCATGGTGCACCACGTTTTATGTTAAATTTTGAAATTTCTTTAAAAGTGAATTGATTATGAATGAACATCCCCATATGTTTAAGATAGACTGAATATATCACGTTATAAAAAAACATTTAGTTTCCCTTGTATATTCGATATTATGAAATTTTAAAACAGGTAAAGAGAGTGTTGTGTAATGTTTGCCTAAGAAACTGAATATATCATATTATAAAAAACCATTTTTCTTCACTTATATATTGGAATTGTACATAGTATGAAATTTTTAAAAAGGCAGAGTGTTGTATTATATCGATCAATACGTTATCCGGAATGTTCATAAGGAACTGTTGGTGTCAAGAAATTATTTTATGGATATATGAATCCCGGAATTCCTTGGAAATTAAATATAAGTTTGTACTGAATTACCATGTCTGAGAAACTATTAGATCATCATGGGATGGGTTCGAAGATTTATGTTTTAATTTTTTGAATTAATGTAAGCGGGATTAGGATCGTGAATATACTTAAAGAAATCAACATGTTTGTTTTGTATATTGGATTAGTAGCCCCATAATTTTAAGCTATATGCAGAAAATATTGTGTTATATTGACCTATATTTTATCATGCAGTGATTATAGAGAACTCAAGATATGAAGAAAAGTTATAAGAAATAGATAAATCACAGGAAATCTGGGAGTGTAATCATAAGATTGCACTCAATTAAGATGTATGAATCTCGTTTATGCTCATCACGCCATGTGAATTACTCAGTTTTTATTTTTGAAATTCCTTTAATAGAAATTGGGGTATCAATAATTATGAAGAAATCTTCGTTTTCGCCTGGTATATTGGATTAGAACAATTATATATTACAAAAAATTTTCAGACATTTTTGCTTCTTATCTATCTATGTTTTCTGGAATGTACATAATGAACTGGTTATAGGGAGAAAAAAGGAAACGTGGAATTTATGTAAACGTAAAGACAATTATGTAGTCAATATTTCTGTCTGAGACCACTTAAAGAGCTCATTGTGCCGTATGAAAATCTGCTTTAAATTTTGGAATTAGTGGAAACTGGATTATAAAGATGCACGTGTTTTCTTTGTACATAAAAATCGTAAAATTATATTTTTTTAAAAGAAAATTGCTCAGTTTTGTGTTTTATATATCTATATCTTCGCTTAGCATGATTACAATGCAATGGTGATTAAATGGTGATTTAACAAAACGAATGTGTTTTCCTTGTAGATAGGAATTGTAGAATTCCAATTTTCAAAGAATTGAACACAGTGTTTTGTTCTTTCCATCAATATTTTATCATGGATAATAAGAAATTGAGGATATCGCAAAAAATATTATTACTTGGAAAATCACGAAATAGTTAAGAATTTAAATATCTGAGCTGCTTTTAGGTCACCAAGCTTTACAAAGAATTATGTTTTAAATTTTCCAAGATATGAATTGTGAATACATATAACGAAACCCATGTTTTAGCATTGTAGATTGGATTAGTAGAATTATAATTTTAAATGATTTGCAGGGAATGTTGCGTTTTATCAATCTATATTTTATCATGTTATGATTATATTGAACTCGTGAAATGGGGAAAATATTTTAATTGTCTGATAATTTTTAATTGTCTGATACTCTTTTTACCTCGTTAATGTTGCCACATGCATTTTTAAATTTTAAGTTTTTAAAATCTTTCAAGTAGGTTTGTATTATCACTAAAAACATAACGATATCGTAGTTTTTGCCTTGTAGATTGGATTAGAGGAATTATATTTAGGAAAACTTTTGTAGACAGCTTTCCATTTAATTAATCTACATTGTATAGTGGAAGTTGGAGAGATCTAGATTTATCACTTTGCATTTTATCGGTATAATGGAAGTTGGTAAAATAGATGGTTAGTAACATTCGAGAAAAATTGTTATAAATAGTGAAAAGGCGAAATTTCAAGAAATTTAAACATAAGTTTCTACTGAACTTTTTCGTGGCTACCTTTATGCTCATTAGGCCTTGAAGGTTTCTTTATTTTCGGTTTTCTAATTCCGAAAAGCGGGATTGGTTTATGAATAGACGTAACGAAACCCACTTGTTACCTTGTAAATTGAATTAGTAGAATTATTTGTTTTTGTAAGTTTTGCAGAGAGTGTTGAGTTTTATCGATCTACATTTTATGATGGATGGATCATAAAGCACTGGTGATAACAAGAAAAATGTCAGAAACAGAGAAAACACGGGATATATTTCACATAACTTATGTTTGTTTTAATTTTATACATTCAAGAACCTTGAAGCAATGTTTAATTCTATATTTCTAGTTTTCGAAATTCTAAAAGCGGGATTGGATTTCAAACATACATATCTAATCTACAAGTGAAACGTATTTGTCTTGTAGATTGGATTAGTGCATTTTTTTTTATAATTTGCAGTGAGTGATGCGTTTTATCAATTTACATTCATTGAATGATTATAATGTACTGGTGATATCGAGAAAAAATTGAAACACGTAATTCTTTTAAACGTAAAGGCAAGTATGTACTCAAAGCTTCTAGCTGAGAAAACTTAAACTCATTGTGCCATATGCTCTTTTTTACTTTTGGAAATTCTGCAAAGCCACGTGTTTTCCTTGTAGATTGAAGAAGTTGAATTTTTAGAAAAAGTTGATGAGTTTTGTATTTTATCGATCTATATTTATTATAGAATGCTAAAAATAAAATGATGACATAATATATCCGCTGTGTTTCAATTGTTGACTGGAACAGTAGAATAAAAATTTTCAAGGAAATGAAAAGAGCATTGTGTTTCATCTATCAATATTTTATCTGGAAATGATCATAATGAAATGGTAATATCAAGAAAAATTTTTTATGAATAGTCAATAATGAAATCACAGAATTTCTTGGATAAATATAAGTTTGTATAAGTTTATATCTTTATAAAAATTTGCAGTATTGTGTTTTATCCAAGGCTCTACACATAATTTCTTTTCTTTCTGGTTTCTGTTACGCTAAAAAATATATATCGGTTCAGTTTCAATTTTCGTTCCATAGTTATGTAAATTTATGTATATTTATTTATTTAAAACATTAAAATTGCTTCTAATTATTAATATATTTTCAAACTGTGCAATTTTGGTAATTCTTTGTGCCATTTCCCTCTTGAGCAGCAGTTACTTTCTTCAGAGAATTATGGTTGATTCTTGAAAAATATTTTATTGAAAAATATGAGTCAAACCGACTGAAATTCATAAACTGATAATGATAACATATATTTAAAAGAACAAAAACAGATAAGTCCAGAAAAATGAGACCAAGGAAAAGTCCTATTTTCTTCGATTTATCAATTTAGGTACTTTATTCCAAAAACATCAAGTAATAAAACATCTTTAGCTGATTTCAGTTTAAATATGTCAAACCGTTGTCAGGCATAAAATTTCAAGCAGAGTAGGTTTCCTATTATTTGATGCTTCTAAAACGACATATATTGATAACGCTGACACAAACATGGAAAATATTATATGGTTTTTTTTTATTTCGGGACCACCCCATGTATCGGAATATTCTGCATTAACGGTTCCTTCTACATTAACGGAATTTGTCAAAAGTATTCTCCATGAAGAGAGGTAACGCTAGACTGTAAAAAACTACTACTTCCATCAGACTGTAACTAACTACTACTTCTACTACTTTCTTAGTGTGTTGAAGTTGAGAAGTGCAGTCTTCGCTCTTTCAAGGCTCGATGTGATTTTATTAAGTTATTTAATTTTTATGTCTGAGAACATTAAACACATAGTGCTGTATGAAATTCTATGTTTTACGTTTCCGGATTGTTGCAAGCATAAATAAGGAAAGCTAAGCGCTTGTTTTGTAAATTGAATTAGTAAGATTATATTTTTATAAAAAAATTGCTGAATGTTGTGTTTTATCAATGGAGATTATTGTAAATTTTCGAGTTTTTGAAAGCGGGATTAGATTGTGTATACACTAAACGAAGTTCTATCTTTTAAGCTTTGAAATTTCTTCAAGTAGGATTGATTATCAATAAACATGATGAAACCCACTTCTTGCCTTGAAGCTTGGATTAGTAGAACTAATTATTTTGAAATTTCATTTTTATAAAAATTTACAATTTTGTGTTTTATACAGGGCCTCTACACATAATTTCTTTTCTTTCTGGTTACCGTTCCAGTTCAACTAAAAATATATATATGGGTTTACCTCCGATTTTTGCTCCACCAAACTTATCGGTTTTTACGGTTCAATTAAAACTGAATAATTTTATTTTATGCATATTTTTATTTGTACTAAATATATAATTCTATCACAAACAAAAATTTAGTTCTCTCAAAATTCAAAAGATTTATTCTTTTTTGAATTGTTACACTTTGTGAACTGATGCAATTAATCAGCATATACAATACGAGCGGTGAGCAGAGAACGGTGAGCATTGATACTGATTTCTATTATCAAAATCGCATTTGACAACTAGGTTTATGATTATGTGGATTATACGAACCCTCATCACATGAAGTTTGCCGCACTTTACCTTGAAATAATTACAAACAAAATGTATTTTTATTATTTAAAATATGAAAAATTGCCTCTAAATATTAATATATTTTAACTGTGCAACTTTGTTACTTTTTTGCTCTTTTTTTTTGTTGTAAGGTGTAATGCAACTGTACAGTCAGTCTCTAGCAGCTATAGTTTTTATATATGCTTACAGCTAATTTTACAACTTCATCACATCTGAGTTAACACGAAACAGCCTGTTTTCTAAATTCTGAGAAAGGTGTAATGGATTTGTACAATTTTAAATACAATAATTTATAATTAGACCCATCCAAACAGTGTGTTGGCATTCAGCTGACCCATCGTAGTATTATGTTAGCATTATGCAAAAAACCAACCATTAGCCAACCATTAACCGAATGTTCACAAACATACCATATCAACGTTGGCCCAACGCAACGTTGCTAGCTGGGTATCTGAAAACAATTGCTTGACATGAAGATTCCATTAGTATATTTAAACATTTTTCTTAAAGTTTCACTCTTTATTGATCTATATTTTAAGGAATGATCATTATCTACTTGTGGTATCAAGAAAAAAATGGAAACGATGATTTCATTTAAATGTAATAACAAGCATCTACTCAATTTTCATGCCTGACAACCTTGAAGATTATGCCGTATAAAGTTCGATGTTTTAACTTTTAGAATTTCTGCAAAGAGGAATAGTTTGTACAACCATAAAAAAACCTACGTATTTAACTTATGGGTTGAATGAGATAAACTACTTTTATAAAAATTTGCTGTGTTGTGTTTTATCCAAGTTTCAACACATTTCTTTTCTTTCTGGTTTCTGTTCCGGTTCAAATAAAATATAATATCGGTTCAGTTCGAATTTTCGTTCAATAAATATGTAAAAAATTTACAGTACAAATAATTACAGTAAAAATCGAGACCCCTGAAAAAAGAAAAAGAAAGCTTTGCTGCAATAACTTCACTTCGAAGGGGAAAGTTGTTTCAAGTAACTTCACTTCGAAGGGGAAAGTTGTTTTCAAGTACATGAAAACAATTTTTCTTTCGAAGTGAAGTTATTGCAGCAAAGCATTCATTTCTGTTTTGAGAGCATTAATGTGACTTTTTAAATCTCATTAATTGTCCACATTATCATACACATTTTATATTAGTAAAAGTATAAAATCTTATGAGTTTATGACCCTTAATGCTACAATCTCGTACCGTTGCTCGTTTAATTATAGAAAAACCATGGACTCCGTTTAATGTGATCAGTTTGGAACACCGCGATTTTGTTAACAGCAACCGATTGATATCAATAAACAATATGCAAAATTAGATAAATTTACCCCCTCCCTTTTAATTCAAAAGTACTAAATTTCAAAACAAAATGAAAATCACACCTTATATTTATGTACTGTATATTATCCTTTAAAACATAAGAATTGTATAGATAGTTAAAAAATTTGATCAGTTGTTAACTGTCTACAATTTTTTCTCAGAAGCTCATTGATAAATTGTTCGGAATCATAATCAACCTGTCATAAAGATTTAAAATTTCGATCTTTTGTTTTAATGTTGAATAATTTCGTTTTCTGGCTTCCATATCGACAAGCTTTATGTAAGAGAGCGATGCATAAAATGTGCTTACGATTCTGCTCACTTAAGATAAGAATGTGTTGACTTCCACTTATCCAACCACTATCCACGAGCAGGGTGTGCTTATTTCTGGAAAATTCTAGGAACGTGTAAATTCCCTCCATTATTCTTTCCTTATTTCCTTAGGTGGAAGCGGAGAATTCCCGGAAATTCGAAAAGAATGGGTTCCTATTGAATATATTGGGAATATTCTTTTGCCAGTTAAAATGAGGTTCGAAAATTGACAACATTAACCGATGTAACGATCCCATAAATAGATAAATTTAACATACAAATGAATAGAGAAAATCGGGGCCAAGTGATTTCGATAACAATAAGCGATTGATAACATTAATCGAGATCACATTAAGCGGAGTCCACTGTACTTGTATCATTTATGATTAAGGAAAAAAATTACTTTCAAAATTATACTCTTTTTAGCAAAAAATTCAACGATGCTAAAAAGGAATTTTTTTCCTACTGGAAATTCTGTTTCAATATTAATTATTTATGCTAAATTTAAATTTATATTAAAGTTTGATAAAATCAGGTTGAAAGTTAGTTGGTTGAAAATGCTGCATACGATGCTACATAACCAACTTAATTTAAAAGATACATTCATTAAACCTAGAATGAAAATTTCAAGAAAAATACGAAGACAAAAATATATATGAAAAATTATTTTTTATTACAGAATTCCTTTGAAATCAATTACAGATATGACATATAATGCATACAGAAACATAATAAATATTAACAAAATCACTTTATTTTAATTTTCGCAATATAAATTTAAACTAGCAAAATATTTAAAGAAACTTTGCTCGTTTCCTCGCCACCCAAGAGGTAGAGCAAAACGGCGCGCTTTTTTTTAAGTGGTATCCCCCGAAAGGCCTAATCCACTTTTATGGAGTCTGGTACAAGAATAATTTTTCAGTTTATAAAATTTTACCTCTTTGAAAATCACCTCTATTTTGAAGTCTTTTCTATTTAAAAAAATTATAGAGAGAGAAAATTGAATTTCTCTGTTTCTTCCTAAATTTTGACAACTTTTTTACATTAAACAGAAAACTTCAAAAGATAGATTAAATTTTTTTAAGGCTTAAACATTTAAGTATCAATTTTTATAAAAGTCCACAATTTGTTGCTATGAAACAGCTGGCTCAACTCAGCTCAAGTAAAATTTTATTTTTCATAAGAATTAATTGTTTTATGTTAAAAAAATGACAATTAGATAGTCTTTTGCAAATTTTTAAAAGATACCAGACTCCATAACGGGACATAGTACGTAGCTAGTTGAAAATATTTAGAGTGAACGTTTTTCAGCTCAAAAGGTACTATGTCCCATTAATATACAAAAGCAAACAAAATAAAATGTGACCAATCATTACAAGTTTACACAAAAGATTAATATTAACACACAAATAAAAGAAAAATTACACTACAAAATTATTTACAAAATTTTTTTTTTGTCTTTTTTAATTTTTAAATTTTTTTTTTGTCTTTTTTTATTTTTAATTTTTTTTTTTTTTTTTTAAATTTTTTATTTTTTTTTTTTACTTTATTTTTTTAGAAAGTATAAACACTAATGCATATATCGATAATTTAATGCATGCATCGATTCAAATTACATTAGTTAGCTCTTAATCAAGAGCTCTCAAGAGTGATTACAAGAGACAACATCCTCTGTTGTCACACCAATCTTGAAAAACACAGCATTAAATAAAACTACAAATACAAAGAAAATCACAAAATAATTGCTAGGTTGCTCATAAGATCAATATTAACATATGAAAGTTAAATGATATTTAAAATTAAAAATATAAGAAACAAACTTACATTTCAATGTGGCACTGGATTTTAGAAGGGCCTCAAATATATTTAATAAAAAATAAGTTCTGATTAAACAGTAGGAATATGTTCTGATTAAACAGTGAGGTCCAAATAAATACCTCCTCAAAGTTTCGAAACATTAAAAACTAGCTTAAATTTCGATTTATATGTAATGTTTTCAGGCCGGCTAGCAGATAAAAAAAAGTCAGCAACAGTGCTCCCTAGCAGTATTATTTTGTCGCTTCATTTTTTTAAATATATGATATAAAATGAAGCTATTCATATTTACAAAACAGATTACAAAATGATGATAATTGTATTACAATTATATTCACATGAAATGTACAACATAATATGAGTTTTGGTACTCCATTTTTAGAAATAGATCAAATATCCTTAACGCTGGGATTCTAGCGTATTGGTCAACTCCCGTCTCCTTTTTTACAAGAGGTCAATACAACCTAGGAAACCGTTCTTTTCATAGATAATTTCGCACCTCACATAGGTTCCCGAGGAAGTCTCTCTAGATAAATTCCTATGTTTTAAGATATTAGTAGTCACCATTTATGTAAACTTCTATGTAATATATTTATTAAAAAATATCTAAGGGAATTATATGAAAATGCTTTTGAGGGGCAACTGCTGTAGATAGCAGATTGACT
This sequence comes from Pardosa pseudoannulata, assembly GCA_032207245.1. NCBI lineage: Eukaryota > Metazoa > Arthropoda > Arachnida > Araneae > Lycosidae > Pardosa > Pardosa pseudoannulata. Next base: position 82,065,512 of record CM063505.1, read on the forward strand.
AATACGCAAACCCTAAAAGTCATGTCAGGATTAATTATTAATAAAACTGGAGAAATATTAATTTCTTATTAAAGAACATATTAAATATTATTATTGAATATTATATCTTAATTTTTTTGAAAATTAATAGCAATAATATAAACTATTACAGATTTTTATTTTAGATTTTATATCCCCTTAAATAAATGCTAACGTGTAACGGATTAAAATTTTGAGATAGAATATTAAATATTATTTATATACAAATTCAGAAAAATATATTTAAATACAGTTCAGATTAAATATATTACAAAACTCATAAAAACTTTTACGTACACGTCGAGAGGCAATTATTTTTCAGGGGTGTTATATTACGATTTAGCTGATGTTTAATTTCCAGAAACTTTAAATATAATGAGGCTCTAGAATGATTAACTCTAAAATGTGTATATCTTAACTTTACTGTAAGAATCATTGATTGTTTAAACATAAATCAAACATTAGATTATATTATTTCTGGTTATGATAATGAAGATAACACGTACACAAAAATTTTATCAAGAAGTTGGGTATGCAGTTATTAGCATAAAAGTAAACAGGAAGCTGAATAATACCTCTTTTAGAGACAGAGACAGAAGAGCAGAGAGGTAATTCTAGAGCTAGTACTAACTTCACTGATTGTTTAAACTGAAATCAAACATTAGATCTAGATTCATTTTAGTATGATTACAATGAGGCTAACACCTACGCAACAAATTCAAAGAATAGTTGGACAAGCAGTTGGCATTTGGGATATAAACCGAACACTTAATTGTACCTGTGTCAATTGTTGTATGTAGAGGGAGGAAAGGGGAGATGACGCTCAAATATCTAGAATCTCCCAGTCAGATGGAGTTGAATATATTGCATTTAAAAATTTATATAAAAGATCATGGCTACATCCGTGATCTTTGAAAACTAGTGCTATTTTAGAAAATTTTCTTTTAAAAGATATAAAATAAACAAACAAACATTTACGACTACACTGCTTCAGAAAGACCCTTTCAAATCTGATTCTGAACAGATACTTTAGCAGAAAACTTTAAATTATAAAACTATAAACAGTCGTTACAGGTATAATATTAACTCTAGATTCATTTTTATATTTACTAAAATAGCACTAATATCTATCTTAAGAGTTCAAGAAATATTAATTTAAACAAATTTAAAGCACATAGTATATTAAAGAATTTCTTTTAAGTTTATAGTAAGATATTTGTAACTACTATCAATTGACCATATACAAGTTAAACATTCTAACAAGATTACTAAACTAAAAACTATAAAATGCATGTTACGAATTATTGTAACATAATCTGAAAATTCCTATTGGAGCACACAAAACTCATTTACACATAAATAAAAAGAAAAAACATTTACGTATATGTACATATAGACTTTTTAGTGTACATAAGATTTAAAATTAAACATTAAATTAATTAAATCTGCTCAATTTTAAGTGAAATAATAAAAGAATACTAGGACAAGAGTGAAAAATTTCTAATAATACTGCCTCTGAGAGTTAGATGTTTCAAATTTTATCAGAAGTCGTTTATGAATCAAAACATTGTAAGGGATCTGTTTAGAAAATTAGATATTTTGTGATTTGCCCTTTTTAATTATAAAGTATTTCATGAAAAGTCAATTAGTAGAACAAAATATTGCCTAAAACATTTTAGATCATTCCTTATAAAAAAGTTCCTGTATCATTAAATTCAACATTTAATCAGTTATAAAGCTTCACAGTGAAATAACGGCACGTTACTGAAATAAATTTTCTTTTAGGTTGTTAATAAAATTTCGCAACAGCGTAAAGATTAGCAAAGCCTTATTGTCATTTCTGTATGCAGCTTCTTTCAGCTTCTTTTGCGAAAGATGATATAAGTAATTAACATTTACCTCCTCTCGGGGATTAGCTGGGGCGTCCATCCAAGCCAAAAATGCAGGATCGTTCAAAAAGTCTAAAGACGTTTCTTGGACCTTGGCAGCGTTAAGTGATTCAAAATCCATGTTGAAGGGCACATCGAAGTCGAAGTCTGTATCCCAGGTCACTTCGGCGGGATTCCCGTCTCCGGCCTCCTCATCAACGCGGTGTCTCTTTGCAGGAGATGATGGCGGATTCTCAGAATCTCTTCTGACACCTAAGAATTCTTGTATATCTAAAAAAAAACAAATTCAATAGTTAGTTGGACGTCGTGGATGAAATTGTTTGGTAATGCAGAGTACTGAATATTCAAAACCATTAGAACGAAAAAAACAATTATAATTTAGAAATTGTGTTTACATGTACAAAATTTAGATAATATGTAATAACTGAAGACAAATAACGTTACTAAATAATTAGAAAATTGAATTTAGATTAAATATTATGATAATACTAGCACATAGCCCCTTATATGACGGGATCAGTAAAATT
>CM063505.1:82072945-82107945 GCA_032207245.1 Pardosa pseudoannulata
AAATTCCTTAATTTATATCTAATAGACCAATAAAACAGGAAATTTTTATAATTATTTTTTGAAAAATAATTGCAATGAGTATTAAGATGTCTCAAATTACATATAACCTTGGAATAAGTAGAAAATTATACCAAGAAAAAAATATTATAAAGAGCGAAAGCATTTCAAGTCTGGAACTTAAATTTAAGGTATGAAGGCCGAAGATGAATTTCCGAATTTTCTATGTTGAATAACGTACAATAAAAGAAGCTAACACAAACATTTTTTGTTATGAATGAATTAGAAAAATTTTGTACTCTTCTCGTTATTGTTTCAAACTTATAAACATGTTAAAAAATTATAGGTAATTAAACAAGGTATCATGTTTTATACAATTAATTATGTGAAATGTTAGCACACAGTGTTGTTTTATACAAATTTATATTTTATCAGAGAATGATCATACTAATAATGAAATGATGATATTGAGAAAAAAGATTTAAATATTGAGAACATGAGATTTCTTGAAAGTAAATATAAGTTTGAACTAAATTATCACTCTGAGCAAAATTCACTTACAGTGGAGTAGGTAGGTACATGCTTTAATTCTTCGGATTTTTCAGTTAGAAATGGATATTGAATATGCATAACCAAACCCGAGTGCTTACTTTGTACATTGGTAATGTTGCATTATATAAAACTATGATTTTTATTTAATAATCATATTGAATTGGTGATACTGAGAACAAGTGATTTAAATAGTGAGAACACAGGATTTTATAAACGTAAATTTAGATTACACTAAATTTTCATGTCTGAGCACCATTATACCTATCGTACCTTGAAAACCTCTTGGTTTTATGTATCAAAATATACTTTAGTGAGAATTGATTATTAATACACAGAAAAAACCATGTGTTTGTCTTGTGGATTCGATATATTGCATTATAGTAACTTATATTTTAAAAAAGAATAAATAAATGAGTACAATGTAATTGTAAAATTCATCTTTACAGCTTAACCACGTGTTTGTCTTGTAGAACAGATATATTGCGTTATATTAACCTATATTTCAGGATGGAATGAATAAATGAGTTTAACTGAATTGTAACTTTCTCCCTTACTGCTTCATTTGTATGCTGCATTCTTCCTAATTGGGCCACCAATTCCTCCATTAAGAAACTCAGCAGCTAAAAACGTAATAACTCTACAAGGCTTTCTTAACGGCATTAACGACAGCTGATGATCGTGTGAGATAATCCTTACACCTCAGCCGAACGTTGGACGAATGGTTTGTTGTGCGCTGATATTCCTTACCGTAGTTTACCGTTTCGAATTCCACAGGGACTTGAATGCTCGTAGCCAACACACCAGACTGACATTTGTCTGTAAAATTTCTTTAGCTCGAATATTTATTGGTTTGAATTTCAAAGAGGCTTGGATGTTTGTAGCCTTTAGGAATCGCCTTTAAGCAGTAGATCACGGTCTCATTAGCCTTCGGATTGTAAAAATGTAGACCGTAGCGCTACAAAACAAATCAAAACTTTCACCTCGTCACAGTTCCCCCTAAGCTGTTGAAAAAAATTGAACAAACAATACTGTTGTTGGTATGTCGAATTTTTTTAAGCTCAGTTTTATTGCTAGACCCTTAATATTGCTCGCAACACGTTTCTCTCTATATTTCTTAAGTATGATTTGGCAGATGTTAAATACAAGACTATAATCTCAATAACTACGCGCATGTAGGTAAAACATTAATAAATAAGATAATTAAAGATGAATTGAAACAACCAAAATCTCGATTATTAAATCATTAATGGCTCTCTTAATTTAATCATCATAGTGGGAAGTACAGAACATCTAAATTTTCCCTGCGAGGTTATTTTCATGCGCCCACCTAAACAACGCAAACGCTACATCAGTTTGCGCCCTGGCTCTCTGTTCCATTTTAATATTATATTCAGCTAACTACAGCGACTATCTAATCATTCTAACTGATAGCCCATTTCCGTTATCAGATTTGTGAGTGAACTATGATTCGTAATCAGTTTTAAAGGGAAACTCTCAACGAAATATATATACATTTATTTACTGTCCTTATAACTAAGCACATTTTTTACATAATTATGTAATTTTACTCAGCTGGTTTTAAAATTCTCGATGAGTATGCAATTGGCCTACCTTCCTGGACTTATACAGTCAGTATACTTATACTTTTTCTTTTTTAAAATTGATCACTTTAAAAATTACAGATTAATAGACTACTGTTTGAAAGAAGTGATCTGTGTCATTAAATGTTTCTACAGAAAGTGATATAATTATAAAAATCACGGAATATCTGGGAGCAAGTATCTAATGGTTTTTTTTTTATATCCGAGCACATTTATAATCATCGTGATGTAAGAAGATCTATGTTTTAAGGTTTTTCGGCAAGTGGTAATGCATTATGAACAAGCACAAAACCCAGTGATTGCTTTGGATGAGCAGAGTTATATGTATTTCTTATCTCTGTTTACAATTTATCATTTCGTGTATTGTACTACCTATATTCTAACCAGCCTGTAGTCTCGGTATGTATGATTACTGAGTCAGGTAGTGTTTTCAAAACTATATTTGGCAATCTGTTTCTATTCTAAATAAACTATGACATGTAACAGTGCTGTATTTGGTAATAGAGAACTAGGTATCCTTGTAATTTTTCTTTACATTAAACTTTCACGTGACACTATTACATATAAATACATACATATATATATATGTGTGTAATATTAAAATACCTTACTTACGTTTTTTAATATTAATTTAAAAACTTTTGTTCATAAAGTATGTTGGGGGTTTGCGCATTAATTCTGATTTTTCCTGCCAGACACGGTATAGACTTAAATCAGCCTCTGTCTGTACTACTTTATCCAATAGTTAGAGCGTTGTCTTTAAACATGGTTATTTTTTATCATGTGATCAATTGTGCTTTGGGATTATTCGTAGTCTTTTTACCTGAGAAATTCCTACTTGAAAAGTGTGTGCATGCAGGATCCCATTGTCTGGGTGCACGAGGTTGTAAAACTGTTTGCCTGTTGTATGGATTTCATGTATCTCACCATGAAATAATGTGTGTTGTGCTTTTGAATCAGTCTCTCCCATATTATATATACATATATATATATATATATATATATATATATATATATATATATTTATATTTATATATATATATATATATTTATATATATATATATATATACATAATATATATATATATATATACATACATATATATATATATTATATATACATATATATATACATGTATATATACATACATATATATACATACATATATATATACATACATATATATATATATATATATATATATATATATATATATATATATATATATTTATAATTGTCACACTAATATATATAAAAGCAAGATATATACCGTTTTCCTTATTTGATTTTCTAATGACCGATCATTTTTTTGTAGCACGTGGTTTTCACGTGTACTCAAACCTTTGGACTTCCTCCTACTTGCAAACAAATTTTATTACTCTATAATATTAAGATAGGTTAGTACGGGATTTAACTATTAACATGATTTCTTATTTTGCAAATCTGATATTCAAGTTTTTTATCTAATCGTATTTATTACAGTAATTTTTGTAAATTTAACTTATCATTTAAAATTCACTAGGTGGTTAGAAATATCTCTTTCGCAGTCGCTGCAGAAAATGGAAAGTATGTATATATTTCTGCAAACTGTAGGGAGTGATATGTCTGAGAATTTTGTGTTAGGATGAAAAAAGACTTTGCAGGTGACACGTATTGAAATATATTTGAAATCAAAGCTACTGATTAGTTGTTACAGCCTGTTCTATGGCGGCGAATTTGGCGCACTTACCGGCCTTATACTTTAAAGGGGTCCGTCGTTTCTAATGAATATTTCCTGTATTATAGTGTACAATGTATGTTTGGGAAGAATAACGTAAAATTCTTGAAATCTAAAATATTGAAATAGCATTAAATACATACTTAATTAATTCAGTACCTAATCGTACAAGTCTAAGATCTTTAGATAAAACAATTTCTTCGTGTAGGACTATGAATCTCTGTGTAGGACTATGAATAATTAGTAAAAATTATCATCTATTGTTATCATAATAACTAGAATTTTACTCAATGGAAATATTTACTTTTAATTGCGTTGCATGGGATTTAATAAAAAAAACTCGTAAGAGGGAGTTAAGCAGTAATATATTATGTTGAAGATTAATGTAACACTCATACAGCTTCCTTTTAATTCGTTAGGGGGACCATATCATTTTTATCGTTACAGTAGAAATGTGTGTGTGTGTGTGTGTTAATCACTATGATATTGACGGGACAAAACGCAGCGCACTCTGAGGCGCATGAATCCTCCATAATAACTCCATATAAAAGCACTTGAAACTTAATAATTGAAAGAGAGCGTCTTCAGATTGAATGGCTGTTGAACCCACTAAGTGTCCTTTTTAGAAGGTGTACGCTAGCGACACGCCGCCATGTATGATATTTGACTGTTAAAATGTACAAACGTCTCATGAATAAAGACATTATCAAGAGATAATTGAGTTTTTGAATTCTCTTTGTCTGGTCATATATATGTATGTGTGTGGTAAGATCAGATTAACCACTTCGTTACAAAAAGACTGAAATCGGTTTTCAAGCATAATAGAACTCGGAGTAACGGAAGTATAGCTTACCATTTCTTTCCCCTATCATGACAAGAATGATGTTTAGGGAGCACGCTTGGTATTGTCCATTCCACAATAGGAACACCACTTGCAACACAGGTGGTCTTCATTACCTTAGTAACAGATAGGTATTCAAGAAATCGCATTTTAGTTTTCAGAAATATATATATATATATATATATATATATATATATATATATTATATATATATATATATATATATATATATATATATATATATACATATATATATATATATATATATATATATATATATATATATATATATATATACATATATATATATACATATATATATATACATATATATACATATATATATACACATATATATATATGTATATATATGTATATATGTGTGTGTGTGCATGTGTGTTTGTCCATACAATAAAAAAATATACCAGCAATTTACAGAAAATTTAACACATATTTGGAAAGTGTATTGGGAAATAAGTATATTTGAAAATGTCCTCAATATTCCAAATTTTCTTATGTAACTTTAGTGCTACCAGAGGTATATGTTTTGCACTAAACATTATTAAGAATAGAAAAAAGTTCTTCCGAACAACCCTAAAGTAAAATTATATATATATATATATATATATATATATATATATATGCACACACACACACATATATATATATATATATATATATATATATATATATATATATATGTGTATACATATGAGAGTGTGTGTGTGGTTTTGTTTTTTGGGAGGTGGAAGAGGGTTAATCCTTAAGATTTGCTTTAATCAATACTAACCGTATTATCCTTAAAAAGTATACAAACAAATTTGTTCATGTTTCTTCTATAAACCATTTCTAAAAACTAATTTTTGAAAGGAGTTTATTTGTTTAGAAACACGTGTCTAATGTATAAAGATATGGAGTAAGGTCTTTTGGGGTATCAGGGTATATAACGTAACCCCGAATTCGTGATTCTCGATAAAATCCCATCTATAAATACCTCAATCGTATCATTACTTTATGAATATTTTATTCTATTTAACGCAATGATGTTAAACAGTTATGGTTTTGTAAACCTTAAACGTATATAAAGTCTATTGTTCTGTTTGTAAAAAATATTTAGTTTAATTTTACATTTTTAAAATTTAAAGTATGCTTTTAAGAAATTAGTGCAGTATAATGATTGAAAAAAGGGTTGTTATTGTTGAAAACACAATTCTCCAATGAGAAAAAAGTTTTAGAATAAGTAAAAAACGTTTTTTTCTTTTAAAAAGTTATAAAACGGATAAAATAATATTCTTTCTTCTATCCAAAAACATAAAAAATTTATGATAAATAATAATTTGCTGTATATATAACAGAAGTGATATCTAATTTATATCAGTACATTCGATACAATATTACTAAAAATAATATATATATATATATATATATATATATATATATATATATATATATATATATATATTTATATGAAATATGAGAGTTCTTCAATTTAGTATTTAGACATCTTAAGTTTCAACGTTCTCTGGTAGCAGGAAGTAAAGCTCATTATTCTACAGGATTTTGGATATTTTATCTGTGTCCAGGTGCACACAAGATCACAATAACTCAGCCTTGAGAAAAGTGGTTCAAATATATAGACTGAACAAAGGATTATTCGTTGAAAAACACAAATTTTGTTTTGGGTGGTGCAAAATTTCCTTTCAATAGACAAAAGTAATCCCACAACAAATAAATCTTGAAATATGGAATTCTTTGAAAATCTGGGTTTGCAGAAAGGGGCGATTTTCGTATTTTGGGAAACTATTCTTAATCTATGGCTTGTACCGGATGAGTTACCAGATTGTTTAACTAAAGATGACCTATCCACCAAATAGGAAGCTGAAATGAAACTTTAAATAGAACAATTCCAATAAAATGTATTCAAGAAAAGGAAGTAAAAGTTCATAAAGCATATATGAATTTTAAAAAAAGGCATATAACGAAAGGAAATAGATTTCAGAAAATTTTCAGTTAAAGCTAAGTATACTATCAAAAATTACATACCAGAAAACTAATTTGTAAATATTTGTTTAAACAGATTTTTTTTTCCAATTAAGACTCTAATATTTTATTTTTCAATATTTTTCTTTTTTGTAGAAAAGGATATGAAATGTGAGTATAAATTTAAATGTTCTAGAAAAAAATATATGCTCATATCAAGGCTCCCTTTCATTACTATCTAATCAAAATATATAGGGTTCTAAACTACTCAATTTAATATTTTGTTAAATGCTGAAATCATTCTTTCACCTACGTGCTTTTACTAGATATAGGTATGGTTTAGTTTGGTTTACTTTTCAGAGCAAAGTCTACTTTCTTATACCATACTAGAGATTATAAGATTAGGGCCTTGCTACTTAAAGCCTATTCCAAAGAAATACGAAGTTCCACACCTGCAGTGGGGTTCAAACTCATGATCACCTGTACCAAAAAAAAAGAGCCTTTCCCGTTGACTACTAGATATTAAAAAAAGCATTTTGACCATTAGATCAAAACATACTCTTCCTCACCCACTTAAAGAGATTTTTTTGTGTTTTTAAGCATATTTCATGCATGCACTCTTCATAGAAGAAAACGTGGTGGCCAAGATGTTGACTATTATACAATTACATGCTCTTCAATACCTATTTACCGCATCTTCTTTTTTACAATTGAGTATATTTTATATATTCATGCGTAATACAAGAATGCTCTGGGAAAAATATATTACCCTCTGTCCATAATAGCAATGTTATGTTAGTATGAATATTGTGATTGAAACGCAGGGAAGGATCATGTCTACGACATCCAAAAAACTTAACATCTTTTCCATTTTTCTTGTAACAGTTAGATTAGTCTTAAAAATTATGAGATATTAGAATCAGTTAAGGTCACAGAAAAAAATCATTCTTTATGAAATATTTAAAGGATAGTCATACTATCTATTTTGACTACCCAAATAAAACACGTTCTGTATCATTGCATGTTTGTATATACACACATATAATATATTATTATATATATATATATATATATATATATATATATATATATATATATATATGAAGAATTGAGATACGTTATTTTATATTATGGCACACAAATGAAGAAAAAATTTATATTGTATAACATTTTTAATAAAATGATCTAATATATATTTTGTTTCATAAAATTATTTTGTATCATACATATTCTTTATCAATTATGTTAACATTCTTGTATCAATAAATTACTGTTATATATATATATATATATATGTTATATATATATTATATATATATATATATATATATATATATATATATATATATATATATATATATATATATATATATATATATATATATATATATATATATATATGTATGTGTTTGTGTATGTTCACAGTAAATGAAAATGTTGATAATTCTGTTTAGAAATTACAATTATTAAATTTACTCAGAAATCTTTCTACTCCAAAAGGTACAAACATACTAAAAATTAAAATTTTGCATATTAAAATGCAATTTGTAAAACTAAGTAGTAAGTTTTAGTATGTGACTATGAGCAAAATTTTACACAAAATCAGAAATGACAGAAATTCTAATTCAATCCCTACGAGAAAAAATGTTGAAAACCTGTTTAGCTTAGTTGTTAATAAACTAAATATAAATTGAGTTAGAAAACCACTTTACGACATTTCAAGAACGCAGTTACACAAGCTTCATGCTATTCCATGTTATCTATATGTAATTTTAGTACATCCTAACAATAGATGTGATGATCAGGCCGGATCATGTCTTAGCTCATTTGCATATTACGCAATAGTACGTCAGTACTGAGACAAAAGTACTATGATTTCCAAAAAATAACATTCTTGACCTCCATTTTGATATTGCTGCCTTAATTTGAAAGTTAAGGAAAATATTACAAAGACAGAATTGAAAAACCAGTCTGTATTACTTGAAAACAGCTTTCCCCTTCGAAATTATATTGTTGCAGTAAAGTTTTCATATCTTTTCGGGGAGGGGGGGAATTCAAAAATTAACACTTGAAATGTTAGTTTGTCGAAAATATCCTAAACGGTATAATATAACCAACTTCATTTACAAGATACATTCTTAGAAATTAGAATAAAAAAATTAAAGGAAAATACTAAGATAAAAATAATTACAGAGAAATATTTTTTATTACATTTCTCTGAGAAAGTACAGAAAGGACATATGATGCATTTGGAAACATATTAAAAATTAACAAAATTATACAATGAATCTTTCATAATATTAAAATAAACTAGTAAAATATTTAAAACTTTGCTCTTTTCCGCGCCACCCAAGAGGTAGAGCAAAACGGCGTGCTTTGTTTGAAAGTGGTATTCGCCGAAATGCCTAATCCTTTATTATGGAGTCTGGTACAAGGATAATTTATCAATTTTCAAAACTTTAATTCTTATAAAATCAGCCTTATGTTCAAAATTCTATAACTTAATTAAAGAGAACAAAAATATATAAGATATTAAGTTTATTTCTTCTCGAGTTTCGGGACAACATTTATAAACAGTAAACTTCAACTGACCGATTAAAATTTCTCTAGAACCGAAAAACAACATTAAGTTTTCTTAAACTTGAAAGAAAAATACGTAAATTTTGATCTTTTATATTTTACCTCTTAATAAACTTGTATAAGAAAAGGCAATAAAAAATTTTTAATTTTTAAATTTAATATTTTACCTATTAATAACTTTATAAGGGTAAATGAAGGGAAAATAATTAATTTTAATTTTGAAATTTTTCTATTATACCCATACTTTGTAAATTTTAGCAGAGAAAATATGTATTTGTAGGCACCAGAATTAATCTGAATTGAAAATTTGATAAGTAGGGAATGGAGGGTAGTCCTAAATTCCAATTAGAGTCTACAATTTATTGTTGCAAAGAGTTAGTTCCACTCAACCAATAAAAGTTAGCTTATATATAAGGTAGCTTACATCAAGTAAAATTTTCTTTTTCTCAATAACTGCTTCAAGTTAAAGAAGATTAAGAATTTAAAAATATACCAGATACCATAAGGGGACATAGCACGCTTCTACTTAAAAAAATCTTAATTATCATAATCTTTATATCATCCTCATTAGATACCATAATCAATAGGTACTATATCCCCTGAACTACAAATGCAAACAAAGTAAAACAATGAATAATTACAAGATTACACACAATACTAAAATTAGCCTAAAGCTAGCACAAAAGATTATGAAATAACATATGAAATGAAAATTATATTACATAATTATTTACAGTAATTTTTTTTTGTCTTTTTATAAGTTTTTAAATTTTTTTTTGTCTTTTTATAAGTTTTTAATTTTTTTTTGTTTTTTTTTATATATTATAAACACTAATGATAATGCATATATCGATTTAAATTACATTAGTTAGCTCACAATGAACAGCTCTCAAGAGTGATACAAGACACCACATCGTCTGTTGTCACATCAGTCTTGAAACACATAGCATTAAATAAAACTGCAAATACAAAGAAAAATCACAAAATAATTGCAAAATAATGCTAGGATTTTCATAAGATAAATATCAACATACGACAGTATATTATATTACATTTAAAGTTTCAAATATGTTGAAAAAATTGCATTTAAATGCGGTGCGGTGAATTTAGGAGGGCTTCAAATATATTTAATTAAAAATAAGTACTGATTTAATATTAGGAATATTAGCTTTAAAATATACTTAATTGACACTGGTGACATCAAAATAAATACTTTATTAAAGGCTCAAAAGATTGAAAAGGAGCTTAAATTTTGAATGATTTCAGACCAGCTAACAGTTAAAAATAAATTAGCATGTGTGCTACCTAGCAGCATTATTTTGTCGCTTCATTCTGTAAATGTATGATATAAAATGAAGCTATTCATAATACAAAAAAGATTACAGAATACTTCATACATGATGAAAATGATATAACAATATTTACATGAAATGAACAACATTATTTCAGTTTTGGTGCTCCATTTTCAGAAATATATAAAATATTTTTAACCCAAGAATTATCGCGTATTGGTCAATTCCCTTCACCATTCTTTTTACAAGATTTCAGTACAACAAACCTATACTTAGAAAATCATTCTTTTTTACGGATAATTTTCTTCCTGAATTATGGTTTTCGAGGAAGTTTCTCTAGGTAAACCTCTATTTTTTAACAGAATAGTAGTCATCTTATATGTTAACTTCATTGCAATATATTTATTGAAAAAATCCGATGTAAATTAGATGAAAATACTTTTGTTGGGCAAATGCTGTTGGTAGCAAATTGACCAATACGAGAGCCCTAACATCCTAAAAGTACTGTCGTGTTAAAGCATTAATAAAACTAGAGGAATATTAAATTCACAACTTATGCCTTTACAATTTCTGTAAAGAATATATTCAATATTATTTCTTTCCTTTTAAAATTAATAGCTATAATAAAAGCTATACCATATTTAGATTTTAGATTTCCTTAAATGAATATTAATATGTAACACAGGAAAAATCTGACACAGTATATTAAATGTTAGTTAAATATAAATCCACCAAAAATTATTTGAACAGAATTAAAAGCAAATACGTAAAGAAAACTCAAAATCTTTTACCAACAAGCACGGGTCACTTACTTTAGGTGATTAAGATACCATTTCGGTGATTGTTATTTATCAGAAACCTTAAAGATGTATCAAATGCTAAATCCTAGAATGATTAACGCTAAAATGTATATATCTCAATGCGACAGAAAGTATCTTTATCTAATTAAACAAACTTCAAATATTAGATGTAAATTATTTTTGAGTATGATAACAATAGTAATACCTACACAATAGTTTCACTAAAAAGAAAGGGATCCCGTTAACATTTTAAAAATAAACTGGATGCTCAACAGTGTATCAGTTAGAGCCATAACAAGAGGCTAAATAAGGGTACACTAAAAGTAATACTAACAACCACAGATTGATTACACAGATATCAAACATTAGATCCATGTTCCTTTTAAGTATGATGACAATTATGGTATCCCCTATGCAGTGGACTCATTGAGAGGTTGGACACAAAGTCTACATTTTGAATGTAATATGTTTGCTCAATGTTATCTGTATAAGGACAGTAGTCAGAGGATGAGAGGGGGGGGGGTTCCAAAGGATCGAACATGTCAATCACTTTAATCTGTCACTTAAAACTCAATCAGTTTAATAATTACATTTTAAAATTGATATAAAAGAGCATATTAAAATAAATTATTTTTTAATTGCATACTTAAGGAAAATTCAATTTTTAAATAAAATTTTTACTTACTCTTGAAATTTCAAATTTTTTCTAGACATTTAGGCAATATAATTCACAAGAATATGAATGGAATTTAATATATCTAATTTTAAATTTAACAAAATTTGAATGCTATTCTGTGTCAGAGAGGGGCTTTTGAATCAAATTCTCTATATATACTTTAATAGTTGTCTTTAAACAAATTTAAGCCAGATACTATCATAATGAATTTCATATACATTTATATTAAGATATTTATAACTGCTGTTGTTCATGATATATAAGTTAAAAATTCTAACAAGGATACTAACTTAATTACCATAAAATTTTTGTTACACATTAATGTATCATACACTGAAATTTCAAAATAGAGCACGCAAAACTCATTTACATATAAACTAAATGAATAAAGCCAATCAACAAATTACTAAGCTATAACACAAAACTTTTTCACACAAGCAGTATGAAAATGACGTCAATTTTTACAGCTGCTATAAAGATATAATACTATTATATCTCTGATATTCTATACTATATTATCATATCATTATACTACAGTACAAAGAGTTCTATTTAATTATCATATTCTTTAAATTTGTGGAAAATATTTATCTAATAAAAATATTTATCTCTTTAATCATACAGAAAATTAAAAAGTTGATTTCTTTTAGGATTCTATTAAAACACGTTTAATAACTAGAAATATTTAACCAATCTATTCAGAAAAACTTAAAGCAAATAAAAACGGACTATAAAAAGAACATTTAAAAAATTTCATATATATTGATATTAGTATACTAACTTTGATTTTTACACATATTTAAATACATGTATAAAAATATATATATGCATATTAATCTCAGATCTATCATATTAGTTCATTATTAACTTAGTAAAAATTATTGATTGACTTTTTACAATACGATTATAAAATGTAAATTAAAAATGGCATCAAAAATACAATTGAAATATTCAAAAATAGACATAGTACTATAGCAATGTAAGGACATACTGATAAATTCAACGTAAAAGATTTCTTATGTTTTTATGCAATTAATTTCTACGTTCCTAATTAGACTTCAAAGTATAATTAATTTTTAAGCCATCCAATCATTATAAAAAAAGTTTAACTAAAGTAAATCTATTAAAAGTTAAATTGAAAATTTTTAGGAAACTTGAGTAATTAAATTGATGAAAATATTTTCCAGCTATAATCATACTATAAGAATAAAGTCTTTGATTTTTCCTTTACCTGACATTATTTCTTTAATTAAATATTAAAATCAGTATGTCATTAAATAAAAAATCAAATTGAATTATGTACAATAATAGAGATAAAGTATGAAAAATGGAAAAATCTATGAAAACGTCTATTATTTTACAGAAAGAAATATTGGTATGTTAATAGAAAAATAATAGAAATCCATAAATTTTTCGCTGCATACTACTAGCTTTACCTCCAAAATATATGAAATACATCATTACAAAGGTAAAAGACAATAGAAAAAAGATACAAATGTAAAATGTACAATGAATTATATACACATAACGAAAATACTTCCGTTTTTAAACACAATGTAATTTCTTATAAAGAATACTTTTACAGAGCTCCACTCTGTGTTTTCCATACGTTATTTGTTGAAGTTCCTTTTACAAAAGGAAAAAAAACCCATTCCACTATACTAGAGAAAAGCCGTTTATACATTCCTAATGTTAGCAAGCACTGTTTAACTTAACTAAATGTAAAACTTAATGAGTTATCAGGGATCTCTCCAGTATTTTCACAGGTCATTTTTTTTAATTGATAAAAATCTAATCATTATGGTGTGAACTCAAATAAGATTTAAATCTATTTGTGATAATATACAAATTATAAAATCAGAAATTAGTAAGAAGTTGAAGATTTTAGAAAAATTATGACTAAAAAATATTACATATAAATGTATATACATTTATGTATATGTAAAAAATATATACTTAGTATATATAAGATTTATAAATAAACATTACATATACTCTATTTGTTTGATTTTAAATGAAAAAATAAATTAATCCTAGAACTTTAAATAAGGAAGAAAAATTTCTACGATCACTACATCTCAGAGTTACAAGTTTCAAATTTTAACAGAGGTCGTTTATAAATCAAAAGAAATGTAAATGATATGTTTAAAAATTAAGATATTTTGTGATGTACCTCTTTTTAGTATAAAATATTTCATGAAATGTCCTTTACCGAACCAACATTTTGCCTAAACCAACTTTTGATCATTCTCTATAAAGATCCCTATATCATTAAATTCAACATTTAATCAGTTATAAATACCTGAAGTGAAAAAACACGTTACTGAAATCCTTTTTCTATTAGAATATTTATAAAATTTCGTAATAGAGTAAACTTTAACAGAGCTTTATTGTCCGAACTATTTGCCGCTTCCTTCAGCTTCTTTTGCGACAGATGAAGCAAGTAATTAACATTTACCTCCTCTGGGGGATTAGCTTGGACATCTAACCAAGCCAAAAATTCAGGATCGTTCAAAACGTCTAACATCGATTCTTGGACAACGTCGGTAGGAGGTGATGCAGTTTCCCTGTTGAAGTCAGCATTGGAGTCGAAGTCCATGTTGAAGTCAGTATCGGGGTCGAAGTCCAAGTTGAGGGGCACATCGAAGTCGAAATCTAACTCTATATCCCAGTGTGCTTCGGTGGAAATATTGTCTCCATTCACCTCGTCAGCGTGGTGTCTCTTTGTAGGAGAAGAAGGGGGATTCTCAGATTCTCTTTTGACACCTAAGAATTCTCCTAGATCTAAAAAAGAAAATGTCAATCGTTAGTAAGACGTCATGGTAGCAGTCATTAATTGTTAATACAAAGTATTGTAAATGTGTAACTCTGAGACTAAAATATATAATTAAACTATAAATATGTGTGTTCACGTGTATAATAACTGATGTGATAACTGAAGACAATGACATAATTAAATATTAAAATAATTGACTTTATATGAAATATTGTGTAAATCTAGTGAGAGATTAATTATAAAAATAATGAATTATTCTACAAAAGGAACAGTTCAGTTAATTTAATCTTTAAATGCGAAAATTTAAAAGGGAAATACAATCATACTAATATAGATATGTACTAATACAATCATATATATATTGATATGTATGTTTATAGTTTTATATATATATATATATATATATATATATATATATATATATAGATTAAAGAAGAAAATTGCAATAAAATAATAGCTATGCGTCAAATTATAAGTCGAAAAATTTACAAGTCATAACTGTTTAATTAGGTCTAAGACTACAAACAACTGAAGCAATTTTTAGTCGGTAATGTAAAATACTAAAAATATCAAAATCTTTAAATAAAATATACAATTCTTGCTTATTTAAATGTGTGTTCACATGCATAATAAGTGATGGGATAACTGAAAACAATAACTATAAATGAAAAATTTAAAACTGTGTAATTAGAATTAAGGCTACTTATAACAGCAGTAATTTATAGTCGGTATTGTAAAATACTAAAAATAAGAAAATCTTTAAGTAAAATATATAAGGGAAACTTATGTGCGTTTATGTATACAATATTAAGAAAATATATAATAACCGAAAACAATAATGTTATTATATTATAAGAAAATTGACTTAAGACAAAATATTGTGGTACATTAATGAGAATAATCATAAAAATTGATAAAATAATTTTTAAATTATTTTATAAAATAGTCATTATAATTAATTTAAGAAATTCAAATATATTTTAAAAGTGAATTATTAATTATCTTTTATATAAATATATATATATATATATAATGTATATATATAGTATATATATACTTATATATATATGCATATATATATATGCATATAAAAAAACAAGTAGAAAAATTATATGTTTTTATTAGAAACAAAATTATTACCTGTATTTCTTAAGAAAAAATTTAAATCGGAAAAATATAATAGCTATACATGAAGCTGTAAATCATAAAAATCTCAAGTTATAGCTATTTAAAAAAAATCAAGGTAACTTATATATGTAGAAATTATTAATCTTTAATCCAAAATGCTAAATATATAAAAAAATATAAAATAAAATATATAATGCTAATTTATATGTGTGAGTTTACATACAAGTGTATTTAGTTAAATTATTACATTATATATATATATATATATATATATATATATATATATATATATATATATATATATATACATACATACATATATATATATATACATGTATATATATTTATATAATAACCGAAAACCATAAAATACTTATATAATAATAAGAAATCCGTTTTTAAATCAAGTATTATTTGAAATTAGTGATAAAATAATTATAAAAAATAATAAATTAATCATTTTCTTTAGAAATGCTCAATTCTCTTACTGTAAGTTTTTAACGCATAATTTAAAAAGAAAATAGTAATACTTTTATGTATTAGAATAAATAAAATAACTTTAAGAAAAAATTATAAACAGTTTTACAGAAACTAGATTACCTACATTCCTTTTTGAAAAAGATTAAATTAGAAAAATAAAAAATAGTTATAAATCACAAGAGTCACAAGTCATAATTTAAATAAAATTAACGACTTAAATATGTATACGAACTGAAATAAAAATATTACATACCTGCAATAAAATCAGATTTATCGTTTGAAGACATGTTTCCCGTTAGGAAATGATACTGCAAAGCAAAATTGCAATGGAAAACTGGTTAGCTATGCACAGATACTCTTAAAGCAAGTGCAGAGACGGTATTGAAGACTTGATACTGACCAGAGCAACACGTCTCAAGAGAATGAAGGTTTGACTGACCAGCTTAAGTCGTCAAAGTGTTGTCATATATCACCTGGAAGAACTTAACAATGCTATATGAACTGATAAGAAAATTGTCAATCCTTATTGGCTAAAGAGCTGTATTACTTCTTCTTCTTATCCAATCAGGAGTGTTTAATTTACATATGAGTTCCCTTCCCTACCCCAAAGGAAATATACTATGTTACCAGTTTGCGATATGAATCATGAAAAATAAAATAATATATTATCACAGTGAAAATTAACTTTTACACTTTTAAAGAAATTGGTGTTCTATATCTCCCCAGCAAAATATATCCTCGAATCTTATAAAACTTTATTTCTAAAATATAAAAATAATTAGAAAATTTTAAAATACAAAAAAATGAAAATTTATGGACAAATATATGTATTTACAACAAACAAAAAATTCAAAAGTCTTATGTTATAAATTACATTGCACAAAAATTAACTTTACATAAACAATATGAAACTACCTTAATCATCATGTTAGGTTCTGAAAAATTTCAAATATTTAATAAATCTTACGCCCATTTAATAAAAAAAAACAGTATATAACTAATGAATTTATAAAATAAACTAATATGTTCAGTTTAGTGTGTTACAGCCTATTTTCCCCCTATTTTTCTTTTGTCACACAGAAACCAATAAGACCGCCAGTTACGTTTTAATGAAAATTCTAATGGGCAATTCCTTGACAGCTCTGGGTATCGAACTAGTGGACTCCTGTTTAGAAAGACATAATTTGCAATCATCTAGGTGTGACACTAGGATATGAAAATTATGTTTAGTGTCGACATTTCATGGGAATTTTATGAAAAATTGCGTTAGTTGAAATGTTGGAGGATAGTAACAATAACTAGGACCCTATCTTAAAAAAAGTGTAAATTAAATAATTATTTTTAGTATGATGCAGATATGAATCACGGTGATACAAGAGTTTAAAATTTAATAACAAATAGTTGAAAGAATTTTTTCGTTTTTAAAATAAGGAAGGCTAAAACGTTGGAAATATTCGAAGTAAAAGTTCTTATTAATAAATAAAATGTTTTATTATGCTTTACGTAATGCATTTTTAAGTGGAAGTTGTACCAGAAATATGGTCAAATATAGATATTACATTATGTTGAAACTCCATACTTTGTTCCAACCTTCGATGTATATGGGGAAAACGATATCACACTGTACAAAACGGAGATCAAACATCGTATAGAATCCGAAGTAAAAGATATTTATAGATAAAAATGTACTGTGTTGTGTGTTATACAATTAATTAGAGCCAAACGATGGCCGATTGATTAGAGTGCTGGCCTTCAGTACCGGAGTTCCTGCTTTCGAATCCCACTGTGGCTTGGATGTTCGTAGCCGTTCGGAATCGGCTTTAAGCTGTAGATCCCGGTCTCATTAGCCCTCATGTTGCAAAAAAGTAAACCGTAGCACTCCAAACCAATTAATTAAAAAAAACTTCCAGAGAGAGTTACTTTGTATGAAATGACATTTTAGTACGTAGTGAACATAGAATAGTATCTAAAAAAATTATAAATAGTGAAAACAAGTGAATTCTCGGACCGTAAATTGGATTGGATTCTGCATTTACTTCCTACAATATGAGCAAATGGGGGAGGTGTTATTCGTTTGTGTTTTGGTTTGGTTTGGTTTTTGGAGTGCTACGGTCTACTTTTTGCAACACAAGTGCTAATGAGATCAGGATCTACTACTTATAGCCGATTTCGAACGGCTACGAACATCTATGCCATAGTGGGTTTCGAACCCATAAACTCCGGTTCGGAAGGTCAGTACCCTAACCATTTGGCAATCGTTCGGAACGTTTGTGTTTTGACATCTCACCCTCGAAAAACACATTTTTTTAAAATAATAATTTTCTCTTGTTAATTAAAAATGTTTATGTAAAATACTGAGCTATATCAAAGTTATAATCTGTAATAATATTATATAGCGTATAAATAATTTCGCTGGTAAATTCAAATGCTACATTGTAACTAAATTTTTAATTTTCGTCTGGTATAAAAAATGTACCCATCCGGAATTATTTTTTAGATGCCGCGTTCGTTTCATGCCTGAACCCCTACACTGGTATTCTACTCTGCATGTGGTAATACCCTGAATATCTATGTTGGGATTTTAAAAATTCCTACACTTGGCAATAGGTCGTGAATAAGAAAGTGAAAACGTATATTTAATTTATGGATTGCGTGAGAAAAATATCCTTATTTATGTTTCAAATTTAATTTTTATTGCAATAGACTTACATAGAATTTTTTATTACAATAAAATGCTTTTTATTATATTTTATGCAATTAAATATAAAATATATTTTTTTCAGCGGGTGTTGCATTCTACTCTCCTATATTTTTAGCAGAGGATGATCAGAGCCTGACTAAGGCAAGGGCATACGGATCAGTTGGCCCGGGCGCCCAAAATTATGAAGAAAATGTATTTTACGTTTTCTTCATAATATTGCAATAAACAAGAGGCTAAACCATATGCAATTATATTATAAAGCGAAAATCGTCCTTTCGGCAAGGACGCCGTGGCGCAGTCGGTAAAGCGGCGGACTCGTGAACGGGAGGTTCCGGGTTCGAAAACAAGCGAGGCAAGCTGCCTTTAAAAATTGATTTTAACTTGGATTTAATTTATGTTAATTTAATTTCAGTATGCAAATTTATGTAAATTTAGTTCCTAATTTTCTGCGGGCCTTCCAAGTCTGGAAGGTTCTAAAAGTGTATATAAGCAGGATTTCCTTCAGTTGCGGGGTAATAAAATCTTGAACTGGTCTTGAGCGTTTATCAGTCATTTCACCAAGTTCAGTTCATTTCATCTACGCGACAGTTTGGTGGAGGCGCCGGGTAAAGATCGTATTGCAATCAGTCTGGAAGAAACTGAGTGTCGTCGAAGCCGTCGACTCCAAAACCTTCCCCCGGAACACGGACTTTACGAAGGCAAGGCGAGGCAAGTAAAGGCGAGGAAAATGACGGAGCCGGAATTTAAGTCCTCACCGATTCTCGTTACTCCAACCATGATTAGGGAGCCAAGAAAGCCGACTATCTTTAAAGGCGAGCCCGGACAGGATCCAACAGAGTGGTTGAGGGAATATCTTCGGGTATCAAAATTCAATCAATGGGATGATACCCTGAGTTTAGCAAATGTGTATTTCTTCCTAGACGGAACGGCGAAGAAATGGTTTGAGAATAATGAGGACATGTTGCTATCATGGAAGAAATTTGAAGATGAATTAAAAAATACTTTCGGCAACGAGGAGTTGTATATAAGGCAAGCCAATGATAGACTCAAAAGTCGTGCCCAGGAATTTGGTGAATCTACCCAATCGGTACATTCAGGAGGTTTTGAGACTTTGCCAACAAGCAGACCCTAGCTGAGGATATTTATCAGGCACTATTAGTAGGTCCCGATCTCATTATCCTTCATGTTCCAAAAAGTAGACAGTAGCACTCCAAGTCAAGCCAAACCAAAGGAGTTTTTGCCCCACCCCCTAAATTAGTCTAATTCGAGCCTCATTTAAAATTGATATTTCTTAAAAAACGTTGTAAATGGTATATGAACTAACGCAATGTATACGCAAATATGTGTTAGAATGTATTTCCATGTCTGATCCCTTTCACTCCCTTCCGTTAAAAAAGTTTACGCTTTGATTTTTTGAAATTGTTATGGGATAAAATGGCTTATGATCAAATAAACATAGGTGTTTGCTGTGTGGATCAGATGAACAACAATTCTTTTGAATCTGTTAGAACACTTATTATTAACAAAATAATATATTGTGATTACCGCAATAAATTAAAACAATGTCTGTAAAGAGTGTAAGTAACATATTAAAAAAGATGATCTTAATAAAATGCTAATAGGAGAAAAAATTTGAAATAGCAGGAACAGAGAATATTTTGAGTGTTAATTTACGTTTGTATTGAATTTAAGAATCTTAACCTCTGAAAGCATGTTGCCTGAAGTGTTGTACTCAGGTCTGTTCAACAAATTTTGAAATTTATCTAACATTAAATTATGAATAAACATTACTAACCCCACATTTCTGGTATAGGATATATTGCGTTATATCTACCTATTATCTTAAAAATATCATAATGAATAAGTGATATAGGATGATTTAAAAGAGAAAAAAACGAGATGTTACCCCACATGTTTGCCTGAGAAACTGAATATATCACATTATATAAAACCATTTTTTTTTTTTCACTTGTATACTGGAATAGTAGTAGGAAATTTTTAACGAGGTAGAGTGTTGTATTATATCGATCAATGCGTTATCAGGAATGTTCATAATGAACTGATGGTATCAAGAAAAAACAATTATGGATATCGGAATAAGGGGATTTCTTGGAAATTTAATATAAGTTTGTACCGATCATCATGGGTTTAAAGATTTACGTTTTAAATTTTTGAATTAATGTAAGCGGGAGTAGATCGTGAGTATACTTAAGGAAATCAATTTGTTTGTGTTGTTGTATATTGGATTAGTAGAGCTATAATTTTAAGCAATTTGCAGAAAATATTCTGTTATATTGATCTATATTTTAATTATAGTGAACTCATGATATGAAGGAAGGGTATAAGAATTAGATAAATCATAGTAAATCTGGTAACATAATCAAAAGATTGTACTCAGTTTAGATGTCTGAGCCTTCTTTATGTTTATCGCGAAATGTGGATTACTCAGTTTTTATTTTTGAAATTCCTTTAATAGAAATTGGGGTATCAATAATTATGAAGAAATCTTCGTTTTCGCCTGGTATATTGGATTAGAACAATTATATATTACAAAAAATTTTCAGACATTTTTGCTTCTTATCTATCTATGTTTTCTGGAATGTACATAATGAACTGGTTATAGGGAGAAAATATGGAAACACGAAATTTCTGTAACCGTAAACACAAGTATGTACTGAATATTTATATCCGAGAACACTCAAGCTCATTGTGCCTTATGAATTTCTATTTTTTAAATTTTGGAATTTCTGAAAACCATATTATAAAAACACAAGGAAACCTGTTTACATTGTACATTAAGTATATAAAATGACAAAAAATATCCGTGTTTTCTATTTTATATATATATATATATATATTATTTTATATCTTAGCATAGCATTATTATAATGCAATGGAGTTTAAATGGTGATTTAACAAAACAAATGTGTTTCCCTTCTGGACAGAAATAGTAGAATTCCAATTTTCGAAGAATTGAAATCAGTGTTTTCTTCTATCTATCAATATTTTATTATGAATAATAAGAAACTGACGATATCAAGAAAAAATATTATTACTTGGAAAATCACGAAATAGTTAAGAATTTAAATATCTGAGCTGCTTTTAGGTCACCAAGCTTTACAAAGAATTATGTTTTAAATTTTCCGGAATTTTAAATTGTGAATATACATAAACAAAAACCCATGCTTATGCTTTGTATGTTAGATTAGTAGCATTATAATTTAAAAAGATTTGCAGAGAATGTTGCATTTATCGATCTATATTTTATCCTGTTATGATTATAATGAACTTGTGAAATGGGTTAAAATATTTTAGAAATGGAGAAATCAAGGAGAATTGGGAACATAACCATAAAGTTTGTACTCAATTACAATGTCTCGTTAATGATCCATATTAAATTTTTAAATTTTAAGTTTTAAAATCTTTCAAGTATGTTTGTATCACCACTAAAAACATAAAGATGGAAGTTGGAGAGATCTAGATTTATCACTTTGCATTTTATCGGTATAATGGAAGTTGGTAAAATAGATGGTTAGTAACATTCGAGACGGTTAGTTACAAGTTCGAGAAAAATTATTATGAATAATGAAAAGACGGAATTTCAAGAAATTGAAACATAAGTTTTTACCGAACTCTTTTTATGACCACCTTTAAACTCATTAAGCCTTGAAAGTTTCTTTTTTTTATGGTTTTCTAATTCCCAAAAGCGGGATTGGTTTATGAATAGGCATAACGAAACCCACTTGTTACCTCGTAAATTGAATTAGTACAATTATTTGTTCTTGTAAGTTTTGCAGAGAGTGTTCAGTTTTATAGATCTACGTTTTATGATGGGAAGGATCATGAAGCCCTGGTGATATCAAGAAAAATGTCAGAAATTGTGAAAACACGGGATATATTTCACATAACATGTGTTTGTTTTTAATTTACATTTTTAAGAGCCTAGAACCAAGATTAGTTCTATGTTTCTAGTTTTCGAATTTCTAAAAGAGGGATTGGATTTCAACAAACATATCCAGTCTACAAGTGAAACGAGTTTGTCTTGTAGATTGGATTTGTTAATTTTTTTTTTAATAATTTTGCAGTGAGTGTTGCCTTTTATCAATCTACATGTCATGGATTGATTATAATAAACTGGTGATATCGAGAAAAAATGAAAACAGGGAATTTATTTAATTGTTAAGACAAGTATGTACTCACAGCTTATGGCTGAGAAAATTTAAGCTCACTGTGCATTATGAATTTCTGTTTTTTACGTATGGAAATTCTTAAAAGCCACGTGTTTGCCTTGTAGATTGAATAAGTTAAGTTTTTAAAAAAAGGTCATGGTTTTGTATTTTATTAACTTATATTTTATCATTCAATATAGATATATGCTATTTTATATTATAACACAAAATTGATGAAAGCGTCATAGCATATAATGGTTGTGATAAAAGTATCTAATATTTACTTTTCTATATTATATAATAGAATCATTGGTTTGATTTGCATTACTGATATTTCTTTATAAAGATTATTTTAACATTAAATTGTTAATGACTACTGGAAGTATATATGTATAAATATATATATATATATAATATATACATACATACATACATACATTACATATTTCATCATTATACTGGAATATAAAAAAAGCTTGATGGTCCTATTTCTGATTAGAAATGAAAATGGTTAAGTTTATGGAGAAATCTCAATACTCCTAAAATTACAAACAATCCCAAAAGTTAAAGATTTGCACAGAAAAGGGCAAATGTAATAAAACTTAGTAGTTTAAGTTATTTATTTTTTATTGTTTTCAATATGACTATGAGTTTCATTTATGAAAAAATTAGTACTATATAAGAGAATTCCTAATGAAATCTTTAAGAAAGAAATAAAAGGGAGAAATAAAGTTTACCACTAAAGAAACTAAAAGATGGCGTCCAAAAAAATTTCCACCGAAGTACCTCAAGAACCATTTAATTTCGAGTTATAGTTAAGTAATCTTTATTCCATCCTACATTATTTTAATGTATTTTTAGTACACTTACATAGTAGATATGATCAGGATAGATCACAAGTATTATCTCGTTTGATATTCCGCATTGGAATTTGAGTACTAACACTCCCCCACATAAATTATTGTGCCGCCATTTAGCTTAATTTGAAAATAAGAGGAATTAATGATCAAGTTGTACGACAAGTCTTGACTCATTTGGATACTGTGCTAATCAAACTTTCTTTCGGAAAAAAAATCTGGTTAAATGTCTTTAATCCATAAGTTAGGAAAAATCTTACCTAGAATAGAAAAACATACATTACAGTAAAAATCCCCACCCCCACCCCAAAAAAAAAGGGGAAAGGAAAGCTTTGCTGCAATAACTTCGCTTCGAAGGGGAAAATTGTTTTCAAGTACATGAAACAATTTTTCTTTCGAAGTGATATTATTGCAGCAAAGCATTCATTTCTGTTTTGAGAGCATTAATGTGACTTTTTAAATCTCATTAATTGTCCACATTATCATACACATTTTATATTAGCCAAAAGTATAAAACCTTATGAGTCTATGACCCTTAATGCTACAACCTCGTACCGTTGCTCGTTTGATTATAGAAAAACCATGGACTCCGCGTAATGTGATGAGTTTGGGACACCGTGATTTGGATAACAGCAACCGATTGATAACAATAAACGATATATAAAATTAGATACATTTACCCCTTCCCCTTTAATTCACAAGTAGTAAATTTAAAAGAAAATGAAAATACACATCTTATATTTATGTGCTGTTTATTATCCTTTAAAACATAAGAATTGAATAGATAATTAAAAAAGTTGATCAACTGTTAACTGCCTACAATTTTTCTAAGAAACTCATTGATAAATTGTTCGTAATCATAAACGACTTGTCATAACGATTTAAAATTTCGATCATTTGTTTTAATGTTAAATTATTTCGCTTTCTGACTTCCATATCGACAAGCTTTATGTAAGAGAGCGATGCATAAAATGTGCTTACGATTCTGCTCACTTAAGATAAGAATGTGTTGACTTCCACTTATCCAACCACTATCCACGAGCAGGGTGTGCTTATTTCTGAAAAATTCTAGGAACGTGTAAATTCCCTCCATTATTCTTTCCTTTTTTCCTTAGGTGGAAGCGGAAAATTCTCGGAAATTCGAAAAAAATGGGTTCCTACTGAATATATTGTGAATATCCTTGTGCCAGTTAAAATGAGGTTCGAAAGTTGTTAACATTAACCGATGTAACGATCCCATAAAGAGATGATTTTAACATACAAATGAATAGAGAAAATCGGGGCCAAGTGATTTCGATAACAATAAGTGATTGATAACATTAACAGTGATCACATTAAGCGGAGACAACTGTATTTGTATCATTTACGGTTAAGGAAAAAAATTACTTTCAAAATTATACTTCTATTAGCAAAAAATTCAACGATGCTAAAAAGGAATTTTTTTCTACTGGAAATTCTGTTTCAATATTAATTAATTATACTAAATTTAAATTTATATTAAAGTTTGTTAAAATCACGTTGAAAGTTAATTGGTTGAAAATGCTGCATACGATACTACGTAACCAACTTAATTTAAAAGATACATTCATTAAACCTAGAATGAAAAATTCAAGAAAAATACAAAGACAAAAATATATATGACAAATTATTTTTTATTACAGAATTCCTTTGAAATCAATTACAAATATGACATATAAGGCATACAGAAATATAATAAATATTAACAAAATCACTTTTTTTAATTTTCGCACTATAAATATAAACTAGCAAAATATTTAAAGAAAATTTGCTCCTTTCCTCGCCACCCAAGAGGTAGAGCAAAACGGCGCGCTTTTTTTTAAGTGGTATCCCCCGAAAGGCCTAATCCACTTTTATGGAGTCTGGTACAAGAATAATTTTTCAGTTTATAAAATTTTACCTGTTTGAAAATCACCTTTATTTTGAAACCTTTGCTATTTAAAAAAATTATATAGAGAGAAAATTGAAATTCTCTGAATCTTTTATGCTAGTTTCTTCCTAAAATTTGACAACTATTTTACATTAAAGTCCACAAATTTTCATAAAAGTCCACAATTTGTTGCTGTGAAACAGCTGGCTCAACTCAGCTCTAGTAAAATTATATTTTCCATAAGAATTAATTGTTTTATGTTAATAAAGGACAAATAAACAATCTTTTGCGAACTTTTAAAAGATACCAGTCTCCATAACGGGACAAAGCACGTAGCTAGTTGAAAATATTTAGACTGAACATTTTTCTGCTCAAAAGGTACTATGTCCCATTAATATACAAATGCAAACAAAATAAAATGTGACCAATCATTACAAGTTTACACAAAAGATTAATATTAACACACAAATAAAAGGAAAATTACACAAAAAAAGTATTTTTTTTGTCTTTTTTTATTTTTAAAATTTTTTTTGTCTCTTTTAATTTTTAATATTTTTTTTTTGTCTTTTTTGATTTTTTAATTTTTTTTTATTTTTTTACTTTATTTTTTTAGAAAGTATAAACACTAATGCATATATCGATAATTTAATGCATGCATCGATTCAAATTACATTACTTAGCTCTTAATCAAGAGCTCTCAAGAGTGGTTACAAGAGACCACACCGTCTGTTGTCACATAAATATTGAAAAACACAGCATTAAATAAAATTACAAATACAAAGAAAAATCACAAAATAATTGATAGGTTGCTCATAAAATCAATATTAACTTACGAAAGTTAAACTATATTTAAAATTACAAATATAATGAAAAAACTTGCATTTCAATGAGGTGCTGGGTTTTATTAGGCCCTCAAATATATTTAATAAAAAATAAGTTCTGATTAAACAGTAGGAATACGTTCTGATTAAACAGTGAGGTCTAAATAAATACCCTCTGAAAGTTTCAAACGATTAAAAAATAGCTTAAATTTTGATTTATTTGTAATGTTTTCAGACCTGCTAACAGATAAAAAAAAGTTAGCAACAGTGCTCCCTAGCAGTATTATTTTGTGGCTTCATTTTTTAAATATATGATATAAAATAAAGCTACTCATATTTATAAAACAGATTACAAAATACTTCACACATGATGAAAATTGTATTACAATGATATTTACATGAAATGTACAACATTATATGAGTTTTGGTGTTCCATTTTTAAAAATATATCAAATATCCTTAATCTTGGGATTCTAGCGTATTGGTCAACTTCCTTCTCCTTTTTAGAAGAGGTTTGCAAAATTATCCATGAAAAGAACGGTTTTCTAGATTGCATTAACCTAGGAAACCGTTCTTTTCATAGAAAATTTTGTACCTCAAATACGGTTTACAAGGAAGCCTCTCTAGGTAAATTTCTATTTTTTAAGATATTAGTATTCACCTTTTATATTAAATTTATTGCAATATAATTATTGAAATATATCTCAAGTAAATTATTTGAAAATGCTTTTGAGGAACAACTGCTGTAGTCAGAAAATCGTCTAATACGCGAACCTTAAAAGTAGTGTCGGAATTAATTATTAATAAAACTGGAGAAATATTAATTTCTTATTTCATGACGTATTTCATTAAAAATTCTGTAAAGTACAAATTAAATATTGTTATTGAATATTAAATCTTAATTTTTTTAATTAATAGCAATATTATAAACTATTACAGATTTATATTTCAGATCTTATATTCTCTTAATTAAGATTAAATATATTACAAAAATTATAAAAACTTTTACGTACACTTCGAGAGGCAATTACTTCTAGAGGTGTTGTATTAGATCTAGATTCATTTTAGTATTATAACATTAGATCTAGATTCATTTTAGTATGATTACAATGAGGACGCAACAAATTCAAAGAAAGTTTGGACACGCAGTTTGCATTTGGGATATAAACCAAAAACTTAATCGTACCTGTGTCAATGGTTGTATGTAGATGGAGGAGAGGGGAGATGAAGCACCAATATCTAGAATCTCCCAATCAGCTGGAGTTAAATATATTGCATTTAAAAATTTATATAAAAGATCATGGCTACATCCGTGATTTTTGGAAACTAGTGCTATTTTAGAAACTTTTATTTAAAAGATATAAAATAAACAAACAAACATTTACGATTACACTGCTTCAGAAAGAGTCTTTCAAATCTAATTCTGAATAGATACTTTAGCAGAAAACTTTAAATTATAAAACTATAAACAGTCGTTACAGGTATAATATTAACTCTAGATTCATTTTTATATTTACTACAATAGCACTAATATCTATCTTAAGAGTTCAAGAAATATTAATTTAAACAAATTTAAAGCATATAGTATAATATGGAATTTCTTTTACGTTTATGGTAAGATATTTGTAACTACTATCAGTTGACTATATACAAGTTAAACATTCTAACAAGATTACTAAACTAAAAACCATAAAATGCATGTTACGAATTATTGTAACATAATCTGAAAATTCCTACTGGAGCACACAAAACTCATTTACACATAAATAAAAAGAAAAAACAGTATGCCATACATAGTCACAAAATGCTGAGCAGGAACACAAAATTAAAATATTTCCAAGCAGTATGAAATTAAAGTCAAATAATATACCGATAACAAATAGTACTATTGAATTTTCATATTCTTGAAATTTGATGAAAAATGCTTATCTAATAAGAATATTTATCTATTTACTCCTTATAAAAGTTAAAAATTGAAACCTCTTTCAATTTCATTAAATAGAGATAATAACTAGAAATTTTCGGCAATATGTTAACAAAACTTTAAAGCAAAACGCACCAGGAAAACACAATTAAAATTATTTTTAGCTATTGTACTAAATGAACTCGCTTGGCATTTTAGACTTATATATGCTGGCATTAGAAAAACTATATTATTCATTAATAATATAGTATAAACTATATCTTGTATACTGTTAATACAAGAATAATCAAAATTTATACATTTTCCCTATGTGGTAATAGCTTTACCTCCAAAACACATGAAATACATCATTACAAAGGAAAAATACAAATGTAAAATGTACAATGAACTATATACACATTACGAAAACACTTCCGTTTTTAAACATAGAGAAATTTCTTATAAAGAATACTTTTACAGAGCTCTACGACTCTGTCTCTTTTATATGTAATTTATTCTTATTATAAAAGAAAAGAACCATTCCATTATTACAGTAAAAAAAGCCATTTATACATTCTTAAACTTGTCAAGCGCAATTTACTTAATTAAATATTAAATTTAATGCGTTAACAGGTATCTAATGAGATTTTCCTCAGAGGGTCATTTTCTTGTGAAATTGTGAAAAAAACTACTCACAATGTTGTGGACTCAAATTAGTGTTCTTCTAAAGACTTTATCTTCAGTATTTGTGATATTAAGGAATCAAAAATTAATACTATGTTAAAGATTGTAGATAAAATTACTTACAAAAAATATAACATAAACATTTACGTATATGTACATATAGACTTTTAAGTGAGCATAAGATTTAAAAATAAACATTAAATTAATTAAATCTGCTCAATTTTAAGTGAAATAATAAAAGAATACTAGAACAAGAGTGAAAAATTTCTGATAATACTGCCTCTGAGAGTTAGATGTTTCAAATTTTATCAGAAGTCGTTTATAAATCAAAACATTGTAAGGGATCTGTTTAGAAAGTTAGATATTTCGTGATTTGCCCTTTTTAATTATAAAGTATTTCATGAAATGTCTATTAACAGAACAAAATTTTGCTTAAACCATTTTAGATCATTCCTTATTAAAAAGTTCCTGTATCATTAAACTCAACATTTAACCAGTTATAAAGCTTCAAAGTGAAATAACGACACGTTACTGAAATAATTTTTCTTTTAGGGTGTTAATAAAATTTCGTAACAACGTAAAGATTAACAAAGCCTTATTGTCATTTTTGTGTGCAGCTTCTTTCAGCTTCTTTTGCGAAAGATGGTATAAGTAATTAACATTTACCTCCTCTCGAGGATTAGGTGGGGCGTCCAACCAAGCCAAAAATGCAGGATCGTTCAAAAAGTGTAACGACGTTTCTTGGACCTCGGCAGCGGGAAGGGATTCAAAATCCATGTTGAAGGGCGCATCGAAGTCGAAGTCTGTATTCCAGGTCACTTCGGCGGGATTCCCGTCTCCGGCCTCCTCATCAACGCGGTGTCTCTTGGCAGGAGAAGATGGCGGATTCTCCGATTCTCTTCTGACACCTAAGAATTCTTGTAAATCTAAAAAAAGAGAAAAAATTTTAATAGTTAGTTGGACGTCGTGGATGAAATTGTTTGGTAATGCAGAGTACTGAATATTCAAAACCATTAGAACGAAAAAAACAATTATAATTTAGAAATGTGGGTATACATGTACAAAATTTAGATAATATGTAATAACTGAAGACAAATAACGTTACTAAATAATTAGAAAATTGAATTTAGATTAAATATTATGATAATACTAGCACATAGCCCCTTATATGACGGGATCAGTAAAATTTTTAATTTTTCAGAATTGTAAAGTACCCTATAATGCTAGTAAAAAAATGGTTTGTTTTTTGTTTGAAAATTATCTGGTTCACGCTCAATTATTTGTTTATTTTCATACTCCTCTAATTTCTCCTTATACTCTAAATGCAGTCACGTTGAATTCCTTTAAAAAAATAATTCAAAGTTTTCGTAGCTACGTCAAAATTATCGTTAAGTACTTTCCAATTTTTTTTTCCACAGTAATTTATTGAAGTAAAGAAATGAAACTTTCATTTCCACCACAAACTGAAGGTAGATAGAATTTCATTGAAACAAAAATAATAGGCGATCAGATTTAAATTTATTACATATATACCTAATCTATTATTTAAGCGGAATATAAAAGAATATTACTAAGAATACTAAAGAATAGGTTAAAGACTAAAGAATAGGTAATGTGTAAGTTCAGTGATTAAACGTATGAAAATAAAGCAGACAATATTTAAATAATTTAAAATAAGAAACTATTAAACGAGATAGTGAAAGGAATGAAGTCATAATGCTAGAAAAAATGTTATTTTTAACTATTTATTATGTGATAAATTCCTAAATTTAATTGCCTACACTTAACCGGGAAAAATAAAGCTTTAAATAATGGCATTAAATACTAGAAAATGGAGAAAGGAGTGGATTTCGAATTTTACTAACTCTAACACATGAATAATCCAATATGGCTGTCTCTATCCATTCCAAGTACAACGACTTCATAAAGTCAAGGTTAGATTACTTAAGTTATTATTATTACAAAGGGCATTAGAGAGAAATTCTAAAAATAATCATTTATTTTACAAAAGGAACAACACAGTTAATTTAAGCATTAAAAACTTAAACTGAAAATACTAATACACCTATATGTACTTGTATATATATATATATATATATATATATATATATATATATATATATAGAGAGAGAGAGAGAGAGAGAGAGAGTATATATATATATATATATATATATATATATATATATATATATATATAACTTAAAGAAGAAAATTCTATGAAATTTAATAGAAATTGTGAGATTACCTACATTCATTTAAAAAAAATTAAATTAGAAAAATATAATAATAGTTTAAATGAAGTTATAAACCATAAAATCTTAAGTCCTATATAAAAAAATTAATGTAATTTATATATTTAGAAATTATTTGTCTTTAATGCAAAATACTCATAAAATGACTATCTGAAAGATATGATATAATTTAGATAATGTACTTACATATACAAGTATTTAGATAATATGAATTAATATGTACATATATAACAGGTAATAACCGAAAATAATAAAATTTTTATATATAAAAAATATACTTTAGATTAAGTATTATTTTAATTCAATGAGAGAATAATTATAAAAATTGTTAAAGTAATTAATATCTTATGAAATGCACTGTTGAGTTTATGGAATCATTAAATACATAATTCATTAGAGAAATTTGTAATAATCTTATGTACACACACACACACACATATATATATATATATATATATATATATATATATATATATATATATTATATATATATATATATATTATATATATATATATATATATATATATGTATATTTAGATATAGATATATACACATATACATAAATGTATACATTTAATTATATATATGTATATACATATATATAAATATATATACATATATATAATTAAATGCATACATTTATGTATATGTGTGTATATATCTATATCTAAATATATACTTATATATATATATATATATATATATATATATATATATATATATATATATATATAAATATATATATAAATGTATATATTTAGATATAGATATATACACACATATACATAAATGTATGCATTTAATTATATATATGTATATACATATAAATACATATACATATATATATAAACACACACACACACACACACACATATATATATATATATATATACACACACATATATATACACACACAATAAACACTTAAAGTAATTATATGCAATTTAATAGAAACTAGATCATCTACATTTGTTAAAAAATTAAGACTATATATACATCTATGCATATATATACATATTTATGTATATAAACTCAAATAAAAATATTACATACCTGGAATGAAATCTACGTCACCATCTGAAATCCTCTGTTCCGTCCAATCTTTATACCATTTGAACATGATGAATTTAAATTGTAGAACAAAAGAGCAGATGAAGTCTTGTTAGCTATGAAGAAATACTATTGAAGAGCAGAGTGTACCGCGATACTGCTAAATACTTGAGACAGACCAGAGCAACAAGTGTCAAGAAGAGGACGATTTGACTGACCAGATTAAACCACCCAAAGAGCAGTCATATATCACCTGTCGGGGATTAAGAATACTTTGTCAACTGATAAGTAAACTGACTCTTCTGATTGGCTAAAGTGGTACAGTGAAACATCTTGCTATCCAATCAGAATGTGTAAAATTCGCATATTAGTCCCTTATTCACCCCCCGAAAAATGTACAAGATATTCTACTAGTTTTTGGAATAATTCATTAAAATCTAAAATAATATATTACAATTACATCAGTTACAATTAACTTTTACACGTTTATAGGATTTAACGTACTATATCTCTACAGCCACGAATTTAAGAAATCCTCGAACGTTAAAATGCATTATTTCTAAAATATATAAAATATTCAAAAACATTTATTCCACAAAAATCTGTATTTTCTATTCACAAAAAATTCATGACCTAAATAATATAAATTACATTTCATAAAATCTAGCTTTACGTAAAGTATTTGAAAATATTTTTAAGCATTTAATAAGTCCCCCACGTGTTTCGTTTATAACCATATAAAACTGTGATATGTTTGGTTTGGTAAGTTACAGTCTTTTTTTCGTACACAAAGGCTAATTAGATCCGGATTTTCTAATTAAATCGACTTCCAAATGGTATCCACACCAGCACAGAAATTCGAACCACTGGTTATTATTGAGTATAATACAGATACGCGATATGGTGACACAAAGGTTTAAAAACAATTTTCAGATTATTTCAAAGCGTAAATTACTCAAGGAATAGTTTTATTTTACAAAATGGAGTCTAAAAGTATTTATAGTAGTAGAAATAAAATCTCATTATAGATAAATAAAACACTTTATTATGCTTTACACAAAAAGTTTTGTAGCATATGTATTCTCAAAATATGGTCAAATATCGACTTTATTATTAAGTGAAAATTATGTTACAAATTATAAGAGGATATTGGGTTATACAAAACTCAGACAAGAATGTTGCAGAACCCGGAATAAACGCTCGGTATAGATAAGTAAAATACTGTATTTTATTCTATACAATTAATTAAAAAAATTCCTTAGAGTGTTACATTATTTGATACTACATTTCAGTATGTTATGAACATAAAATGGTATGTAGATAAAACATAAAAAGCGTGGTTATAAGTAACAATTATTAATAGTAATTTCACCTGTTAACTAGATTTTTTATATAAATTACTGTGCTATAGAAAAATTATTTTATGTAATAATATTATGTAGAGCATGAAAATATTCGTCGGTAAATTCAGTTGTTACATTATGAGAAAATTTTAAAATTTCGTCTGGTATAAATTGTACCAATCACAAAATTTTTTCCTAGGTGCGGCTCTAAACTTCTGCTTCTCTGTGCGGCTTTGAACCTCTACGCTTGTATTGTATCCTATGAATATTTATTCTGTGATTATAAAAATTTCTACACTTTGAAATGATTTGTAATTTTTTTAATATAATGGATTAATAAAATACTTTCTATTGTATTTTATGCCATTTATCTTTTACAATTCCCTTATTTTAGCGGAGATTGATCATAAAAAACGGATATGGATTGGTTGGACTAGAGATCCGAGGTCTATTGCTTTTGCTCTCTGGACTAAGGATCACGGGCCCACCTGCTTAATACTGATTCCGAACGGCTACAAACATCCATGGAAACAACAGGATTCGAACCCAGGAATTTTGCTTCCTAAGAATAACACAATATAAATACATTCTGTGATCGTAAATATGGGTTATATTGTATTTCAGTGTCAGAACTTTTACACTACTATCTTGTCATTTCAAATTTTAAACTTTTATTTATGAAATTTCTATACGATAAAATAATCAATCAAGAAAACATCTTTGTTTGCCGAGTAGTTAAGAAGAGTAAAATTTTATTCTTTTCTTGTGCATATTTTTGAAAACTTGCATTGAAATTAATATTAAAATAATACAATTATGTGATCACTGCTATAAATAAAAAAATTTTTAAAAAATTTTCTTGCCATCAGCTATCAATTTAGCATGAAATAGTCATGGTGATGTCGAAAGT
>CM063505.1:82112945-82137945 GCA_032207245.1 Pardosa pseudoannulata
ATTTTTGTACTCAATTATTGTAAATCGGTCCCTGGTTGTGTAAGTAAATAATACACATTTGATTGATTTCTTAAAATATATAAATTGAAAAATAAATTTGCTTATATATATATATATATATATATATATATATATATATATATATATATATATATATATATATATATATATATATATTCATATTTCTATACCATTGTATTAACAACGTTCGATTAGTAGTTGTTCAGAATAAACAGAAACTTACCTTCCTAAATCATTAAAAATATTGAAGGGTAAATTATAATACGTAAATTCCAAAATAGGTACTACATTTACAGTTAGCAAAGAAAACAGAAAGAGAAATATGATTATTTAAAGCACTGTCTATCCACACACACACAAGTACACACACATACACAAGCACCACACACACACAAGTACACAAACATACACATATATATCAGATTTGAAAACATAAAAATAATTATATAGGAGTTTAAAGGGAGAAAACGCAGCGCTCTCTCGGGCGCATGAATCGTCCTAAATAACTCCATATAAAGCACTTCAAGCGTAATAATTGAGAGACAGTGTCTTCAGATTGAGTTGCTGATGAACCCACTCTAAGTGTCCTTTTTAG
The DNA here is from genome assembly GCA_032207245.1 of Pardosa pseudoannulata. Classification (NCBI taxonomy): domain Eukaryota; kingdom Metazoa; phylum Arthropoda; class Arachnida; order Araneae; family Lycosidae; genus Pardosa; species Pardosa pseudoannulata. Next base: position 82,113,562 of record CM063505.1, read on the forward strand.
AAGGTGTTCGATAGCCACACGCCGCCATGTATGATGTTTGACTGTTAAAATGTACAAAAGTCCCATGAATAAAGACATTATCAAGACATAATTCACTTTTTGAATTCTCTTTGTCTGGTCATATATATATGTGTGGTATGATCAGATTAACCACTCCCTTACATAAAAGACTGAAACGGATTTTAAAGCATAATAGAACTCGGAGTAACGGAAGTATAGCTTACCACTTCTTTCCCCTACCATGTCAAGAATGATGTTTAGGGAGCACGGTTGGTATTGTCCATTCCACAATAGAAACACGACTTGCAACACAAATGGTCTTTATTACCTTAGTAACAGATAAGTATTCAAGAAATCGCATCGCATTTTAGTTTTCAGAAATATATATATATATATATATATATATATATATATATATATATATATATATATATATATATACATTATTTAAATATATATATACATTTATATATGTATATATATGTGTGTGTGTGTGTGTATATATATATATATATATATATATATATATATATATATTTATACATATATATATACATATATATATGTGTGTGTGTGTGTGTGTGTGTGTATGCATGTGTGTTTGTCTATACAATAAAAAAATATACCAGCATTTTACAGAAATTTAACACATATTTGGAAAGTGTATTGGGAAGTAAGCATATTTGAAAATGTCCTCAATATTTCAAATTTTTTGTGTAACTTTAGTGCTACGAGAGGTATATGTTTTGCACTAAACATTATTAAGAATAGAAAAGAGTTCTTCAGAACAAGCCTAATATAAAATTATACATACATATATATATATATATATATATATATATATATATATATATATATATATATACATATATATATATATATATATATATACATATATACATATATATATATATATATATATATATATATATATATATATATATATATATATATATATATATATATATATATATATATATATATATATATATATATATATATGTATACATATGAGAGTGTGTGTGTGGTTTTGTTTTTTGGGAGGTGGAAGAGGGTTAATCCTTAAGATTTGCTTTAATCAATACTAACCGTATTATCCTTAAAAAGTATACAAACAAATTTGTTCATGTTTCTTCTATAAATCATTTCTAAAAATTAATTTTTGAAAGGAGTTTATTTGTTTAGATACACGTGTCTAATGTATAAAGATATGGAGTAAGGTATTTTGGGGTATCAGTGTATATAACGTCCCCCCGCCCTCCTGATTCTCGATAAAATCTGATCTATAAATACCTCAAACGTATGATTACTTTATGAATATTGTATTCTACTTAACACAATGTATGTTAAACATTTATGGTTTTGTAAACCTTAAACGTATATAAAGTCTATTGTTCTGTTTGTAAAAAAGTATTTAGTATTATTTTACTTTTTTAAAATTTAAAGAAATGTTTGAAGAAATTAGTGCAGTATGATGATTAAAAAAAGTGTTGTTATTGTTGAAAACAGAATTGTCCAACGAGAAAAAAAGTTTAAAATAAGTAAAAGCACTTTTTTCTTTTCAAAAGTTTAAAATGAATAAAATAATATTCTTTCTTCTATCCAAAAACATAAAAAATTTATGATAAATAATAATTTGCTGTATATATAACAGAAGTGATATCTAATTTATATCAGTACATTCGATACAATATTACTAAAAATAATATACATATTGTACTTATATGAAATATGAGAGCCCCACAATTTAGTATTTAGACATCTTAAGTTTCAACGTTCTCTGGAAGCAGGAAGGAAAGTTCATTATCCTACAGTTTGAATTTTGGATATTTTATCTGTGTCCAGGTGCACAAAAGATCACAATAACACAGCCTTGAGAAAAGTGGTTCAAATATATGGCCTGAGAAAAGGATTATATGTTGAAAAAGACAAATTTTGTTTTGGTGAATACAAAATTTCCTTTCAATAGAGAAAAATAATCCCACAACAAGTAAATCTTGAAATATGGAATTCTTTGAAAATCTATAATCTATATTTGAAAATATTTAATCATTCTCTATGAAATATTTAAAGGATAGTCATACTATCTATTTTAACAACCCAGACACCTTTTGTATTTTTGCGTGTGTCTGTATATATATATATATATATATATATATATATATATATATATATATATATATATATATATATATATATATATATATATATATATATATATATATATATATATATATATATATATATATATATATATATATATATATATATATATATATATATATATATATATATATATATATATATATACATACACGAATATATGCATGTGTAAGCGTCATGTATCCAAAAATTATTTCCCTTAAATTTTCTTAAAATTTTCGAAACACATTGTGTTTGTGAGTGTGTGTATGTATATGTATATATGAAACATATAGTAGCATGCCATGCTTCCATGATTTAATGTGGTCGAAAGAGTGTAGTCGTGGGCGAGAAGAATAAGATTTTTTAAGAGAACTTTAACAGCACCTTTATTTAGCAACGTCCAACAGCAAAATCCCTCAAAAATAGTTGTGCGTCCCGTTATAACTTTTGGGGCACCAAGGCAAGAGAAAAGGAATGCGCTTAATCAGCAAGGTAATATGGTTAGTTAATTTCGCCAACAGGAAGGAGATTTTACTAAGACAAAAGAGTTTAAAGCCATGAAGCTACTAACAACATAACGAAATAGCTGATTTGGTGGTAGACTAAAGTATTAAATTTTTACATTACATATAAATATACGTGTATACGTCATATATCCAAAAATAATTTTCTATAAAATTCCTGAAAAATTACTTATTTCATGGTCTGTTCTTCTTTACTTCCTCGGATGAAATTTTCTTATTTCCGGATACTTAAATTAAAATAAGAATGGGTTTTTTGAGATTGTGTTTCCTCCTCATATCTGAAAATTAAAGCCTGAATTACTAATTAATACGTTTGGCCCTTTCTTACGCTTTCTGAAATTTCATTTCTGCCTGAAAAACATTTTTACAATCTTTACTGATAGTTGCCATTTCTTTAATACAGGTATTTTAAGAAATCAAGAAAAAACCGCTGAATTTAAACTTTTAATGCGAAATTATTTACGAAATTTTGTATGGTATGCGTTTTCCTGAGATATCAGATACACGTGTTTCTCTTGGAAGAAGTGACCATCAATTTTATGTCATTTAACCCACTAAGCGGTTCGCACGTACAATTCCTCCAAACCGATGATGTCTTTAAAGCGGTTGTCACGTACAATTTTTCACCTCCAAAAACGCTCCGAAAATAGATTTAATGTACATTTCTGCTAGTGTTTGAGGTAGGAGGGTCAGGTCGATTGTTTATAAACTACATCCCTCTTTGATTGATATTTATTGAGGGATGCACCCCTACTCCCTGAGACTCAAAGACTCTGACAGCTTTTCATGGCTTTGTAAATCTCTATTTCGACGTATTTCATTTCAGGTAACAGATGTATCTCTAATTACACCACTTAAATATCTTAGATGACTTTCGTAAAAAAATATAATTAATTTTCTTAAAGAATATTTTTATTTGTACTTTAAGAATCCATTATTTCTTATTTGATAATCTTCGAGATATAACGAGCTTTATGTGTATTAAAAATTAACAATCTATAATATCTATTTATATATGTATTTATAGCCGGAAGTAAAGTGACAGTAACGAGGGTGGGTTTCCCGTATTCCATACTAGTCGACAAAGGGTGAAATATAATAACATAGAACGCTTTGGCCATTGACACAAGAAACCTTTAGTGTATTTTTTGAGACTTTTTTTAATCGATGTGTTCCACTCGGAGGGTTAAGTAAAAATAATGGATATTTTTGCTAGATCCAGCCCTAGCAATTTAAAATATGCTCTATGTCTCCTTATGGGATCGATGGGATCCTTATAGTATCGACTATTTGTTTCACACACATATATAGCATATTTTTGCGAACTACCTGCCGCTGTAGCTAGTATCAAGTGCACATAATAAATTGGTATCCAGCTGGTGTAGATATTTTGTCCCTTATAAATGAAATGAACGAGTGATAAAAAGATCTTAATCAAGTAGCAAGTTTCAATCATCTGAAATTTATCTTAGAATTAGTGCTATAAAGTATTAAATCAACTTCTATAATAGACAGTATACTTCATAAATGATATATCACTTAATACTTATATCTCTATCACTTAGACTTCATAAATGATTTATAACTTTAATGATTTATCAAGACTGAAATGAACAATTTATCTCAATCGATTAAATTTTTTGTCATTTGATATTTTTCTTAGAATTAGATTAGTGTTCTAAAGTATTGGTTGCACTTCTATCACAGGCAATGTATTTCATAAGTTATTTATCATTTCTAAGTCCAGGAAGTTTGGTTTGGTTTGGAGCGCTACGGTCTACTGTTTTGCACACGAGGGCTAATGAGACCGGACCCTACAGTTTAAAGCCGATTCCGAACGTCTACAAACATCCATTCCAGCAGCTCGATTCGAACCTTCGAACTCTGGTTCCGAAGACCAACGCTCTACCATTCGGTCATCGTTCGGCCCAAGAAGTTTAAATGCAGCATTCTTTTAAACATTTAATACATAGTGCAATATGTACAAGTAATATGTTAGCTGAAACAGAGTAAAAACTATTGCTATTCTTTAAATACTATATAAGATTAAACATATGAAATCTTATGTTGAAACAATATGACTGGAGAGCAATAAATTATGCAGTAATTTTGGTTGACAATATGCTTATGGCTGTGAAAATAAAATTTACCCCTTCCCCGTTTCCTTCTAAAAGGAAAAAAAAGAACTTTAAATAGTATTACATAAACATTACTTTAAATAGTAAATAATATTACTTATTGCATAAACATTATTACTGTTTCTTTTCACATTTACTTACAAAGAAGTATTACTAAAAGTATATTTTAGTAATAAAATCTATCTATAATTGAAGAACTCGGGGCAAAATGTAATAGCCTAAATTAATGTAGCTTAGAGATAAGGATATTAATATTTTCATAAAATATTTATTATTTCATATTTCCAATTGAAAAACATTGTTATAGATAGTTTGTACTTAACATCCTCCTTAAAAATATCTTTAAGAGAAAATGATATAATCAACATACATAGTAATCATAAAACACAGCACAATGGAATAATGTTTATACTTTTTACCTCCGGGGTTCTCAATTCCAGTAATTATTGACATAAAAGTATATTAGTGCACCAACCGAAAGCTCCTAAAATTTCTTTATTTTTCAATTATTTGACTTTTTAGCAGTGAGCTTAATCAGATAATAGCCGAAGTGTTTGCTTCAATGTTTCGTGTTAGTTATAGATATTACTGAAAAACCATTAGAATTCTAGAATTACCAAATAGGACCGGAGATCCCTTTACAAACTTCTCGTATGAGCATACTCATGTAAATACCGCACCAACAGGACCGTTTTCATGATACAAGCCATGGAATCATGTTATTAATTACTAAAAACCATTACAAAAGACTCCAATACTTTAATTGAATTTAAAAAGACAGACGTCTTCCGAGGAAAAGAAGGAAGGTACAAGAATATCTCCTATCTTCTTCATTTGAAGGCAAAGAGTTGTTTAACTATTTAAAAAAATTATAATCTGTAATTACTTTTTAAGGAATTTTATTACCATTTAGGTTTTTTTAATTTTTTAGAATCGGGTGTTCTTTAAAATTATTGCAACAAAGGAGATTTCTCCGAACATATGGGCATCATTTGTATGTGAACCTGATATTTACTTTCTCTTTTGTATACTCTTAAGGTGTCATATAGTATGGGTAAGTAACCTCGTTATCAATCACTACTATTATGATCCTATTTCCGCTGACACCTTTTATCCGAATTTGAAAATTCCCCTTACTTTTTCCATAAGAGAGGGACATATTTTACTGCTACTGGCTTTTACAGAAATTTTTGCTTTATTAAGTGATAACTTTTGGATGATCATAAAAAGGCCTAAATTTAAGATATTTAGAATGTGTAGGAGATATCTATAGAATCTATAGAAGTTATTTAGGATCTATAGCAGAAACAGAAGATTTAAAGGTAGATAATTCTAATTCAAAGAGTAGTTTTATAGCTAAATCTGTTTCTAATTTAATGATGTAGTTATAATTTAGATGCGATTGTGCTATTAGCTTCACAGTGCATGAATGTTGCAGGTTTTTCTTCCACTATGGCAACATTTTGTTCCACTCTTTTATAGTTTTATTTTCTGGGATGATATAGGAAAAATTTCGATAAAGAGGTATAAAAAATTCTTTAAAATGAATATCTTTATACTGCTTAATTTAATCCTTTCTGCAGCTATATTTTGTCATACCTTAACAGAGATATTTTAATGTTGATTTCGTATAAGTTGTAGATGTTGTTACAAGGTCAAAAATATCTTAAATACAATCAAACAGAATATCTCTATACATTTGAATCCTTTATATTTTTATACTGATAGCACTTTTTTAAAATAAAAATAAATAGTCCGTCACTACCTTAGAGAGTATCAATTTAGAAATTCTACTGCGTAAAATAAAAATTCTAAAAATTATCTATCATATATTTACTAACAGAAAGGAGTAAATGAATATGTATACAAAAAATTCGATAATTGTTACATTTCATTTCCATTTTTATGTATGCTTTCAAACTGAAAATGTAATATTTTTTCTAATCTTACATGCAGCTATAAAAAATATGTTTCTTATCCACCGTGTGTCATTACTGATAACTAAAAGCTTCACAAAAATATTGATTCATTTTAACGAATTTCTATAAACTCTTCATATAAATTAAAAATAACATGATAAAATTCTTAAAAATTGAGCATCTATTCACCGAAGGAGATATTAACTTTGAATAAACAAAAAAGAAGAACGAAATAGTGTAGGCACGAGTTTTAAAGTATTTCATACTTTACCTAAGCTATTGCTACAGAAAAAAGTAAAAACCACATACATATAACAGCACAAAATAGCAACAGCGTAGTTTCTCGATATTGGCTAATAAATATCACATTTCAAGGCATAATTTTCATGACCCAATTTTCATATATCTATTACCATATATAAATATTCATATATCTATAAGCCGTGAAATAATCCCTTTAGTTTTAATATTAATTAAAATTTAATGGCATAATAGACCAGCATTTTTTCTAAAGACTAAGGTACGTATTGATAAAATTCGATAATAATATTCATGTTGATGGTAAAAGACACCCAATTTATGAATTATATGTCATTGCGTCAAAATAAAATAATTTGGGCGTTAATGGGTTAACCACTTTTAAATAGTAATTATTTGACACACTGAATAAAAATTCTGTCTTTATTAAAATCTATCTACCCGCCCTATGATATGATATTCTCCGTTTTCAGATATTATTCTTGTAGGACAACGCCGACGCGTACTGTACTATTTTGGATGAGAATGTGCTTCCAACGTTGTGGCAGTTTTACCGGTTGGACCTCTGTTGCTTTCAGGCCGACAATGCCAATTGTCATGCTTCGAGGTTAACCAAAGCTTGGTATGATGCCAATGAAGTTCATCGAATGAACTGGCCAATCCAGAGCCCATACCTGAACCCTATAGAGAACCAGCTGGTGTAGATATTTTGTCCCTTATAAATGAAATGAACGAGCGATAAAAAGATCTTAATCAAGTAGCAAGTTTCAGTCATTTGAAATTTATCTTAGAATTAGTGCTATAAAGTATTAAATCAACTTCTATAATAGACAGTATACTTCATAAATGATATATCACTTAATACTTATATCTCTATCACTTAGACTTCATAAATGATTTATAACTTTAATGATTTATCAAGACTGAAATGAACAATTTATCTCAATCAATTAAATTTTTCGTCATTTGATATTTTTCTTAGAATTAGATTAATGTTCTAAAGTATCGGTTGCACTTCTGTCACAGGTAATGTACTTCATAAGTTATTTATCATTATTAAGTCCAGGAAATTTGGTTTGGTTTGGAGCTCTACGGTCTAGTGTTTTGCACACGAGGGCTAACGAGACCGGACCCTACAGTTTAAAGCCAATTCCGAACGTCTACAAACATCCATTCCAGCAGCGGGATTCGAACCTTCGAACTCCGGTTCCGAAGACCAACGCTCTACCATTCGGTCATCGTTCAGCCCAGGAAGCTTGAATGTAGCATCCTTTTAAATACTTAATACATAGTACGATATGTACAAGTAATATGTTAGCTGAACAGAGTAAAAACTATTGCTATTCTTTAAATACTATATACGATTAAACATATTAAATCTTATGTTGAAACAATATGACTGGAAAATAAAAAAATATGCAGTGTTGACAATATGCTGATGACTGTGAAATTAAAATTTACCTATTTCCCGTTTTCCTCTAAAAGGGAAAAAAAGAACTTTAAATAGTATTACATAAACATATCTTCAAATAGTAAATAGTATTACTTATTACATAAACAATATTACTATTTCTCTTCACACTTAGTTACAAAGAAGCATTACTAAAAGAATATTTTAGTAATAAAATATATCTATAATTAAAGAATTCGGGGTAAAATGTAATAGCCCATATTATTGTAGCTTAGAGATAATGATATTAATATTTTCATAAAATATTTGTTATTTCCTATTTTCAATTGAAAAACATTGTTATACATATTTTGTAATTAACACCCTCCTTAAAAATACCTTTAAGAGAAAATGGTGTAATCAACGTGTATGTAATCATAAAACACTGAACAATTGAATGAGTGTTATACTTTTACCTCCGAGGTTCTCAATTCCAGTAATTATTGAAATAAAAGTATTTTAGTGTACCCACCGAAAGCACCTAAAATTTCTTTATTTTTTAATTATTTGACCATAATAAGACTTTTTAGCAGTGAACTTAATCAGATAATACCCGTAGTGTTTGCTTCAATGTTTCGTGTTAGTTATAGATATCACTGAAAAACGATTGGAATTCTAGAATGTACCAAATAAGACCGGAGATCCCTTTACAAACTTCTAGTATGAGCATACTTATGTAGATATATCACTAACTGGTCCATTTTCACGATACAGGCCACGTAACCATGTTATTAGTTACTAAAAACCATTACAAAAGTCCCCAATACTTTAATTGAATATAAAAACACAGAAGACTTTCAAGAAAAAGTCGGAAGCTACAAGAGTATCTCCTATATTCTTCATTTGAACGCAAAGTTTTGTTTAACTACTTAAAAAAAAGATTATCTGTAATTATTTTTTATGGAATTTTATTACCATTTAGGTTTTTTTAATATTTTCGAGACGAGGGGTCTTTAGAATTATTGCAACAAAGGTGATTTCTCCAAACATATGGGCATCGTTTGAATGTGAATCTGATATTTACTTTCCCTTATGTATACTCTTAAGATGTCATATAGTATGGGTAAGTAACCTCGTTATCAATTACTACTATTATGATCCTTTTTTCGCTGACACCTTTTATCCGAATTTCAAAATTCCTCTTACTTTTTGAACAAGAGAGCGACATATTTTATTGCTACTGGCTTTTACAGGAATTTTTGCTTTTTTAAGTGATACTTTTGGATGCTCATAAAAATGCCTAAATTTAAGATATTGAGAATGTATAGGAGATATCTATAGAGTCTATAGAAGATATTTAGGATCTATAGCAGAAATAGAAGATGTTGATAATTCTAATTCAAAGAGTAGTTTTATAGCTAAATCTATTTCTAATTTAATGTTGTAGTTATCATTTAGATGCGATTGTGTTATAAGCTGCACAGTTCATGAATGTTGCAACATTTTTTTTTACTATGGCACAATTTTGTTCCACTCTGTTATAGTTTTATTTTTGGGGGTGATATAGGAAAAATTTCGTTAAAAAGATATAAAAAAATTCTTCAAAATTAATATCTTTATACTGCTTAATATAATCCTTTCTGTCCATGGCTATGACATTCAGTTATCCTTTGATCTCATAATTTGCCAGACACACTTGGAGGATATTATCAGCACGAATTCCCACTCAGAACTGACTCTTTTTGCATTGCTACATAAGCAAATTCCTATGCCTACTTCCGCGTCAGCTTTTTTACTCTGTATAGTTCTGCTCCAGGGTGTGTCTTTCACCTATTAAGTTATCGTTTATCAGTTCTAACTATTTTTAATTATAATTCGCTTATTTCTTAATCCCCATTTTTAAATTTGACATATCTGCCCATATATAACCAGCAAAAATATCTTTTATCATTAACTTTTAAGATTAGACAATAATTTATTAATTTCCAGGGGTTTGATGGGCAATTAGAAATGCAGTCTTGGCTCCAACAAATACACAAGTCCAACGTTGCTTAACTCTATCTTTATTTATTTATTTATTTTATTAAAAAATGCAACGGTCAAGACTGTCTCAAAATTACAACAGCTCAGAAATGAATGGTACGTAAGTAAAACTTTTTCCCAAATGTCGAAACCAAGAGGGAGATTCTGATTTTTTACTTAGGGAAGTAGAGATTGTTTAGCGAATTTGGAAGGTAATAATTTAGTTATCGGAGAATCAAAACTATTTGAAAGTAAAAATTAAAAAATATAGATAGTGGACAGGAAAATAACATTTTGTACAGGACTAGTTTTGAAAGAAGGATAAAAAGAATTTATCACTGAGTAAATTCCTTTAACTGACATTTTATGAATGGGAAATTAGGTATTGTAACATGAGAAAGGGAAAATGAGAAGTTTAGTTAGAAATTTTCAATTGAATAATTTAATATACTCCATGTTGATGTATACCTCAAGCATTTGTTCGTTCATGTTATCCCTAATCTATATATATGCGTGTGTGTGTAATTATTACCCCCAAACTGTATTTACACAAATACCTATCTAAAATTCTCCTTTCATAATACCAAATTACCTAGCTTAAAAATGCCAGATTTAAAGAAGTGCTGTCCGGCTTAAATTATTTTTATTCATCTTTCAAAACTAACACTGTCATAAATGTAAATTTTCTATCCTCTGGCTGCAATTTTTCAGCTGTCTCATGAAAATATTTCTCTTATATAATAACTAAATTGCTGCCTTTGTGGTTTTCGAGCTAAATTAAATTATTAAAGTAATTCTTGACTCGCGAAAAAAAGTTGAATAATCTTAATTTTCTTTGGGAAAAACATTTCGCGATCTCTTGCTGCTGGGTGCGAAAATAGTTGAAAGATTAATTTCTATTGTAGCATTCAACTTAAGGCTCCTTCTTACCTTGTTAAAACTGCCTGTTGACTGACCAGCTTTAAAAATCAATTAATGCGAAGTTTCGGGGTGATGGACTTGAAATTAAGGTTTTTATAAAAACAATCTCAAACTTCTCCAAGTGTTTTGCCCATGATTTGCAGAGTTCTCAATATTATATAATGATATTTTCATGACGCATTTCAAAAGAATTGTACACAATACCCTGTAATCGAAACTAAAAAATAATAAATATTGAATGAAAAATGTGCAGGTTTTTTAAATAATATTTCACTGCGCCTGCGCGAATGCAATGAAAATATAATGTGCCTAATGTATTAGCGAAATGTATAGAGAAACTTTTGTGAAAGTCCCGAAATCCGTTGTTTCCAAAAGGAAGCAAAAAGATGAGGGAATGTATCCAAAATTTCATATGCTACTAAAAATCTCAGTGGGGAGGGGGGGTAAATTGGTAAAAATGAAATATTTCTTTCATTTCATGGTATTTTAAAGTTGAGGCTGTCATAAAATCGAATGTTTGATCTGACTACAGAAGAAACATTGATACTGCTGTTCGCAATATCCTGTATGTATATTTTGTATTTATACAAAATACTTACAGCTGCTCATCTGAGCTTCTTCCCGACCATTGCACAGTACGAATAATTAGATTATTAATTTTCTGTTTACTGAAAACAAGGTTAGATTGTGAATATACAAAACGAAATCCATGCGTCTGCTTTGAAGATTGAATTAGTAAAATTATTATTTTATAAGATTTAAAGAAAATGTTGTGTTTTATCAATCTACATTTTATCATGGAATGATTATGGTGAATTGTTGGAGAAAGAATCACTCGATTTGTCACTCTTGTGTGCTAAAATCCTTGTATGATGTATAATCCTTGTAATAAATGCTTCTAATCGAAATACATGTTTCTAAAGGTAGACTGTATCACATTGAAATTCCAATACATGGTGACTTTCGCAATGATAAAACTTTTTCTACCGGTGATGCCACAACTGTAAATTTTTAAAGATTCTAATTGCCCAGTAAGCATAAGCATTCCAAACAATAAGGGCTAATATCCCGTGCAATCGGTAGAACATTTTCACTGTATATATATTATATATATGTATATATATATATACACATATATATACATATATATATATATACATACATTCATATTATATTATTTTATATTATAATGTAAAAGTGATAAAAATCTCATATTTACTCTCACAAGTGATACAATTCTGTATATTGTAATTTTCTGTATAAGTTCTTGTCACGACTAGTTTTGCTATATATACTATATATATAAATATACTATATATATATATATATATATATAATATAAGATATATATATATATATAGATAGATAAGATAGATAGATAGATACACACATCATATATATATATATACATACATTCATATTATATTATTTTATATTATAATGTAAAAGTGATAAAAATCTCATATTTACTCTCACAAGTGATACAATTCTGTATATTGTATTTTCTGTATAAGTTCTTGTCACGACTAGTTTGTTCGGGATAAGTTTTATTCATTCTCAAGGTACCAGAGGATGAAAAATATTCCCGACAGATCTGGTGTTTTATTGTTAATGTTTTTAGGAAGAAAGCTCATAATTTTCCTCTGAAATACGTCAAAAGATTCTCCATGAGGGGAGATATAATTACACTGTAACTAACTACTACTCCCATTAGACTGTAACTAATTACTACTCCCATTAGACTGTAACTAACTACTACTCCCATTAGACTGTAACTAACTACTACTTCCATTAGACTGTAACTAACTACTACTTCTACTACTCTCGTAGTATGTTGAAGTTGAAGATAATTGTAGTTTTCGTGGATTACAAGGATCGATGTGACTTTATTAAGTTGTAATTCATTATTTGTGTTCTAAAATTTTGTTTGTGAAATGATATGTTTGAGTGGTGAATGTTATTCAGGCAACACATTTACGATGAATACAAGAAATATATGTTTAATGTTTATATCTGAGAATATTTAAACTCATTGTGTGGTATGAAATTCTATGTTTTAAGTTTTAGAAATTTTACAAACTAGAATGGATTACAAGCATAAGAAAAGCTACATGTTTGTATTGTAAATTGAAATAGTAAAATTATATTTTTATGAAAAATTGAAGAGAGTTGTGTTTTATCAACGCAGATTATTATAAATTTTTCAGTTTCTGAAAGCAGGATTAGATTGTGATTATATAAAACGTAATCCATGTAATTGCTTTGTAAATTGGATAAGTAGAATTATAATTTTAAAAGATTTGCAGAAAACGTTGTGTTTTATCTATCTATATTTTATCATGGAATGTTTATGGGGAACTGAATATATAGAAAAGTCATCAATCGATTTCTCACTCTGGGGTCTAAAATCTTTCAATGATGTATATTCTTTGTAACATTTGAAAAAAAATCCTTCTAAGAATAAACTGAACCACATCTAATTTCAAGTGAAAAAGGTAAAAGATAATTTTTCAGTATATATATATATATATATATATATATATAATATATATATATATATATATATATATATTAAATATATTAATATATATATATATATATATATATATATATATATATGTGTGTGTGTGTGTGTGTGTGAAAATATTAGCAAGTCAACAATATATATGTATGCCTTTTTATATTATAACACAGATGTGATGAAAGCCTCATAGCATATGACGGTTGTAAAAAAAACCTAATATTTACTTTTCTCTATTATAAAATAGAATCACTGGTTTATTTCATATTACTGATACTTCTTTATCAAGATTATGTTAACATTTCAATGTTAATGAATGCTGGATATATATATATATATATATATATGTGTATCATCATTATGCTAGCATAAAAAAGAAAAGCTTGATGTTTCTGTTTAGAAATGAAAATGATTAAGTTTATGCAGAAATCTCGCTACTCCTAAAATTATGAACATTCTCAAAAGCTAAAGATTTGAAAAGTAAAGGACTATTGTGAAAAACTTAGTAGTTTAGGTTTTTAATTTTCATCGTTTTGTATATGTCTATGAGTTTTATTCTACACAAATCTGTACTATATTATAGAAATCCTACTTAAATCTCTAAGAATTAAAAAAAAATTGGGGAAAAAATGTTCAATATTAAAGAAATTAAAAGTAATTCAGTTTTGAAAAAAATAATTTTCCCCAAAAGTCAAGAGGAACAATTTAATTTTCAGTATGTTGTAATATAATCTTCCTTCCAGCCTATACTATTAATATGTATTTTTAGTACATTCGAATAGTAGATATGATGATCAATCTAGGTCATATATCTTGGCTCGTTCGTTATTCTGCAATGGAACTTTAGAACTAACATCTTCCTCATCCCCAAAAATTATTGTGCCCTATTTTGAGATCGCTGCTTTAATTTAAAAGTGGGAGGAATTAATAATCAGACTGTATGAAAAGAATTGGCTAGTTTGGATGCTGTGCTAATCAAACTTTCTTTCTTAAAAAAATATAGCCTAACGACTTTAATCTGAAAATTTTGGAAAATCTTACAAACCTGGAATAAAAAAATCAGTCATAAATCACAGTAAAATCCACCCTCCTTCCCCCTCTAAGAAAATGAAAGCTTTGCTGCAATAACATCACTTCGAAGGGGAAAGTTGTTTTCAAGTACTTGAAAACCATTTTCTCCTTCGAAGTGATATTACTGCAGCAAAGCTTTCATTTCTCTTTTGGGAATATTAATGTGAATTTTAAATCACATTAATCGCATTAATAATTAATTGCAGAGTAATCATTCATATATTATATTAGCAAAAGTATAAATCGTAATGAGTTTAATGTCATAACTTCATACCATTGCTAATTTTATTATAGTAATACTTGTATCATTTTAAGGCAACAAATTACTTTCAAAATTGTACTTTTTTTCCCTTAAAATTTAAAGATGTTAAAATGAATTTCTTCATACTACAAGTTAAGCTTTGATACAAAATATTTATGCTAAATTTAAGTTTACTCTCAAACGTTAATAAAACTCCTTGAAATTTATTTGGTTGAAAATTATGCATAAGATATATTAAAATCATTTTGATTTATAAGATAAATTCGTTGAACCTGAAAAAATTCAAGAAAAATACTCAGATAAAAATTAAAGTAGGAAATTATTTTTATTACAGAATTTCTCTGAAATCTAGTAAATACAGATATGACACATAATGCATATGGAAATATATTATATAATAACAAAATTCCTTTTTTTAAATTTTTGAAATATAAATATAAACTAGTAAAATATTAAAAAAAAACTTTGCTCGTTTCCTCGCCACCCAAGGGGTAGAGCAAAACAGCGCGCTTTTTTTTAAGTGGTATCCCCCGAAAGGCCTAATCCACTTTAATGGAGTCTGGTACAAGAATAATTTTTCAGTTTATAAAATTTTATCCCTTATAAAACCAGCTTTATTTTAAAACATCTATTATTTAAAAAAAAATTATGGAGAGAGAAAATTGAAATTTATGTTAACTATTATGTTGGATTCTTCCTAAAGTTTAACAACTTCTTTTGCAATAAACAGAAAACTTCAACAGTAAATTAAATTTTTTCAGTACTAAGGATATGCTTAAGTTTTTGTTAAGCTAAAAGAAAATTAATATCATTTGGCATTTCATATTTTACATTTCATTTAACTTTTATATGAAAAAGCAATGATAATTGATTTTAATTTTAAAATTTAATATTCTATCTACTAATAAAGTGCAAATAGAGGGAAAGAATATCTCTTAATTTTGAAATTTTCTATTATTTTTTACTCTTATTAAAATTTTTCTATTATTCTTTATTAAAAATTTATGGGGAGAGAACATTTACATCAATCTTTTGAAACTGTTAGCCTACTTTTATATAAGACGATTTTTCAGATCAAACATTTGACTCTAAGTATAAATTTTCATTAAAGTTCGCAATTTGTTGCTGTGAAACAGCTGGCTCATGTCAGCTAAGGTAAAATTATATTTTCTGTAAGAAATAATTGTTTATATTAAGAAAAAGATTGAGAATTAGGTAAATTTTGCAGGTTTTTTAAAGATACCAGACTCCATGAAGGGACATAGTAAGTAGCTAGTTGAAAAAATTTAGAATGAAAAATTTTCATCTCAAAAGGTACTATGTCCGATTTTCTATAAATACAAACAAAGTGAAATGGTGAAATCATCATAAGTTTACACAAAAGATTAAAATTAACACACAAATGAAATGAAAATTATATGACATAATTATTCACAATATTTTTTTTGTCTTTTTTGATTTTTAAAATTTTTTTGGGTTTTTTTTAATTTTTAAATTTTTTTTGTTTTTTTTAATTAAATTTTTTTTTGTTTTTTTTATTTACAAAGTATATACACTAATGCATATATCGATAATTTAATGCATATATCAATTCAACTTAAATTAAAATAGCTTTCAATCAAGATTTTACAGTGAAACAAGAAACTACATCGTTTGTTGCCACATGAATCTTGAAAAACACAGATTTGAATAAAACTACAAATACAAAGAAAAATCCCAAAATAATTGCTAGGTCGCTCACAAGATTAATATTAACGAATAAAAATAAATTATATTGTGGTGGCCCCGAGAATATTACAGCCTATTCATTAAATGTTTACTTGAGTAACAGTTCGGAGCCTACCACAAGTCTTAACTCGTGACCCGATAACTGTATAATCTTGTCTTAACCAAAAACAGGGAAGAAACTTGAGGTATGCTAAAATACACTATTTATTACGCTATACAATTTGTGTGAGCGTTTAAAAACATAAATTGTAAAAAATGAAATACGTAATATGATTCAGAGCCACAGCAATCAGGGAGGAGACGACGTCGGAAACTTCAGCAGCACTCGACCAGGAGATCTTTCAGCAAAGGTCAGGCCCGAGAAGTCAGTCGAGGCAGCCAGCAACGCTCTCCTCAAACGAAGGGAATTCCTCCGCTTATATGCGGCCGTGGCATGCGCAGGCGGCCACGCTTGGAATTTGCATATGGTCTGCGTCTTCTTCGCACAACCGCCACAATATTACATATTCAAAATTACAAACATGTTGAAAAAAACACACATTTAAGAACTGTGCTGGGTTTTTAAGATATCCTTACATATATTTAATTACAAATAAGTGCTGATATTCAATAGGAATATTAGCTTTAACACATGCTTAATAGATACTAGTGAAATCGAAATAAATGTTTCTCAGAAGTTTCAAAAGATTAAAAAATAGCTTAAATTTTGAATTATTTATCATGGTTTCAGACAAGCTAATAGATTTAAAAAAAATCCTCAACAGTGCTCCCTAGCAGTATTATTTTGTCACTTCATTTTTTAAATAGATGATAAAAAGTGAAGCTAAACAGATCCAAAACAGATTACAAAATATTTCACACATAATGAAAATTACATTATAATGATATTTACATGAAATGTACAACATTATTTGAGTTTTGGTGCTCCATTTTAAGATATGTTTAAAATATTATCAACTAGAGTATTCTCGCCTTTTGGTCAACTCCCTTATCCTGTCTTATTACAAGAATTCAATACAGCATCAGTATATATAGAAAACTCTTTGTGGATAATTTCTCGCCTGAAATCCAGTTTCCGAAGAAAATTCTCTAGGTTAATATCCATGCTCTAAGAGAATAATAGTCACCTCATATGTTAACTTCAATCCATTATTTTAATTGGGAAAGTCTATAAAGTAAACTATATGAAAAAGCTGCTGGCAGCAAACATATCAATATGTGAACTATAAAATTCTAAATAATGGGTTTAATTATGAATGAAACAGGATAAATGTTAATTTTGCAATTTATGACTATAGTCAGAGGCAGGAGAGGGGAGGAGACGCTCTAAAATCTTGAACCCCCCTATCATCTGGAGTTAAATGAATTACATTGAAAAATTGATGTACAAGAACATTTTAAAATAAATTATGTTGAAATTGCATACTTAACCACAATTCAAATATTAAATAAAATTTATAATTTTTTATCTATTTTTTAATAATAATTTTTTTTTATTAAAATTTTTACACATTTACTGAAACATATTTCACGAGACTGTGTATGGCATTTTAATATATGTCATTTTGAATTTATCAAAATTTTAATGCTATATTTAATATTAAACTCTGGCAACATCCCTGATCTATGGAAACTAGTACTAAATTCTAAACTTTTCTTTAAAAATTTTTAAAATAAACAGTAGAACATTTTCTGTCTACTCTGCGTTAGAGAAGATCTTTCAAAACAAATTTTGAATAGGTAATTCAGTTATCTTTCTAAAAGTAAAAACAGTCTTTGCAAGTATAATATCAACTCTAGATAAATTTTTATATTTAATGCAATAGCACTAATATCTATGTTAAAAATTTAGAATAAGAGTTCAAGAAATCTTAATTTTAAATAAACTTAAAACAGGTGCTATAATAATAACTTTGATATACATTTGTAGTAAGATATATAAAACCATTGTTATTTGAGTATACACCTAATAACCATAAAATTGATGTTACGCATTAATGTAACAACTGAAAACACAAAATGGAGCCCACAAAACTCATTTACACATAAATTAAAAGAATAAACAGCATGCCAAACAAAGTGCCAAATTTCTAAGCAGGAACACCAAATTAAAGCCTTTACACATTAGCAGTATGAAAATGAAGCCAAATTTTACAATTTTTATACATATAACAAATAATATTGAATATTCATATTCTTTAAATTTGGTGTAAAACGCTTATCTAATAAGAATTTTTGTCTATTTACTATTAAAAAATTAAACCTCTTACGATTCCATTAAACAGAGAAATAACTAGAATTATTTATCTATTGAACAGAATAAATTCTTTTGACTTTTTACATTACTGTTTAACATTTTAAAATGAGTTTATAAAATGCAATATATGAAAGATATTAAAACAATTGAAATTTTCATACATACATAGTACTAAACCAATTTAATGACATACTGATAAGTCCAATGTAAAAGGTTACTTATTCTGTTATTTAATTAATTCATACATTCCTCATTAAACTTAACATTATAATTAATTTTTAAGTCATCCAATCATTATAACATATTTTTAACTAAATAAAACCTATCAAAATTTAAACTGAATTTTTTTTAGGAAACTTGCACAATTAAATTGAAGAAAATATTTTTGATTTCAATCAATAATCATACTATAAGAATAAAGTCTTTTGTTTTTTTATATCTGACAACAATCTCTGAATTAAATATTAAAATCAGTATGTCATTAAATAAAAAATAAGAACAAAATGATGTACCATAATAGAGATAAAATTTTAAAAATGGAAAAATCTATGAAAATATTTTTCATTTTACAAAAAGAAATATTGTTGCATTCATAGAAAAAAATACAGTACCATAAATTTTCCCCTGCATAATACTAGCTTTATATACAAAATATGTAAATACACTATTACAAAGGAAAAATACAATAGAAAAAAATGCTACAATTTACAATGAACTATATACATATTACGAAAATACTTCCGTTTTTAAACAAAGTGAAATTTCTTATAAAGAATACTTTTACAGAGCTTTACAACTCTGTCTTATACATATGTAGTTTGTTCATGTTCCTTTTACAAAAGAAAAATCATTCCATTATGCCAGTAAAAAAGCCGTTTTTACATTCCTATAATTAACGAGCTCTATTTAACAAAACTAAATGTTAAATTTAATGCTTCATCAGGAATCTGTCCAGAGATTTCACACAAGGTCATTTTTTGTAAAATTGTGAAAAATCTACTCACATTGTTGTAAACTCAAATAAATGTTAAATCTATTTATTTTTGATAAGGTATTTCTCTGTTTCTTTTAAGTATTTGTGATAATATATAATTTAAGGAATCATAAATTAATACTAAGTTAAAGATTTTAGATAAATTCTAAACGAAAAATATAATATATGTGTTTACGTATAAGTAAAAATATATATTATGTATGAGATCTATAAATAAACATTCAATTAATTCAATGTGTTCAATTTTAAGATAAAAAATAAATGAATCCTAGAACTTTGAAAAACAGTGAAAAATTTCTGAGCAAACTGCTTCTGAGAGTTAGAATTCTCAAATTTTAGCAGAGGTAGTTTATAAATAAAACATTGTAAAGGATCTCTTTTGAAAGTTAGATATTTTTTGATGCGCCAATTTTTACTATAAAATATTTCATGAAAGGGCCATTACAGGCAAAAAATTTTACTTAAACCAGCTTTTGATCATTCTTTATAAAATAACTCCTACATCATTAAATTTAACATTTAATCAGTTATAAAGCTCTGCAATGAAATAACGATACGTTACTTAAATAGGATCTCTTTTAGGATATTAATAAAATTTCGTAATAGAGTAAACTTTAAAAGAGCCTTATTGTCTTCACTATTTGCAGCTTCTTTCAGTTTCTTTTGCGAAAGATATAATAAGTAATTAACATTTACCTCCTCTTGGGGATTAGCTGGGGCATCCAACCAAGCCAAAAATGCAGGGTCGTTCAAAAAGTCTAACGACGTTTCTTGGACCTCGGCAGCGGGTAGTGATTGAAAATCCATGTTGAAGGACGCACCGAAGTCTGTATACCAGGGCACTTCAGCGGCATTTTCGTCTTCGGTCTCCTCATCAACGCGGTGTCTCTTCGCAGGAGATGATAGCGGATCCTCAGATTCTCTTCTGACACCTAAGAATTCTTGTAGATCTAAAAAAAGAGAAAAAATTTCACTAGTTAGTTGGACGTCTTGGTTGAAATTATTATACGTTAAGGGAGAATACTGAAAATTCAAAATTATTAGACTGAAAAAAATAATTATAATTTGTAAATGTGGGATTAAATGTACAAAATTTAAATAATATATAATAACTGAAGGCAATACCGTTACTAAATAATGTGAAAGGGGAACCAATATTCATTTTCAAAAAATATTTATTAATTAGCATAAAGATAATTTTTAATTACCGAAAATAATAAAATTATTATGTTAAATTAAAGATAGAATAATTATAAAAATTGATAAAATAGTCATTTTGAAACGAAATGCCCTATTGAGTTTATGAAAACATTAAACACATAATTTAAAAGAGAAAATATTAATACTCTTCTGTGTATATATATATATATATATATATATATATATATATATATATATATATATATATATATATATATATATATATATATATACAGAGAGAGAGAGAGAGAGAGAAAGAGAGAGAGAGACATATATACACACACACACACATACATATATATATATATATATATATATATATATATATAAATGTATGCATATACATATATACACATATAATTATATATATTTATATATATGTGTGTTTGCATGTATAATAACCAGATAATATGTAATAACTGAAGACAATAATTTTATTAAAGAATAAGAAAATTGTTCTTATACTAAATATAATGATAAATTGTGAGAGAGTAATTATATTTGATAAATTAATCATTTATTTTACAAAAGGAAAAATTCGGTTTATTTCGGCATTAAATGCATAAAAGTTTAAATACTAATACCGTTATATATATATACACACACACACACACACACACACACACATATATATATATATATATATATATATACATATATAACTTAAAGATATTATAACAAATTTTATAGAAACTGCGAGAGAAACCTACATTCATTTCCAAAAAAAAAATATTTATTCATATGCATGTAATAATATGTAATTACAATAATTATAAAATTATTATGTTAAATTTATGATAGAATAATTATAGAATCTGATAAATTAATCATTTTTTAAATAAATACCCTATTGATTTTATGGAAACATTAAACACATAACTTAAAAGAAAAAATATTAATACTCTACTGTATATATAGAGAGTGAGAAACATACACACACACACACACATATATATATATATATATATACACATATATTTATATATAGAAACTCATAAAAATATTACATACCTGGAATGAAATCAATTTCATCATTTGAAATCCTCTGTTCCGTCCAATCTTTATACCATTTGAACATGATGAATTTAAATTGTAGAATAAAAGAGCAGTTGAAGTCTTGTTAGCTATGAAGAAATAATATTGAAGAGCAGAGTGTACCGCGATACTGCTGAAGACTTGAGACAGACCAGAGCAACAAGTGTCAAGAAGAGGACGATTTGACAGACCAGATTAAATCGCCCAAAGAGCAGTCATATATCACCTGTTGGGGATTAAGAATGTTTCGTGAACTGATAAGTAAACTGTCCATTCTGATTGGCTAAAGTGGTATAGTGTAACTTTTTGCCTATCCAATCAGAGCATGTATAATTTGCATATTAGCCCCACCTCTCACCCCCCGAGTAATGTACAAGCTATTCTACTAGTTTTTGAAATGATTTATTAAAATTTAAAATAATATATTACAACAATTAAAATTATCTTTTACACTTTTAAAGAATTTAATATTTCTGCATATATCTCTACAATATATGTCTACAGCCGCGAATTTAAAAAATCCTCAAACGTTAGAATACATTATTTCTAAATTATATGAAATATTCAAAAACATATAATACATAAAAATGTAAAATTTGTCTTATAAATATTGTAAGTTAGATTGTGCAAAATTTAGAGCTACGTAAAGTATTTGATAATTTTTTTTAAACATTTAGCAAATCGTATGCATATTTCACTAATAACCATATAATCTGATTAATTTATAAATGAAACTGTGATATATTTGGTTTAGTGTGATACAGTCTATTTCTTTGGTACACAAAAGCTAATTAGACCGGGATTTTCTGGTCAAAGTCAGTTCTAAATGGTATCCACAAAAACAGAGGGTTTCGAACCAGTGGACTCCTGTTTCGAAAGACAGAGCTTACAATCGTTTAGCAATGTGATTCGAAAAAGTTTGTTGTTCTACGTATTGTCATTTCACCGGAATTCTAGGACCAAATTGCGTTAATTAAAGTGTTGAGGGATAGAAAAATTAAGAAAAACGGTATTTTAGTGACTGTGTAATAGGATATGAGTTAAGGGGTATGATGAAATTATGCAACACATGCTGTATTTTTGTGTATACTGTGCTATAAAACAATTATTACATAAAATAATATTATGTAGCACCTGAAAACATTCGTAAGTAAATTCAATTGTTACACTGTAACAAAATTTAAAATATTTCATATAGTATAGCATGTACACATGAGGAAATTTACATTTCTAAATTATATGAAATATTCAAAATTATTTAATACACAAAAATGGAAAAACTGTCTTATAAATATTGTAAGTTAGATTGCGCAAAATTTTGCACTACGTAAAGTATTTGAATTTTTTTTAAACATTTAGCAAATCCTATGCATATTTCACTAATAACCATATACATCTGATTAATTTATAAATGAAACTGTGATATATTTGGTTTAGTGTGATACAGTCTATTTCTTTGGTACACTAAAGCTAATTAGACCGGGATTTTCTGGTCAAAGTCAGTTCTAAATGGTATCCACAAAATATATGAAACACATAGGATTTTCTGAACTTAAATTGATGTTTGAACTAAATTTTCATGTCTGGGCATCTTAACGCCTATCATGCTTTGCAAAGTTGTATGTTTTATCCTTCAAAATTTCTTCTATTGGGAATTGATAATTAATATAAACAAAAAACCACGTGTTTACCATTTAGATTAGATATATTCGTTATATTAACATATATTTTATCAAGGAATGAATAAATGAGTATAATGAAATTTTAACGTTCTCTCTTACAGCTTTATGCCGAACGATGGCAGATTCGTTAGGGTGCTGGCCTTCGGTACCGGAGTTCGGGAGCTCGAATCCCACTGGGGCATAGATGTTCGTAGCCGTTCGGAATAGACTTTAAGCTGTAGGTCCAAGACTCATTAGCCGTCGTGTTGCAAAAATTAGACCATAACATTCCAAACTAAACCAAAACCTTACAGCTTCATCTTCATTTTTCCTAGTTC
>CM063505.1:82142945-82182945 GCA_032207245.1 Pardosa pseudoannulata
TCTGTGCGTAATAGTAATGTTATGTTAATATATATATTGCGATTAAAACGCAGTAAAAATAGTATCTGTCACATCCACAAAACTTAAAATCTTTCACTTTTTGTATGTCACAAAACTAGATTCTTTTTAAAAATCATGAGATAATATAATCAGTTAAGGTCAGAATAAAAACATTTCTTCTGTAATATTTTTAAGGATAGTCACACTATCTAGTTTGACGACCCATACGACATGCTTGTATCTGTATGTGTTAGATATCAAAAATTATTTTCCTTAAAGTTCAGTAAAGTTTTCCTAGTATCCATTCTATTATTCTTTACTTTCTCGACCACTTAGATTAAATCAAGGAGGGATATATTGAGATTTTATTCCTATAACACTTCCGAAAATTAAAGTCTGAATTAATAGTTTCTACATTTGGCCCTTTCTTTCACTATCTGAATAAAATGATACCTAACTGATGTTGATATTTTGTCTCTTACGACTGAAATGGCCTAGAGATAAGATCTTAATCAAGTAGCAATTTTCAATAATTTGATATTTATCTTAGAATTAGTGCTCTAAAGTATTAATTGAATTTCTATCATATGCAATATACTTCATAAGTGATTTACCAATTCTAAGTCCCGTATGTTTCATCTGCAGCATTCTATTACATACATAATTCATAGTATGTTACAAACAAATATGTTAGCTAAAACCAAGGAAAAACTGTTGCTCTGCTTTAAAGTATAAATACATATAACTTATGTTGAAAAAAAGACTTGGGCCCAATAAAATATGCAGCAATGTATGGAAATTAGATTGACACTATACGAATGACTATGAAAATAATGTTTACCTCTCCCCCTTTCCACCAAATAGGAAAAAAGTACTTTAAATATAATGCTTATATTTCATAAACTACATTTCTATTCCTTTTTACACTTATAAACAAGTTTCACTAAAAGAGTATTCTAGTACTAAAATATTTCCATAACTGAAGACCTCGGGTAAAATGCAATAGTTCAGATTAATGTAGCTTCTATGCAATCAAAGCAAAATTATAAGCAATTTTAAACTGCAGAGAAATGAGGTTTAGTTGCACTTTTGTTATCAATTCACAGCAAACTTAGGAGAAATCGAAATAATTTTTACACCTACGGAGATAACCAACAGTAAAACAATGCTCGGTATTAATCTCCTGAAACTCATGTACTGTTACAATTTGCATGGTTTGCAATCTCAACCGACCTACCAGAAATCTTCTGCCTGCTGAAGCAAATGGGTATTGGGAAGATATACCTGTCTAACATTGTCAAGCTGAGCCTAACGTAGAGGTATGGAGATATAAGGCACCTAAGAGCTAAAAGCTCTATATCTATGGTATGCATTTAAATATGTGACACGTGTGTGTAAAAATACTGTTGCTGACTCAAGTTTAAGAATATAAAAGGAGCACAAATACAAGACAATTTTACAGTACATACAATTGAGGATTATAGAATTTGTTCCTTCTGTTTCACTCTTTACAAAATAATGACAAATAATAAACAAGTATAGAAATACAATAAGTACAATACAACATTAAATGATTTAACAGATTTTTTTGGCCCTAGGCATACTGAAATTGATGGCAATGTGATAACCAGGCAGATTCTATATCTTTTCTTTGTTAAAACATTAAAAATCCTACTAAAGATGTTTAAAGCTAAGTTTTTAATTACTTCCCTTATACAGCTGCCTTGAAATTGCTGTGAATTAAAATATTTGTAAAGTAGAATGGAACATTAAGATTGATCCGGAAAGTTTTGTTTTGAGCTGTCGTCGCAGAGACTAAGACCGAAGCAGCGTATAGTAATATGGGCCTTAGCACTGTGTTGTAAAGAAGAATTTATTAGGTGTGAACATACTTTTATAGTACAAGTGTGGGGCAGGTCAATTCTAATTCTGAAAAACTTTTTAATCGCAAAGTTAAGTTTTGGCAAAGTTGATTCGGCTATCCAAGTAAATACCCAGATACTTCACCGCCCTCTCCAAATAAACCGGTCTCCCACACACTTTAATTGGAGGGGGGTGGACCTGAGCCTAATAAAGACTGATCTTATTAAAGTTCAAAGAAATTCTATAAAATTTGTGTTGTAATCCAAGAACAATATTTACAGAAAAGTATTCAAAGATGCATAAAATAACTGAGCATAATATATATTCTGAGTACCTCAAAACTATTTACAAGTGATACATAGCGTAAACTAACAATGATTTAAAATCTTACATGGAGAGATTGGTTTGGTTTGGTTTGGAGTGCTACGGTCTACTTTTTTGCAACACGAGGGCTAATGAGACCGGGACCTACAGCTTAAAGCCGATTCCGAACGGCTACGAACATCCATGCCACAGTGGGATTCGAACCCACGAACTCCGGCTCCGAAGGTCAGCACCCTAACCAATCGGCCATCGTTCGGCCTTGCATGGAGAGAAGATAAAAATTACAGCTCACGACTACAGCGCTAAAAGCAATGCAAGTTTAAACTTAACAAAACATGAGAATTCTAACTTATACCAGCAGTGTCTTAGTTTGGCTTTGCCGCTACAGTCTAATGTTTTGCTACTCAAGGACTAATGAGAGCGGGACCTACTGCTCATAGCCAATTCCGAACGGCTACGAGTATCTATGCTATCAGCATTACTGAAACAAGTCCTCCGGTACCAAATTGCAGAGCTCTACCATTCGTCCATAGTTCGGCTAACTTAAACTTGGAAGAGCGTGAGGTATTGAAAACTCCGCCGCCATGTAGTGAATATTTCAACTTGGGAAGGAATATCTCAATCACCAGCTTTTAACCAAAATCGTTGCTATATATTTTCATATCTAGAGGGGGGATGAATGACATGAATATCTAGAAAACTGAAAAAATGCAACCCTCTCAATTTTTTTAAACAATTTTAGTTAAAAGATTACCCCTAAATATCCTGCCTTGTAGTTTATGTTCCTGTTTAACAGGTTTTCATCTGTTTAGTCCCCGATAAGATATATCATGCCAAAAATAATCCTTTCACTTCCTTCAGTTCAAATTCTTAGCCATAAAATTATCGAAAAATGATTAACAAAAGAAAAGAGGGACCACAGAAAACGGGGGTCAATTCTGGATTCTGGTTATTTCGCAAAATAGTCAACGGGAATGTCAGTTGTGTTTCAGGTAGAGCATTGTTAATCTTTCCCATCGGCCACGACTCATTGATAATACTACCGAGAGAGCCCATTCTTGGAGATCCAAGTATAATTGTGTTAAAACTTCTTCTCGACAACACACTGGAATTTCAAATGAACTTCCCCCAAACACAAGCCATCTTTTTAGCTTTATGCTCTTAAAATTTCTTTCACTAGCACCAACTCCCTTTACTTTTCCAGTATTATGTTTTATTTACATATTAATGCTTCAAGTGACAAGCCCACAGCTTTTCCTTTTCGAAGAATTTAATACAATTTATTTCAAGCAGTAGATATCAATCAGTAATAACTGATCAGCTCTCCTCCTCCATTTTAATTTAAAGTTATTGATACGGAGTGAACCGTCTCGAGGTAAATGTTGCAAATCTAAGTCTAAGAATGGAAGTTTCCCCACACGAGCGTCGAAAGCAAAAGGTGTGTGAAGGGAGGAATTAAAGTATGTCAGATTCCAAAAGGAAGACATATGAGATTCGAATGATTGCAGGCTGTAAATATAATTCTTAGAAATGGAGTTAGGGTAACAATGAAACAGTACGGACAATAAATTGCACAAAATTTAAAGTTTTTGCCTAATTTGTTTCAAATGTTGAAAATGTTTGTCTGTTTCAAATATTAATTAGATAAGATATTTTTGGAAGAATATTTCAAATTTCTACTGATAATAATTTTACTATACGATTCAGTAATAATTGTATTCAATATAAGAAAACAAACTATTTTTAGTAGTAATTAGATACTTAATATGGTAGAAATATCAAATTTTCAAACCAAATAAAAATTTTTAAAGACCCAAAAGATAATTTGTTTTCATAAAAATATACAATAAAAATTAACAACGCTGTTCAAATAATAATTTTTATTTTAGAAACATACATGTATTGATTTCTTAAAAAATGTATACTTCATTTATGCATCCATCTAAAATTTGATAACAAACACAAAAGAGTAAAGGAAACATAATGCATCCAACCTTTAGGTTGAAGATTACGTTTTCACCGTTTTCAATCTCATGGGCAGAAGTATTTCCTTGTTTTAAATTAGGTTTCCTTTAAGTAATAAAGCATATAGATACATGTGTAAAATATGTCAATATGCATAAAGTTTATGAAATCAAAAGTACGACAAGCTCATAGACTTTCAGAAAATTCCAAGAATGTAAATTTAAAATAAAATGCTTTGTTTATAGGTTTAGTTTCGCTTGAAGCTCAACTGTCCACTTTTTTTGCAGCACAAGGGCTAAGCTTAGATTATAGTACTATTAAAAATTAGATTGAAGACATTGAAGCTTCGATTAACTTTAGAGATTATTTAGTTAAGTCAACCGATAGGTTAAAGCGCTTTCCTGAAATCTTTTATCTTATTTAATATTACAGTTCACAATATGCATAAATTATTCTTA
The DNA here is from genome assembly GCA_032207245.1 of Pardosa pseudoannulata. Lineage (NCBI taxonomy): Eukaryota > Metazoa > Arthropoda > Arachnida > Araneae > Lycosidae > Pardosa > Pardosa pseudoannulata. The sequence goes on from CM063505.1 coordinate 82,147,556, forward strand.
AAAATATGCTCTGCAATCAATGTGCTATAGTAAACCTTAAAAATAAGTTAAAGACTAAAACATTGCTTTTTTTTTTAACAAAATGATGTAATCAGTTACTTAAAATATTTAATCAATGTTAACACTTAAAATGCATCTTCTACAAACTAACCATCATCAAATTATAAGTTATTTCCCTTTATCTTCTGTGAAACAAATATTTTAAAATTAAAATAAACTCTCATTGTTTATCACTATTATTTAAAATATATTACTGAATTTAGAACATAGACTGAATTATCCATGAATGTACCCAAACCGTAAAATTTGATATTACAAAAACGTCATGAATTTAATGATATTTTGATTCAACAAACATTGCTTAGAGTTTCGGAAAATCAGTTAAAATAAATGCTATGGATGATTGTCCAAAAACTAAGTCGAAGGCAATAGGATGTTTCAACCTCTAACAAGTTTTATTGTTCTATCGCCTCAGTAACTCAAGGCTAATGTTTTTGACTCTAAAGTGCAACTATAACTATGGAAATGAAAACATATGAACTGACAATCTTAACCCTGTTGCCCTGAATTACATGAAAAACAAAGTAAATGTGTTACAGTTAAAATGCTACTTTAGATTACGTAAAAAAGTTTTAAAACCAATTAATTTTCTTTAATCAGCAAGATAAAAGAGGGTCAAAACCCCAATAAAGAACTAAATCTAGATAATAAAAGACTACTGTAGAAAATGGAGAAACGATTGTGAATGTAGGGGGGGGGAATATATATCTTTCAACAAGTGTTGATCAGTTAGTGATAATATAATTATTTTCTGCATGTTTATATAGATCTTTAACAGACAATCTAATTCTTCGTTTACAGCATCTTTGAAAAACTATTTTTTAATATTTATCAAATCAGAGTTAAAACACTTGCATCAATGCTCGCTTGTGGATACTATACGATTGTCAGAAAGTCCTAAATCCCAGTTGCTATATTTGAATGCTATAGAAAATGTATGACATCAATTACAAGTTTAACAAATTCTAATTTCCCACTTAACTCTTCCAACTTAAATCGTATAAACTGTCTTGAAAAAGCATTTACCTACCTTTAATTTTTGCTGGTATGAAAACCTTTCCTATTTTTGTTAGAATTCTGCCATTTTCGGTATAAATTATCCTATCGCTAACAAAAGTGACTTAAAGAAACCAAGGTAATCAGTTTATAAAATACTCAATTTTTAACGTGATTCGTTTAATGAGAACATAATTCAATACTAAAATCGTCAAAAAGAATATTTTTTATTGTAAAATACGAGCATACAATAAAAAAACAAATTTTAGTGTCGTAAAATGTTATTTAAAAAGCGTCTTGACAATAAAGAGTATACCTAACTTTATTTTTTACAGATATAAAAACATTTCCTAAATTTGGTACAATTCTGCCATTTCGAAAGTCTCTTATGATTGGCTGTTAGAAAAATGAAATAGAAGTATTATATTATGATACTCATTGGATATTTACTACATGTTTGGAGACAAAAGGATATTTAACAAAATAAATAGAAAATATTTCCTAAAATTTACAAGTTTATGCAAAGTTTTATTACTGTTTCCCACCCATGTATATCTAAATATGTGCTATGTTATTTGAATACCCTGCAATTATTTATTTAAAAAATTAAGTTTATTTAAGTGTAAAAGTATCAAAATTCAGCGTTTTTACTGTTAAAAATTTCAAATTTAACAGGAAAAGGCTAGTGTAAGAGTGAGGGGAAAGATTAGAAACTGGATACGTTACCTAGGGTCACTGCCACTCTTGTACTAAAAATATAAACTAAATTTTAAATAAAATTTTAAAAATTACTAAAATTATATTTTAATAAGCAAAAGACATTTAAAATCTTTCATTGAAACATAGGGACTGTACATGTTTTGGATAACATACATAAAAGTTGTTGATCTCAACGTACAAAATCTAGAATCGTTCAAACTTCAAAAAACAATTTGTATGAACGAATATAAAAATATTGCACATTTGAACAAAATTGAAAACTATACGATAGCAATAAAAGCATAAAAATGTTTTCATTGATAGTATTCATTATTCATGTTAACACTCAAATGTTTAAAATTTCCTATTTAAAATGTTATGGCCAGTTCATCGCTTTAACTTTTCTGATAACACAGTTTGAGATTAAAATATATCCTCTTCCTGTTTTAAATATAATTACCAACTATGGTTTTAAAACTTTGGAAATAAGGGGTACTGGCCTTCAAACATAATCATGTCTATATTTATAGTTGTTTATGAAATGAAAGAAAATGTTAAAAATGGTTTTCTGTATTACACAGTTTTCCTTGACATAGGGAAAATATTCAAGTATATCTGACCTTTAGTGAATCTAGTCTGAAATTTAGTCTAAATGATCATTAAAACTTTAACTTATGTATTTTTTTCCTTATAGTAAATTCAGGGTAGATGCACCCGTTACTTTTTTTGCGCTGTCGATTAAAATTCTAATATTGCTAGAATTTCAATCGAATGGAATATGTTTATAGTCATTGCATGTCCGAGTCTATGAAACGGAAAGAATATGTCAAAATTCGTTGTTGCATTACGTGACTTCCATAGTCATAAGGATAATGGCAAGCTAGATCTTTTATCAGAGGATTTGCATTGTAGTTTATTAATACCCTAACACATCCTACTCTATCGTACTTCGCTGCGATATGCAGAGGAGTTGCACCCATAATGTTATCCGTGCTGTCTATTAGTTCTCTAAATAAATAAATGTTGGTACTTATCAGAAATTCGAGTAAAATCTCTAAAATATGGGCATGACCTTTCTCAGCAGCCATATGCAAAACGTTCCCATCATCTTCGGAGCCTAATGAAATATCAGCTCCGTGGAATATAAGGACTTTGACGATTGAACCGTGTCCCTTTGCAACAGCCCTCTGCAAGGGGGTACGACATGCTGAATCTCTGGCATTTATAATTAACCTTTCTTTGGTAATAACTTTTTTAAGCTGTTCGAGTTCACTGTTTTCGATGCATTCAAACATCCGCTCCACCAGCAGAAATACAAACTTAATTTCATAGTTCGTAGAGAATTTTACTGGCGTGTTGCCGAGCATATCTTTAATATCGTAAATAGCACCTTTACTCAACAGGTATTTCAAGATATGGACTTTACCTTCTCTCGATGCATGGTGTAGAGCAGATGCACCTTGTACATCTCGTGCGTTGACATCTTCCCCATCAGCCAAGAATATTTTCAGGTCATTGAGGTTTCCCTTTATGGAGGTTTCTATAAGCCTCGTTGTGGGAACACGACCAGTAACAGCCTGCATTTTCTCAACTATTTCTATCACGAACGGATGATCTGTTTCATAATTCATCTTAATTATTTCGTAGATATCGTAGTACATTTGAAATGCTGCAGCGTATGAATTTCGACAAAGATATATTGAAGCAATCTGACTTTGGACATCTATACACTCAAGATGTTGTGGGTAAAAGTGGGATTTCAGTATCGGCATGACCTCGTTATACATTCTTAAAGCTTCATCGTACTTACCAATTTCTTTTAAGACTTTAGCTATTTGACATTTAGCGTGTATCGCAGAAGGATGGAATTGGTCTAATATTAGGCCTTGGTAATGACAAAGTTTTCTAAAGATATTTAGCGCCTCGTCGAATCGTCCTCTAGAAAAATAGAACTCTCCCTCTTCGTTTACAATAGAAAATCCCATCGAGTGACCAGTGCTTAGAACACCCACACATGTTGTAATTAACATGCTGAATATTGTCTCTGCAGTGGCGACCTTTCCTTCTTTTGCAAGCAAAACGGCTAAGTTTCTGTAAGTGTTCAACGTCTCTGCGCGAAGATCTGTTAAGATTATTTTACTGCAGGCGTCTTTAAGGATTATTTTTGCTTCATAGAATCGGCCTAGTTTTGTTAAGGAAATACCTTTTTTGTTTTGTATCATTGCTTTTATATGATTAGGTGTCCTCTTGTCTATCGAAATATTCTGAAATACAGAAAGTGCATTCTCATAATTACCTCGAGCCAACTCTAAGTTTCCTATGTGCATTTCTGTGAATATCAGCTCCCTGTAGTTGTAGTGTTCCTGAACCTTAGCAACCTCTTTCAGTAGCGATAGCGCTTTTTCGTAGTTGCCTACAGTATAGGTTACTTCTGCTATACAACTCATACTAACCAAAGTTTTCCGATGTTCATTTCCTAAAGCAAATTTTCGCATATTATACGCCTGAACGTAACATTTCATAGCTTTCTCGAATTCACACATCTTGAGCAAAACATAAGCTTTCTTCATCAAAGTACTGGCCAGCCTGCTGTCTGTGGCCCCCAATACACGTCTCTTTATGTCATAAATATCATCTATCATCTGCAATGCAGTGGAATATTCCTCACTAGTAGAATAAACAATCGCAACTAAACTCCCCATGTCTAATGTGATCGGATTATCCTCACCCAAAACTGCTGTCATGTCATCTAAGATGTCCGCGCCATCCTTTAGTGCCTCTCCGTATTGTCCATTTAGGTATTTTTTCTTGGTTGATTTCTTAAGATATCTAAATATTTTCAAGAAGTCCTGCATGGCTTGTGACAGTATATCAACAGTCCCGAAATTTTTAAGTAAATTTATAATGCTTTTACGAGTATACTGGGTACATGGATGATTCAACCCGAAAGCTTTCAATTCTTTTTTATAATTATCCAGAAGTATTTTCAGAGCTTCTGCATAATGTGTCTGCACAATGAGTATTGCAACAATCAAAGTTCTTGTTTGAAGAGTTCTAATACTGTTACGTCCGTATTGTCGTACATGTTCGTTAACTAATATTTCAAGAATGCTCAAAGCAGCCTCGTAATTTCCACGGTTAAAAAATATCACAGCTGTTTCTTCTGATATGTCCATCTTGCAATAAAACGCAACTTTTCTTTCATAAAAAAATTTTGTAAAGAGTTTATAATAGCCAAAGACTTCGTTTTTCAATGTAAAAATGAGAATAAGAAAAAAATAAGTTTAAAATTTGAGCCATAAAATTGTAGTAAAACTGAAGTTGCCGATGTGTCAAAAGACTTCAACTGCATATCGTAGGCAACGTATAACTAGTACTGAAGGCGGAGCCCAACTTACACAACTTCTTCTAGCGCTACCTATTTCAAACCGGAAGAAAAAAAAATACGCTGTCTTGGAGTAAAATATTTCAAGGTAATGTAACCATAAGTAATCTCGGAAAATTCTCAAACCATGAAAAATAAGTAATTAAAAATAATAGAGTAAAATGTAGTTAATTCTTTAGTATAGGATTCCAAGCATACTAGAGGAATTTAAAGAAATTCTGAAAAAATCTGCTGAAAAAGTAGTTGATTGAAAGGGAAAAACAGGGAATTAATGCTGAATTGAATACGTCAGAGACCCAGGACGACGGCTATGATATCATAAAACTAAAATGGATTCATTTGCATCGGTTATATTTAACAGTACAGTAATCGGTATGTGGTCGTATCCGCTAAGTAATCTCTATCGTGTTAAGGGAAATACTTATCCATTATTTTATTTAAGTGTGTAATCTTTTGATTTATATATATTTATTATTTGAGAGAGGAAAATTGTATGTGTATCGGGCTTCTTTAACCCTTTCGTGGGCCATTTATTTCTCACTCCACGTTTCCAAACTTTCAAAACAGAGCTGCTAATTTTATTCAATGTATCGAACAATTGATGACAACGCAAAACCAAAGCTTGAATCAGTCTTCCCGTCGTTTCAATAACAAGACCAATATATTATAATGGGTTTTGCGCTTCCCACAGGTGTGTTTTGTAAAATCGTGTAGGAGGGAAGTAATATTCCCATGGCCCATGAAAGAATTAAACTCGTTAACAATCCTGACGACCACTTGCAAGAATAACCTTTTCCAACTAATTTTATGCTTCCTGTATTTAACAATATATTGCTACAAAATGTGTTAGAAGCGCTCCAAACCAAAATTATTTCCATTCGACAAAAGACCAATTAAATTTCAATTTTATTAAGCCATACCTTTTGGGGTTTGGGACTCGTTTAGGGCCTGTCTTACTAAGGGCCGATTCCACCAAAGTCGTTTAACGCTAAGCGCGATTAATCTCGGTTTAAACTGAGAATTGCGTTCCCTCATTGGTTGGTGCCAGGGTTAATAGTGGCTAATCGTAGTTAGCCGTTAAACGACTTTGGTGGGATCGGCCCTAAAGCCGTTTAACGATTAACCACGATTAATCTCTCTTTAACCGGAGAATTGCGTTCCACTATTGGTTGGCGCCATGGGTTAATCGAGGTTAGCCGCTAAATGACTTTGGTGAGGCAGGCTACTGTCTACGGTTTTGCTACTCTAAGGGCCGGTCTCACCAAAATCGTTTAACGGCTAGCCACAATTAACTCCAATCAATGGTGGGACACAATTCTCCGTTTAAAAAGGGATTAATCGTGGTTAGCCATTAAACGACTTTGATGAAACCGGCCTTTTGGTTATTTTTTACAGAAACTAATGATTGAAGTCTATTCCAAAATGTTATGAATTCATGGCTGCAGGGATATTTGAACCCCTGAGAAATAGCGCAATTCAGTCATTATCCATTCAGTCTCGTTAGGTATTATTATATTGTAACTTACAGGATCGATATCATTCAGTTTACATGAGTATAGAAGGTTTTCTTTTTAATTAATTTAATGAACTTTGTATTTCACAAAAATAAACAAAACAAAAAATAACGGTTTTTTATTAAATATTCTAACATCTTGAACTATGTAAGAGCTTACTGAAAAAATAAGTCGCATTTCCTTTGGGATTGTCACTGACTTAACCCTTTGAAGATCAAAATTACAATTTCTTTGGTATTTAATGGAATTAGGTTATAAATTTTATCTATGAGCCTTATAATTTGGAAATATATGAAAAAAAATATTTTTACTTTTTTTTTCGGGGGGAGGGTCGAGATTTATAGAGGCTGATTTAACTATGAAACGCTCCCATGGTACAGCAGGAAAATAATTTTTTTCTTAAAACTTTAATTAAATTAGGAGAGCAATGAATAATTACCCTTAAAATAATGTAATTAATAAATAGCTAAGCAATTTATAAGTAATGTTTTGGGTAAGTACTTTCATATGATATCATGAAGAAAATCAAACTCTTAATTCTTCCATGAAAAGCAAATTCAAAAAAGTATATTTCAAAGAGAAATAAATTAATTGTAGTGGTACCATCTATTTATAGTTTAGAGTGTCAAAAACAAAGAAAAAAATTAATGTGTTTAAAACATAGAAAAAGTATCAACAGATGGTTTCGCTGTGAAACCACTGTCCTTAAAAGGGTTAACAGAGCAGTTTTAAATTTTCGGAAGATTGTTTAGTTGCGTATTTTTACACTTAAAATGTTTTATAAATTATACAGAAGAAATAATTTGCTAAATTTTTTAGTATTTATCTAAGAGCAGAAATGATCTTATAATTCTCTTATAAATTTTATAGCTGCAAAGTTTTAAGTACTTTTATTTGAAAATAAGAACAATTTAATCCGTATCCGACCATCATGTTCTCATCAGTATTAAAAACGCTCTTTATCATTCTATCTGCTTTAATTTCTAGTACCCTTCTTTTAGTCAACTTTCAATTTGAAACACCCTTCTCACCTGCTTAATATTCGTAACTGGCAGGTTAAATTTTTCTTAGAAGATTCATGTTGAACAAATTATTATTCATACATAATCTCTAAAAATTAGAGTATAAATATTCACAAAATGGTTTATTCTTTGATTTTCAAATAAGTAATGCCAAACAATGGTCGATTGGTTAGGGTGCTGGCCTTCGGAACCAGAGTTCGTGGGTTCGAATCCCACTGAGGCATGGATGTTCGCAGCCGTTCGGAATCGGCTTTAAGCTGTAGGTCCCGGTCTCATTAGCCCTCGCGTTGCAAAAAGTAGACCGTAGCATTCCAAACCAAACCCATATTGAAAAGATGTTTAAAATTTGATAGTACTCTGGGTATAAAATAACTTTTTTCGAACATTGCGTGAATATTTTCCCATATTGTTTCACCATATTTGTTTGTTATAGTTTTATTATTTTTGGACGATATAGAAAAAATTTCGATAAAAATAGATACAGAAGTTTTACAAAACTGATATCTTTATACTGCTTAATTTAATTCTTTCTACAGCTAGATTTTGTAACACCTTAATAGAGATATTTTAATGATGATTTCATAAAAGTTGTTGCAAGTTCAAAAATATCTCAAATACAATGAACTAAAATATCTTTATACATTACAAATACTTTATAAATTTTTTTCATATAAATAGATTAGATTAATACTTAATTTATGAAAAGTTGTTTAATAAAAGTCAAAAATGTCGGTTGAAGAAAGCTTATTTTAACAGATTTAGCTATACCAAGTTAGTCTAATTTTCTTCCGCAAGTCAAATTTAAATCTAAACTGTGGATATGAGTAATTTAATATAAATTTTAAGTGTTGTAAGATACATGATGATTTAAAAATTATTGATCCGTAATCATAGAAATTCCTTCAAGTTTCTTTCTATTCTAGGAAGAACGAGATATTATCTGTAGTGAGGGTAGAAAACATCCGTAGAATTCTATTTACGAAATTAAAAAAAATCTATTTTCGTGAGAATGCAAATAAAATTTGGTATTAAAATTCCTCCATTGCTTTTTTAAAGGTTATTGTACTAAAAAATGTAAAAATAGTAAAGTTTGCTAAGTGAAACATCTCACTGGACATCGCACTGGAGCTTCATTTGCTGGCTCTCCTGGGCCAAGCCCTCTAATCATCATGATCACATGGACATGAGAATTAACAATTATTGCAACACGATAATGAGGACTGGGATACTAATATTAATTAATTTTAGATATAACAATAGTAAGGTTCACGAGTTCGGTGAACGGACACAATAAATATAAAAATAAGTTCATTAATTATAAGTTAAGTGATAAGTATAGTACAATGTGCTACGTGAAAGGAAATGAACAAATCAAGGTGATTTTCGAATACGAAAAAAATATTCAAGCACTGAAAGAAATGTAAACATTTTATAGTGCTTTGTGAGTCAGTTGCTAGAATTTTCTGCGAATTTGGTGTTACTAACATTGAGAAGTTAGGTAGAATATTTTATGGTGGTGGTGTGTGTGATGAGGTAGAGGGTGATTATTTTCATACGTTTTATCGCTGAACGTAGATATTACGTAAATCATTTTCTTTCATATTTGGCTCAAATAATAGATATGGTACATAAGGGATAATTTTAAATTTAATGATCGATTATTTTTTGTAGCAATGAAAATTTTATCACGGGTATTAACAACAAATTCTATCCACCTCCAAGGTGTAGAGGAAATGATAGTTTCATTCTTTTACTTTCATTAATTACTGTAGCAAAAAAAAGGGGAAGAACTGAATGATAATTTCGACGTAGCTAAAAAGACTTTGAATTATATTTCTAAATGAATTCAACGTGATTCTAAACTACATTAACAGTATCGGGAGACTTTAGGGGAGTATGAAGATAAACAAATTATTGAGCGTGTATCAGATAATTAAAAACCAAAAAGCAAACCAATTTTTACATGCATCATAGGGTACTTTGCAGTTCTGGAAAATTAAAAATTTTACTGATCCCGTTATGTGATGGGCTATATACATATATATATACATACATATATATATATATATATATATATATATATATATATATATATATACATATATATATACATATATATACATATATATATATACATATATATATACATATATATACATATATATATATATATATACATATATACATATATACATACATATAATATATATATATATATAAATATATATATATATATATACATATATATATATACATATATATATATATATATATTCATATATATATATATATATATATATATATATATATATATATATATTTATATATATACATATATATATATATATATATATATATATATATATATATATATATATATATATATATATATATATATATATATATATATATATATATGAGATAAAAGATATCCTTCAAGGTATTAAAGTGAAAGTTTATTTAAAAAGTACGAAATATTACATCCCGTACTAATATATTTTACACGCAATATGAGGAATTGTTTGTCCCTTCTGCACGTTATACCCCAAGGAAACAATGGATATTTAAAATAATAGCATATGAACAAATGTATGAATTTTTTTCAAGCTAAGCAGAAAATATTTCCAACTGAATAATTATTTTACGTTACTACAATCTGTTTTCGTTTTTCATAAATTCTTATTTTTAGATTGAAAAGTTTTATTTTTAAACTTGACGCTTTTGGTTTCAAATCAGTGGATATAAAATGTTCCATTTGCATTATTTCTTTAGTGATTTCTATAATTATATATTTCTATAATTTTTCGATATTGTCTGTTAATCGTTTGAGTGTAGCGAAGAACTATCAAGCTTCTCTTGTGTTGTGCCAAAAACCCATAGAATCGTGATCATGCTGCTATAATTTTCCCTTTACAATCAGTAAAAGACTCAATCTCTTAGTATGAAAAATATAGTAACATATAGCAACGACTATTGCGCATCTATGCATTTTTGGCACAACACAAGAGAAGTGCGGTAGTACTTCGCCACACTGAAATGGGTAATGTATTTGTTATGTAACTGGATTATAAAGTACTTTCCCCGGTTACAGAGGGTTTAATATCATAAAAAAATAGTCGAAACATTATATAGTTCAAACGTTTAGCCTTATGAGTATTCTTTTCTTCATAATTGAAAATCCATAACCAATTTTTTTGCAATCTAACTATTGCAAATATAGGGGAGAAATGGTTACTATACAGTGCAGAGGGATAATGTTGATAAATATTTTTGGAAGACTGAGTTTCAATGGGAAATGTCTTGCATTTCAATAGAAGATTTCTTAATTAATTTTAGTGGCTTATAAATTTTATGCAGCAGTATCAGTAATGTTCATTATTAGATTTAATTTTTAAAATTTTAAAAACTGAAATTCAAATGCCTTCTACCCTTAAAATAAAATTCACATTTACATTTCACATAAGAACAGTAAAACATGATATTTAGTAAATTTGTATTTTTCTACGTTGAATGCGTCATACCTTAATAAGAATTTTTTTTATCTTATATGTCTATATAGACATAAGAGATAAAATATTTGTCTATAGTGACTATACTATTGACTATTTTTACACTGACTGTAATTTGATTGACTTATAATCCCCTGTATAATAATAGCCTAAGTTGTCTGTCCTCTAATTTATGAAGCGGTTGGGCCTGGAATGGATAGAGGCATCCATATTGGATTCTTGATGAGTTCGAATTAGCAAAGTTCAATAGCCACACAATCCCCACTTTAATGGCACTAATTATCATTATTTCAAGCTCTATTTTTCCCGGTTAAGAGCAGGCGATTAAATTTATCAAATTCTTACATAATAAATAGGTAAAAATAACATTTCTTTCTATGACATTTTATTATGACATAATTTCTTCAACCATCTCATTTAATCGTTTCTTATTTTAAATTATTTAAATATCGTCTGCATTGTTTTTATACGTTTTATCACTGAACTTATTTATTACGTAAATCATTTCAATTTATATTTGGCTTAAATAATAAATTAGGTACATATGTGATAGTTTAATATTTAATAATAGATTATTTTTTATTGCAATGAAAATTTTATCACCGGTATTAACAACAAATTCTTTCTATTTCCAGGGTGTAGTGGAAATGATTGTTTCATTCCTTTACTTCCATTAATTTCTGTAGCAAAAAATGGGAAGAACTTAACGGTAATTTCGACTTAGCTAAGAAAACTTTGAATTATCTTTCTAAATGAATTTAACGTCATTCTAAAAGGCATTCACAGTATCGGGAGACTTTAGAGGAGTATGAAGATCAACAAATTATAGAGCGTGTAATAGATAATTCTTAGCCATAAAACAAACCTTTTTTACCTGCATCCTAGGGTACTTTACAATTCTGGAAAATTAAAAATTTTACTGGTCCCGTTATATAACCAGCTATATGCAAGTAACTTTATGAGAAGCCAAGACAACTATCGTGAAGGTAAATTAATGCATGAATCAGTATATATTTCTATAAATTTATGTTTTTGACATTCACATCTACATGCACTTGAACATATGCATTCATTTACATTAAACAGTGTGTATACATTATATGTATATGTAATTTATGTAAATATAAATTATGGATGAATATACAGTAACGAGAATGTAGGTTTTGCATATATACCTTGATTAATACTACTTATAGATAATACAAATACATATATTCTAAAACTTGCCTTTAGCTCCAACTCATGAGTAGGGTGATCTCGTTGGGTAAGAATGTTCGTGAATTCGAATTTTGCTGTTAGTATCGATGTATATAGGGGTTTAGAATCGGCTTTAAGTAGTAGGTTTTGGTCTTATTAGCCCTAATTTTGTCAAAATAATTCGCCCATATTGGAAACAAAAAGTGTATAAAAGCACTTAATATTTGGTGCTCTTAAATGCGTGTGCATTTTTAAGGTTCCATCAGGATTTTCAGGTTACAGATCTCTTCTACTGTTCTTCAGAATAAAGAAAAAATTAGAAACTATAATATAACATTATCTGAATTTTATTACATAAATTGAATTATTAATATGCATTAGAACATTTTAAAATAACATTTAAACGTCACATGATCATAAAGGAAAAAAGGAAACCTGTCACATAACAGAAAAGTAAGAATAAAAGCTAAAAAATTGAAATAAATGAATATATATGAAGCCATTTTTATAAATGTATTGCTTACTATTTTCATACAAAATTAATATCACTTCGGTTAGAATTAAATTAAATTGTTCTGAATGTATTTTATGCCTTAAACATTTTCATAGAAAAAAAAACCTTTTTGCTAATTTAATGGTTAATAATTTAAGTGATCCATTTTAATAAGTAGTGACTGATTCATTCTTATGTAATTTAGACACATTATACTCCAATAAGTATGTAAACTCCTTATGCGTGTTAAATGTTTGCAAATGATTTAGGCTACAATAGCATCAACCGATGCCATGATGTATATTTAATTGGATTCTTAGGTTTTTGATAACGATTCTGTCATTACGGTAAAAGAGAAATTAACCTTTTGCTCTCCGTTGCCGCCGTATTTTAGACATTAAAATGCTAACATTAAATCCACAGTCGCAGCTACGGCAACCCAACTCAATACTAAACCCATTTTTATGCGATTCCAGTTTTCAATTACATCACAGGTATGTACTTGTAACTAATATAGGGCTGGAGTTATTAGTATCCTCTATGAGTTACTAGGGAGTGCAAAGGGTTAAAGTAAGTGCACAAATATAAAAAAAAATACATTGAATAAACTTGAAGAATTATGTAATTTATTAAATATAATATCCATTGTAAAAATATATTAAATCACTAAAGAAAATAATCCAAATGAAATTAAAATAAAGAAATAATTAAAAAATAATCTTCTGTTTTACATTAATTGAATTATCAATATATATTAGAAATTTTAAAATAACCTTTAAATATCACATACTCATAAATTAAAGTAAAACGATCATGTCAAGAAAATTTTCGATGGTAAAAGGAAAGTTAAGAATACTAACTAATAAAATATCAAACAAATGGATACATCTGAATCTGATGTATGGGGAATATTTTAGTAAAAAGAATTTTTGAAGTTTTAAAAGTATTTTTTACTTTGTCTATAAGTTTAAACCCTTTTATAAATGTATTACTACTTTCGTACGAAATTTCCTATCACTTCGTTTAGAATTAAAATAAAATGTTCTGAGTGTGCTTTATGCCTTAGACATTTTTCGTTTTTTCCTTGAATAATAACTTTTTGAGACATTACTGTTTAATAATTTGAAGGATATGGATTAATTTTACTTTTCCCTTTTATATTTTTGATAAAATTTTTATTGTATTACATTAATTGAATTATCAATATATACTAGAACATTTTAATATCACTTTAAAATATCACATATTCATAACTGAAAGTAAAACGAACGTGTCAAGACAATTTTCGATGGTAAAAGGAAAGTTAAGAATACTAACTAATAAAATATGAAACTAATGAATACATCTGAATCTGATGTGTAGTGAATATTTTTTAAAAAGAATTTTTGAAGATTGAAAAATATTTTTTACTTTGTCTATAAGTTTATAGCCCTTTTATTAATCATAATGTATTACTATTTTCATACGCAATTTCCTATCAAACTTATATATATATATATATATGCTTGGTTCGTTTAATTAAAATCTGCATGACCGTTAGTTATTGGAAAAGGGCAGTTGACTTTATACCTTTTAAGTATATGAAAGATTATTTATCAAATAAGTAACTAAGAAAAACTATCATATAAGAAAACTAATAGGAAATCACATGTCGATGGCAGATCTCATCGATGGAGAAATTGATCGCTGTCTAATTTAAAAATTAAAGAGTGTTTAAGGACCTTTGACGGAAATTAAGTAGTTTTAAGGGCCCTTAAAAATGAAAGCATTATATAGCAGAATAAATTAAAAACTTCTGCCCGTTTCCACACCACCCAAGAGGTAGGGCAAACGGCGCGTTTTTTTTATAAAGTGGTATCCCCGAGGAGGCCTAATCCACTTGTAAGGAATCTGGCACAATTTAACTGCAGGAACCCTATCTTCTACATTCTACAGCATAAAATTGTATATGTTCAAAAATATAACATTTTTACAGAAATATTTTTTTAGTTTTAATAAGTGTTCAAGTTCCCGCTGATAGGAAAAATTAGTTGTTATTTTATGGTTCACTAAAAAAGAAATTCTATATTCGAGAAGTGACATCCAGTGTTGTAGGGAGATGGTGTCCTAAGCTATTACTTTCAACAAATACAAAAAATATTCACTAACATAAAGTGTTTACAAGAATGGAGTATTTATTTGTGTGACATTCAACAGCAGGCAATGTTTGAAATATCAAAATCACAATGATAGTTAATTTTTAGTAACATGATTGCGTACTTCACTTCAGCTTCATTAAACAATCATTCAAATTTTGATGGATTGAAATTTTGTGCATAAAATTTAGAAAAGACTTATTGGCATGCAATGAAAAATTTTATTCTTAATAAAAGTAACGTCTATACAAAATTAATTTTTTATACTTTAAAAGAGACTCAAAATGAAGACAAATATATCAGCAATTAAAAAGTACCAGATTCCTTAAGGTCGTTTTGTACCGGTCATATTGGAGCTAGAGAAACTTAATATGGAAATGTATTGTTCATGAAAGATTCCTTCTACTGGTTATTAGTTTGCATTTAAAGATTTCTTTAAAATAAAATTATTACATACAAAGGAAATTCTTCAAGATTATGTGCTACTAATTTTAAAAGCAAGAAAAATATATTTAATTATAAATTACAAAAAAAAATAGTATATTATCGTTTAAACGACAATAATGAAATGTAATACCCATTGCCAATTTCAAAAGACTGTCGTATTCTACTCTATTATTAGGTAAAATTTGTTTGAAAATTATTACAATTAATATCATCTAGACATGGAAAAATTGACAAATATATTAAAATGTAGATAAAGATACCAAGATGACCTGTAACCAACTACCATAATAGATTACAAAAATAGCAATAGTCTTATAAAAAAAGAACTATTTTGTCAATAGGAAGTAATTTTTTTTTTCATTTTTTTTTTATTCTTTTTATTTATTTTTTTTTATTTTTAACTTTTTTTTTTAAATTTTTTTTTATTTTTTTTTTATAACTTTTTTTTTATTCTTTTTATTTTATTTTATTTTTATTTATTTTTTTTCTCATTTTTTATATATTTTTTTCCTTTTTTTTTACATTTTTAATACTTTTTGAAATTTCCTTTTTCAGTTCATTATTACTCTATTCTCTCTTTAATAAAATGGTTAAAATTATAAATTTAACTTTAAAATGTGAATCCCTCAGCATTGATTTTATTGTTATTAATAAAACTAAATCCAAATTCATTTTAAGATTCAATTACAATAATGGTAACAACCTTATATCTGTGTAAAAGCGATTTTTAGAAACGCATAACACATACTATGTAAATAATTGTAATGTATACTATAGCCAGATAACACTAAATAGATAGCATTAATCATAGAAATTTCAATAATTTTCTTATAAAACAAACTAATACTTAGTAAAAGCACAAAACAGAACTACAACTCAAATTTTGTTGCACAGTTACAAAAGCCCAGTTTAGTACAAAACACTTAACGGGATTACAAATTAAAAAATTTTATAATCATATCTATTACCATTACTGCACTGATATTGCTATTCACACATTGTATATTAACGCTATAGCTTTAAAAAATTAAAATAATTAAACTTTTAAAAAATTATAATTATTTTTTAATTCTTAAAAGTTTATGTATAGGACTGAGTATTAACTTAAACTATTTAAATTTTGACTCTGTGGATATTCTCAGATAAAAAAAAAATCTGAAACACTACATAACATAATGTTATAAACAATACACCAAAAACTTTCTAAGAACCCATCTAATTTAAACTTAGTAAATTAAACTTTTCATTTTTAAATTGTATCACATGATAAAGTTGAATTTATAACCTAGCCATAACTGTAGAGTAACAATTTCCCTGTTAACTTAGCTAGAATATTGTTGCTTTAAGATTATGTATCAAATTGCGTACCAAAACATACTTTAGCATAGCCGTGGACTTTTCACTAACTGCTGCTACATTCAGCTTTATGTTCGAAAGATGAAGTAAATAATTAATACTTACCTCCTGTACTGCTGCTGGTTCTTCACACGTAGCTGAATCGGCAGGATCATCCAGTATTATTGTCTCTTCATCTACGGCAGGGGCAGGTGATACATTTGCATAGTTTAAGGTTGCTTCAGAACTAAAGGACATCGGATCTTCGTACACGACAGCATAAGGTTGCGAGCAGTCATAGTAGAATGATGCAACGGAACTTTCGTTCGGTACTTCGTTCTGGACAGAGTTTTCTGCTGAATATTCGTAACTATAGCAAACGATGGAACTGAAGGAGGACTGTGGATCTCCGATAAAGTTAACAGCCGATGCAGCACTGTCATAGTTGCACGTTGTATCGGAACTAAAGAAAGAAAGCACTTCTCCGTTCTGGGCAGCTGATGATGGAACAATGTTATAGTTATACGACACATCCGAATCGAAGAATAACAGGGGTTCCTCGTTCTGTGCTGCAGAAGACTGTGCAAGTGAATCGCAACAAGGCATGTCCCTGGTAATTTCTTCTGTGCCTCTGCACTCAAGCTCTTCATCGATACGTAGTTTCTTAGCAGGAGACTCGGGTGGATCTTCAGATTCTCTGTTGATATCTGAAAAGAACAAAAATATTCGACCATTGGTTTTAAAGAAAAATATTTAAAATTCCATGAATTTGCATTTGAGGTCATCATAGAAACCATTAAAGGTTGATATAAAACACTGAAAATATGGTTGTATTTTCTTAAACTAAATTATGTTCCTGCAGAAATACCTCCAACATAACCACAACTGAAAAATAGTTATACATTAAATGAGTATTTGATTTTTATGTATTCTTGTAGATTTTATTTTTCATAAAAAATATTGTACGCATATATGGTGACAAAACTAGATAACCAGAATTTTGCTGCATAGAAAACTATTGGTAAAGTAGGCTGATTAGTAGTAACCTTTGTTTCAGTTATTTATTAGATGTAATTTTATACCATATAATTCAAATTAATTCTAATAATTAAGCATTATACCAGAGTTTTATGAAAGTACAAAATATGAACTACAATCAATACTAAATTAACAGCATTCAAATATCAGCCAGTATAAAATCAGCAAAATGTGAATGCTTTAATGGGAACTGACATAAAGTAAATTCACAACAAATAGGACCGAACGGTGGTCAAATGGTAAAACTGTACTTTCCGAAACCGGAGAACGCGGGTTCGATTCCCGCTAATGATGTGGGTGTTCTTAGCAGTTCTGAATCGGCTTTAAGCAGTAGGTCCCTGTCTGATTATTCCCCGTGTAGCACAACAGTACACCATATATCTGCAGATCAAACCAAAAAGGATGTATAAAGAGAAACGAATACAGCGTTTAATTTATAAAATTTGAGTTACATAGCTGTCAAGAGTAAATACTCTAATATCATGTGAATAGAACCTGTGTTTAATTTTAAAAAAGTCTGAAGTTTTTAAAAGGTTTAGTTTTTAGTCATAAGATCATTTATTAAATACTTAATACACTGAAAATATAAAGATATGTATGATCTTCTACCTTTTGCATTTAACAGAAAGGTTTTTTAGCGTAAAATATTTAATGTGGATACACGTAAATACGACTGCATACTAATTAGACGTAATTAACAGCATAACAACAAAATGTGCAGACAAATTTCAGCTCATAAATCAACTGTGATCATGGAAATATTGGTTAATAAATAATTAGATAAATAAAATTATAAATGCTAAAACATTAAGCAATTACGAATAGATGGAGGATGTTAAAAAGAAATTGCAATTGTAGTGTCACGTAATACAGAATTAATATTTCATTAATCAATTTAATATAATACGTAATATATTTACAAACATTGAAGTACAAAGTTATAAACTATATAAAATGCAGTCTATTAAATTACTAAATATAATCCATTAAAATTAAAAAAAGAACATAAGATAAGCTTGTAACATCCCTACAAAGAAACTTAATAGAGCATTCACACAAATAGCGATAGCAAAGTTACCTATGCTCTCATTCGTCAGCTATGCCTAAAATTAAGAACTGTACTTATTGCGAAAAACAAAAAGTTATAATCAATTTAGTATTAAGAAATTAAATAATAAAACCTGTCGATTCTTAGTTTAAAACTGAGGAAATTCTAAAGTTTCATACGCTGCTATTTAGAACTACTCTGCCAAAATCTATGCTTATACATTGTACAGTTTCGAAGCAATATTGATGAGATATAGACAAACTAAGCATTTTTTCTATTGGATATACATTTACAATACTTTTATTATCTAGTTTAAGTTAGCATTTATAACTACAGATTACCTTTTGACTAAAACTAATTAAAACGTTTTTATGAAAATTAATTATTATCTAGGAAAATACTGAAATATATAGAAAATGCATCGAAAATATTTTTTGCAGTAAAATTCTTTTTATAAAACATAAATTTAAGAATTATTTTAAAAATAAATTAATAAAAGTATTAATACCTATTTAACTATATATTATTTATATCCATATCTATCTATTTATCTCTCTCCTTTCTCTATTCATATATAAATACACACACACATATGCATTCACAAACACACACACACACACATGTATATATATATATATATATATATATATATATATATATATATATATATATATATATATATATATATATATATATAATTAATAAAATAGGAAAATTTGAATGTATACATCATTAAAGTCAGAAGTCTTAATTAAATTATGATAATTTATCTATAGTCATATATATATATGAATACATATACATGTGTGTGTATTTGCACCGGGGTATGTAAATCTTAAAATCAAGAATCATAAACTATATTCAAGAAACAATAATGATATTTCATCTGAGAAAAACTTAAAAATTGTAAAGCAGTAAATAAATTTAAAAATTACAGTACATGTTATTTTTTTGACGTTACAAGAACTTGGAAATATATTAATAAATAAACAAATGATACACATAAACTGGCATACATATAGAACTATATAAACATGTCTACGCAAATTCTTTATAAGATATTAATCAAAAATACATACTGATAATCTGTCCATAGTCTAGTTTAAGTTAATATTTATTAAACAAATTAAAATATAGCATTATATGATATATAGGTATACCCTAGAATCTTTATGTTAAAATGTTAAAAATATACTGAAATGTTGAAAATATAATTAAATCACTCACCTGTACTAAAATCCTCCAACTCATTGGTAGAAAACACTTGTTTCAAGCACTCTGACAAAATGTCAACCATGATGAGAAAATTCGCGAAGAAAAAAGATTGTGGGAACACTAGCAAACAAGTCACAATACTCCTAGAGGCAGGAAGCTGGAACTGACCAAGTATTATATATCCATCCATCGGCAGGTGGAGCTTGAATGGACTGATAAAGATATTGCTTATTGGCTAAAATTGCTATTGGAGATTCTTATTGGCTAAATTTAAGGAAAGTTGAACCTTTTTATGAATGAATCATTTGTCACGTCAATCAAATTTCTAACGTGCCACGACCGCAGACTGGACAGTTTTAATAAAAAAGCCCGAAGCAAAAGGCTCGAGAATATCTATATTATATCTTGGGATTAAATAATAATAATAATAATATTTCAATAATTAAATTATACTAGTTCAACCCTCATTTTTTACGATCTACCTTATATAATATTTAATTGTGTTTACCTGAGAATAATGTTTTATAAAAATTGCATTTTCAATGCATCTATCTAAAATTCAGTTAGTATAACTTACTAAAAATTTAGGAACACATATTTTGATCACTCTCAGTTGTTTACCAGATATCTAATTGAGACAAAAAGTTTATGACAGAAACAAACTATCACATATTACCCGCTTCTTCACTTGTACGAAAAAAGTCATTGTGTTATTTAATAACATTGAAATATCATTCTTTTTTGTACAAAAAAATGTTCATGATAATATTGAACCATGAAATTTAATGAGCATTATAAGGAAATAAATTAAATTGGAATAAAAGGGGCTTAAAATCCTTGTATTATAAAACAATGTTGATGAACGGTATAATGCACAGTTTTTTGTGTATTTTCGTTTCATTGATTTCCAACTAAAATCAGGGTATGCAATCTCTTTATTCTAATTAAAAATATATTCTGAAAATATTTTGTTTGTAAAAAGATATCACTATTCACCTTCTACAACACTTACATGTTTTTAAGGAGAAATATAGTATAAAGGACATTCTATAATTTGCAAAATAAAATTCCACCCTTATTCTATTAAGTAAAAAGAATAAGAACTTCTAAGATAAAGTTTGTACGGATGAGAAAAGTATTGTATTTTGGATAAATCGAAGCAAAACCTGAAGGTATATTCTACTGTATTTAAAATTGAAACAGAGAGTATCTTGTAGGAACAAAAATACGATCTTCATTCTAATTCAAAAATTCTAATGTAAAATAATACACTATGAAAGGATTTCTGTTTTACACAAAATATTGTTCGACATAGTGCTGCGATGTTGAACTCAAGGGTTCCGTAAAAGAAGTATGTCTGATTGAGTTAGGTTTTGGTTTAATTTGGAACATTATATTTTACTGTTTTAATCACGGGGGCTTATGAGACCGGGACCTGCTGCTTAAAGCCGATTAATAAAAGGTACGAACATCCATGTCAGTAGTCAGATTCCAACCCTCAAACTTCGGAACCGAAGAGCAGCTCTCTACCATTCGGCCACCGTCCAAAAATGATTGCGAGAATGGTGGCTTAAAATTATTGTATTTTCAAAAACTCTTAAACTACAACCAATGCGCTTTCATGCTAACCTTTATACTTTAATTGCCCTTTATCAGTAATGTAAGTCTAAATAAAAAGTTAATGATGCTAAAAAGACAAAAGTGAGAAAAAATTAAGACTTTACAAACCATTTCTTACACAACTCTATGAAATTAACTTTCCAGTATCATGCTACGATCTGTTATTTATTTAGAGATGAACTTCGACTTCCCGTATTGGATTTAGATGTACAAGAGGTTTCACTGAAAATAACAGATTATCTCCTATATAAAAAAGCCTAAGTTATCTGTCCGTCTGTCCTCGAATTATGAAGTGGTTGTTCATGGAATGGATAGAGGCATCTATATTGGATTATTGGTGAATTAGGTTTAACTACGCTCGAAATCCCCCCTTTTCTACCACTTATGCCTTTACTTCAAGCCCTATTTTCATCGGGTAAGAGCAGGTGATTAAATTTATCAATTTGTCACATAATAAAAAGGTAAAAATAACATTTTTTTCTAGCATTATAACGTTATTCCTTCAACCATCTCATTTAATCATTTCTTATTTTAAATTATTTAAATATCGTCTACATTGTTTTCATAAGTTTTGTCACTGAACTTAGATATTACGTAAATTTTTTTTTATATTTGGCTTATATAATATTGGATTAGTAGGTTAGGTACATATGTTAATAAAATAAATAAATAAATATTAATAGGTTAGGTACATATGTGACAGTTTTAAATTTAATCATCGATTTTTTTTTATTGCAGTGAAACTTTTATCACCGGTATTAACAACAAATTTTATCCACCTTCAGGATGTAGTGGAAATGATAGCTTCATCTCTTTACTTCCATTAATTACTGTGGTGAAAAAATAGGGAAGAATTTAACGATAGCTTCGACGTAACTGAGAAATCTTTGAATTATCTTTCTAAATAAATCCAACTTGATTGTAAACTGCATTCACAGTATCGGGAGACTTTATAGGAGTATGAAGATAAACAAATTATTGAGCGTGTACCAGATAATTATCAGCGAAAACACAAACCATTTTTTTACCTGCCTCATAGGCTACTTTACAATTCTGGACAAATTAAAAATTTTACTGATCCCTTATATGACGGGCTATATGCTAGTATTTTAAACAAAGTTTTTTTGCCTAAATGAACAGCCCTATATAAATGTCAAATAAACCAGATGATTAAAAAAAAGGGATTTTTTATTTTTAGTAAATAATATAAATCCTAATAGCAATAAATTGGCAAAAACCACAGATACGTTTAGTAAATATATTTAAATTGGAATTAAAATGTAACTGAAAACAAATGTGAGTTCAAGCTTTATGTTCATGTTCCTTAACTCCATAAATTCAAAATTTTTAAGAAATAAAATTTTAAATTTTTCCTCAGGTATTTTTTAACACATTAATTTTTAAGTTTGATATTGCATTTTAAACGTATATGAGAAAGAAGATATATTAGAATTTTTTTTCAGACCACCTAGTAAGTTGCATAGAGTTAAACAATTGAAGGGTTACAATACTCACGGTCACAGTTTCCTACGCTACAGTTAAGATTAATTTATGTATGTATTTAACTTCTTACTTTACAAGTGTGAGACACTTAAGAATCAATTATCCAAAAGTAGACCCCGCACGGAATATTTCGTTTAGTCAATCTGCGACAAACACTTTAAGTAAAAAATATTAAATTACACTATGTGAACTAATAAGCTACAACTGACAATATATGATAGAATGCTATTAAATGTTTGTAAATTACTTAAAAACTGTAACAAAATAATATATGAGCTTATTCAAAAACAATAAATATTTATTTATTACTCTTTAAAAAATTAATAAATATTTCTTATTCAGTAATACTTAGGAACAGATTATACAAAACACACACACACATATATATGTATGTACAAGTCAAATATGTGTTACACACACATATATATATATATATATATATATATATATATATATATATATATATATATATACAAATATATATATATATATATATATATATATATATATATATATATATATATATATATATATATATATATATATATATATATATATATATATATATATATATATATATATATATATATATATATATATATATATATATATATATATATATATATATATATATATATATATATATATATATATATATATATATATATATATATATATATATATATATATATATATATATGCGTGTGTGTGTGTGTGTGTTTGTGTGTGTTTAGAGGGAAACCTCTGAATAGAGGATTTCTCCCAAATGACAAACAGGAATCTCTTATACCTAGGTTAGAAAGCAAGATTACAAAAAAATATTATTTTCTGTTTATATATATATATATATATATATATATATATATATATATATATATATATATATAATATATATATATATGTATATGTGTGTGTGTGTGTTGGTGTGTGCGTAAAAATTCTTCTATGGTAAAAATTCTTCTCTTTCTCATTCTAATACCTTCAAGTCTAACTTCCTAGAAACAAAATGTCTTAACTAAAGGAATGTCCTCGTATAATGATTCTTCCAACTCATTTCCAAATGCTTTCTCTGCAATAGATGTAAATTTTCTGTCCACTCACCGCATCCGATCTAATATACTTTTTTTGTTAAATTCACTAAATAAGTTGTTTGTCCTTTGCCAAAATTTTATGCTTCACTCGGTATAGGTTCCAACACTTTTCCAATGAACATTGCCTCATTCGTCTTTGACTGTTGACAATGTCATTTTTAACAGCTTTTTAATAAAATTTAATTTCAAATCGGAATTTCACTATCAAGTAAATACAATAGGGGCTTATCTGGATGTGACACGGGATTAATTTCCGCCATATACATGTATATATGCACATATACATATCCTTAGATATGTATATATCATGATAATATCCTTCAATATTTTATTCTTGCTGAAAATTTGCCGAATACCCCACAAAATTTTATTGAGATTCCTACACTTACTACCAAATGTTTATAGAATAAGTACAAAGAGTAATCGTATATGTTTAAAATATTGACTCTAAAATAAGTATTGTCTAGGAATAGAATATACAATGCACGTTTTGGGATGTAGTTTGAATAAAAAATATTTTTATAGTACATACACTTTATATGAGGTACAGTAAAATCACATGGCATATGGTCTAAATCCCACTATTTCTGTGTATTTGATTTTGTGTTAAAACGAAGTGTGTCTTATATACATTTTTTTATATTTACTAGTTATGAATTGATGAATACATCTATAAATTATGTAACATATTACACTCCCCTAACAATATTTATTTTTTTATTTGCCACTGAAACATTTAGAACAACTTTAGACATATTTCAAAGATATATGTTATAGTAAGAATTTTATTTTATATTATGGTCTAAAACGTATTAAACTTTAAATATTTTCATTAATTATTAGCTTATATGAAATTACTATCAAAACTGTATTTTATTGAATAAGTTAATTAATTCAGACATTTTATGTATGAGAAGTTCATGAGAATCAGAAGAAAAGTAACAGTGGTATGAAAATATACCTCACTATTCATTCAAAATAATTTGTCATCAATTATCATCTTAATAACAATAGCTCACTTTATAAGTGAAAAACATTGCAAGTATTATATAGGGGGAAGAGGAAAATAAGCTTTTTGTATTGGGTAGAAAATTTTAATTTTTCGGATACCGATAAATGGTATCAATTTAATTTTTTATATTAATGGTTCTAAAAATTTTAATCAAATAAAATTTAAATTTCATAATTTTATATAAGTTAAAACTCGTCATACACATCTCATAGATTATTTTAACATTTCCATAAGTATCTTGTGATCAATTAAAGCAGATACATCCCAGGATGCACTAACAAAACAAAGATAACCAGAAGATATAAGATCATTTAAATAAAATTGATTAAATATTGAATTTTTATATAAACAAAGACTGTTCCTTTCGTAAAAATAAGAAATTAAAAGGAAAATTTACACGAATGTGTAATCAAAATATGCAATAAAAATGAAACTTCTACAATAATTCAATGAAAATATTTATTTAATGTGAATAAATGTATAGCTAACTGCAGGAAACACACACACACACGCAAACATATATATATATATATATATATATATATATATATATATATATATATATATATATATACATAATGTGTGTATATATATACTTAAAGAAAAAGCCCAACAAAATCATTTACAATTATAAAACTGTTTTGATAATTTATATAGTCTAAATGATGACACAGCGTAAGGCATTCCTAATTTCCATTTCTAAGAGTTAAACCTCCCCCCCCCCGAATTTTCCGCCCAGTTAAGACGTGTATGAATTTCCCTAAAAATAGGATGAATGGAAGGATATACCTTTTCATTGCTACAATCGTCCATCAACCTTAGTTGAATCTGTCCTAATCTCTTTTCTGTAGCAATAATGCACGTGATCATATAACAGTTTAAAAGATTAGTTTCTTTCATATTCATTCATTTTGTAGACTGATAAATCCACCAGTAGTTACAGGTATTAGTGTATATTGAACAATGAATGTTAGGAAAGTGATCAATTTGAAACCTTTTATCAATGTTGTAATGACAAGCTTCCTTGTCGAATACAGCATTTTTCTTTCTCTAACGTTTCACCAGAATATACGAAATATCTTAAAATGATCAAGTATCAACCTAATTATGCCGAGCGCTGGCCGAATGGTTAAGGTGCTGAAATTTGGTACCAGTGTTCGTGGGTTCGAATCCAACTGTGGCATGGATGTTCGTAGCCGTTCGGAATCGGCTTTAAGCAGTATCATTAGCCCTCGTGTTTCAAAAATGTAGACCGTAGTAATCCAAACGAAACCAATCAACCTAATTATCAGATGAAGCCTGCGAGAATGATGGCTTAAAATTTTTGTATTTTCAGAAACTCATAAAACAACCAACGTACTTTCATGCTAACTTTTCTACTTTATTTGCCATTAATCAGTAATGTAAGTCTAATTAAAAAGCTAATGATGCTAAGAAATCAAAAATGAAAAAGATAATATGACTTTGCAGACATTTCTTCCACAACACTATAAAATCCCCTTACCAGTATCGTGCTATGAATTGTTATCGATTTTGAAATGAACTTCGACTTCCCGTATTGGATTTACATGTATAAAAGGTTTCACTGAAAATAACAGATTATACAACAAGTATAAGAAAAAACGTTCTTTGGCCTAAATGAACAGCTCCATATAAATGTCAGATAAACCAGAGGACTAAAAAAGAAATTTTTTTATTTTTAGTAAATAATAAAAACCCTAAGAGCAATAAATTGGCAAAAACCACAGATAAGTTAAATGAACATATTTAAATTCGAATTAAAATGTAATTGAAAACAAATGTGAGTTCAAGATTTATATTCATGTTCCTTAACTACATAAATTCAAAATTTTTAAATTTTTCCACAGGTATTTTTATACACATTAATTTCTGCATAAATATAAGTTTGATGATAATATTGCATTTTACAAATGTATGAAAAAGAAGATATGTTAGAATCATTTGTTTCAGACCACCTAGTGGGATGCATACCGTTAAACAATATGGGGGTTACAATTCCAACGGTCACAGTTTGCTACCCTACTATTAAGATCAATTCATGTATGTATTTAACTCCTTACTTTACAATACCATGTAAGACACGCAAGAATCAACGATTCAAAAGTAGACCACCCACAGAGTGTTTCGTTTGGTCAATATAAGGCAAACACTTAAAGTAAAAAATATTAAATTACACTACATGTAAAAAAAATCAAAATATGATAGAATACTATCATATACTTAAGATGAGGATACTCCTTTAGTTAAGACCTTTTGTGGTAAGGAAGATAGACTTGAAGGTATTAGAATGGGAGAGGGAAGAAAGTTTAGGAGATACTAAAGTGTAATAATTCAGATATATATATATATATATATATATATATATATATATATATACAAGTTATAATTTTTTGTGACATCTTGCTTTTCAACGTAGGTATAAGGGATACCTGCACAAATGGACAGATTTGTCACTTTGGAGAAATCCCCTAGTCAGAGATTTTCCTCTAAAGACACACACTCATAAATACCTATATGTTACTGTGTGCAGCCATTACTAAGTATTACTGAATAAGAAATATTTATTACTTTGTATTGAGTAATAGATAAATAAATAAATATTTCTTGTTTCTGCTCATATATTTACTAACAATTTTATGAAATTTACGAAGATATATATATATATATATATATATATATATATATATATATATATATATATATATATATATATATATATATATATATATATATATATATATATATATATATATATATATATATATATATATATATATATATATATATATATATATATATTCATACAAGAATACCGCAACAAAATGATTTCCAATTACAAAAGTGTTCTGATAATTTATACAGTCCAAAATGATGAAAAAGTGTAAGACATTACTAATTTACATTTCTAAGAGTTATACCTCTTATTAACCCCCCCCCCCCCACAAATTTTCTGGCAAGATAAGACGCACATGCAAATCTTTTTATCCTTCAGGAAATTTAAAGGATTTCTTGTGCATTTCTCTAAAAATAGGATGAATCAAAGGATATACCTTTTCATTGTTACAATCATCCATCAATCTTAGTTGAATCCTTCCTAATCTCTTTTGTATAGCAGTACTGCACGTGGTCTTGTAACGGTTTAAAAGATGAGTTTGTTTTATATTCATTCATTTTGAAGACTGATAAATCCACCAGCTGTTAAAAGTCTTAGTGTAGAATGGACAATGAACGGTAGCAAAGCGATCAATTTTAAACCTTTTATCAATGTTATACTGACAAGTTTGCTTGTCGAATATAACATCTTTCTTTCTCTCTCTAACGGTTCATCAGAGTATATGAAATATCCGTAAACGATCAAGTATCTACCTAATTATCAGTTCAAGCCTGGTTTTGTTTAGTAATTTCAGACTCAAATAATTCTTTTTCAAGCAAAATATAAAGATTTGCTTCCTTTTTACTCATATTTTCAAATTGTAAATTATTTATTCTATAATGAGGTAAAAAAAAAACATGCTTCAATCATTATTAAACTCTCGATTCTAGCAAATCCGTAACCAAGAGAAAGGTATCGGGGATTAGTTTCCCCTGCCTTTATTTGAGATTTAAAGCATATATCTTATTTACAATTATACAATTATTACAGAAGAGCATTATGGCAATTTGTATAAATAGCATATGAATATTATGACAACTGTGGAGTTTTTATTTCTTTAGTCTTCTAAAACAATACTTTCCGATTTATTTATCATCTTTGGCTATTTAGGAACATATTTAAGCTCACTTTTTACTGTAAATTTTCAGAGAAATGTGCATAAAGTTAACTGCTCAAGTACGAAAAAGTAAAAAGAAAAGTTTAAATTGTTCCTCATAATTATACAAATTTGTGTAAATACCATCATCATCATCAGCAGCAGCATTCGCACGACAACCCTTTGTGGGCTTGGGCTATCCTTAGAAGCTTTCCCCAATCTGCCCTTCTCCCAGCAATTGATATCCAGTTACCTTTAAGGTGGAAAACTTACCTTTAAGATGGCAAAATTTTCATCCACACAGTCTTTCCACCGTTTCTTAGGCCTTCCTTTTGGTCTTTTATTGGAAAGGAGTGGATTAAATACCCTCAAAGTTGTTCGTTCTGGGCTCATTCTCATTACATGTCCTGCCCATCTCATTCTATTCAGCTTTATAGATTTGATAACATCATCACTGTTAAAGATCTTATATAATTCAAGATATCTTTTTCTCCAGTTGTTATTTTCAAAGACAGCACCAAAGATGTTTCGCAGGATCTTCCTTTCGAAGATTGCCAACATCCTCTCTTCTTTTCTTGTTAGGGTCCAAGTCTCCGTGGCATTGTGTAAATACCAAATTTACGAAAAAGATAGTCTTCAAGGAGGAACATAACAGTGCAATTAAGATGTCAAAAAAGGAATTGATAATCAGATATGAATTTATAGAACAGATATAGTTTCCAAAGACGAATAAAGATATGCAATATTGTTTTAAAAAATTGAATGGGCTTTCAGATATTAGTTTGTATTTTTTTGTTTCTCTACTTGAAAAATATCTTTACATCTTATATATTTTTGTAGATAATATTGCATAGCAACCTAATTAAATGTCTAAGTGATACCATGAGAATTTCATAACATATCCTCTTTATTTTGAAGTATATTTTAATCTCTCCCAGAAGATTGCTCCGATATGGGAGGCTCATTTATGTATTGACAAAATAAAATGTTTGAAAACAATTGAAAAATTAATTTATAACTCTAAAGTGCCAAATTCTTGATCATGTCTTTTTAGCTGTTTAATGTAGAAAAAAGAAAATTATAATTTAAAATTTACAACTTTATATCTGTCTCTTTTAAATGTTTCATTTGCAAGTGCTCTCACGTGGAAAAAAAGATTATGTAGAACAAATATTTTATTCAACATGATGAATCAAACACCGTCAAAGAAAGTTTTAAAACTCTAAGAGGAAGAATCAGTTTCAAAATGAATAAAATAAACAATGCATGTAATGATAAAATTGAATTAAAACTTAACATTATTTTTAATGATGCATAAAATTATTAATAAAGAAGTGGTAAATATCAAACAGAAAATAAAAATACTACAATCAATTCAATAATAGAGACAACAACATTTTAAGAGCAAGAATACAATGTACAAAAGTAAAAATTCTGTAAAGATAAAAATTAAAATAAAATTTTTTAGTTATTTTTATTACTAAAATTAGAAACCTCATATATAATTAAGATAAACGAAGCACTAATGTAGAATAAGATTGAAAAATTTTAATCTATGAACCATGAAAGAAGTAGAGTAAGTTACCTGCGGCATTTGAACCCTTAAATGACCTAAAATAAAATTACACTTTTACGAATTAGTAATAGATATTTGACAAGCATAGAGATAGCTTGGTTTAAATATTTCATATCTTAGATATGGGTAAATTATTGCAACACAGATATCGTTTCAAGAGTTATATTGAATCATAATTAAACTTGAATTTTTTATTTCCTCGAATCAATACTTCGAAATCAAAAAGAGTTCTTCTTGCCCATTGCAATATCTGTAATAGAGCATTACTTACTAAAATGTCTTACCTAAATAATATATTAAATTTAAAAAAAATAGGCTTTTGTGACCCTTAACCCTTTAAGTCCTTATTTCATTATAAATATTTTCGACAGAACAAAATGTAGTTTCCCAAGAATTCACTCTTTAATAAAATTAAAATTACTGTAATGTTTTTATACATTAATATTTAAAAAAAGACTTACTATTAGTATTGAGTAATTTTAAAATAAATCTTAATATCCAAAATATATTAACTATAGAAAAAATGCCGTTTATAGAAGAAGAAAAAATTGTAAGTTGTAGAATACGGAATTTCTGAAAACGTAAGTGGTTTATATAATTTTATTATTTTAATTTACAAATCTAACGAGTAATTCGAAGAATATGATTTCCTTATATATATACACACACACACACACACATATATATATATATGTATGTATGTGTGTGTGTATGTGTATGTGTGTTTACATATATATATACATATAAATATATATATATATATATGTGTGTGTGTGTGTGTATGTGTATGTGTGCTTACACACACACACACACACACACACACACACATATATATATATATATATATATATATATATATATATATATATATACATATAAATATATATATATATATATATATATATACACATATATACACATATAAATATATATATATATATATATATATATATATATATACATATATACATGTATATATACTTATATAAATATATATATATATATATATATATATATATACATATATATTCATATACATATATAAATATATATTTGTATAGATGCACAGATATTATAAGGAAAAACTCATATGATTTATTCTATTTGTGACTACGCCTGAAAATTCGATATATTTCTTAAAACTGGGATAGCATCCGTTCATAAAATGATAATTTAAAATTTTTTTTTATATTTACGGAAATTCCATTTTCCTTATTAAAATAAAAGGAATTGTATGAATTTTTCTAAAATTCAGAGGGCGCATTTCTAACTTTGATTCACTCCACTAGATGGCAGCAGCACAAACCCTTACCTTACAAAACTTCTCTGTGTAACTAGCAACATAAAACCGCTTTTGAAGTTTTACTTCAGTGAAGATTAATTTCAATACAATTCTCACAAAGAACAAGAGTAACACAAATCAAAGGTTTATGTAGATGTAAAAATATAAGCTACAAAAATGAGTAAATGAGCGTCTTAGGACTTCCGAAAGATTTGTCCTCAGCCTATCAAGAATTAAATATAAATTGTTTGATAACGATTAATTAAATGAATAATCGACATATACTTTTAATTTTTACGACACTTTTTGGTTAATAACTGAAAAGTTAAAATAAAACATGTTTGAAAATAAACTTTTCGTGTATTTAGTTTCCGATAAAGCATGATCACAGTTTTGATATATGTCCTTGTTTCTATGGTATATAACGAATGTAATTATGCCCTGATGTAATACTTGTGATGTAAAAAAAATAAACTCTTTAGAAAAATTTCGATTGGCACAAATTAGTTTTAAAATAAAGGAAATTAGCTAAAAGATATCAGAGAAAGAAATACTCTTATTCTGATAGTATATGTTCCTTTAAATATATCATGATACCTTATAAGAGAACTGATTTGGAAATTTTTTTATGTTTGTGGATTAATTTAACTGTGCTTCATCATATGTCCCACAGATCGCACCACTAAAACACACATTTTCTTATAACCTCTTTGTACTCGAGAGCTCCGGAGTGGAGCAATTTAAAAGTTTTCAAACTCAAGGGCTTGGCTACGGAGATAATGCAAAATAATTAGTTTTTACCATTTGTTTTTGTTCTTATGTTAAAGACTAAGAAATTACTTGCATTGTCCTCGAGTTTGAAGTCAAATTTTAAATGGCTCGGCTCTGGAGCCCTCGAATGCAAAGGGTTAATTATTTGCATACTGTTGAAGCATAATGAAATGCCATAGATCGCAAACACCTTTTATTGAAAACACCAAAATAATAATAATGAAAAGATGATAATAATAAAATACGAGGTACATTGGGCTTTTATAGTTTTAAGAAGATCCTGCGCCCAGCCAATCAAATTACAGGCACAAACAAAACTAATTAAACACAAGCAATCAAAACACAAAAGGATCAACTAAAGAAAACCTCATAGTCCGAGAAAGCTATTACTTATATACAATAATAATCAGCCAAGTTGCCAAGTATGAGTGCGATTACATATTTCAACACATACATGTTAAAAGAATATTATAATCTTTATACGATACAGCTATAATAGCTTCAGCCCTACACATAAATCTACTACTATCTACATACAGTTGCACCTAACTGTATCGGAAGACTGGTTTATAAAATAGAAAAATTAAACTTGTAGTAGCACAGACTCAATGATTTGTTTTTAGTTTTAAAATCGTTTGCAGTTTGTTACATGTTTATCGTTTGCAAGTTTTCGTTTTGCTGTAAAGTTTTTATAAAAAATTATGATGGAATAAAAAGTTGTTGTTCTAAGTAGACTGGAAAATGTTTCGTTTCTTTTAATTGAATTATTATGCCTGATTAATGAATAAGAATATAAATATAACTCAAACTAAGCTTAAAATTAATTTAATATCGTACCAGTACGCGATATTTTTTGGTGACCCGGAAAGTCATAAGAAGACAAAAATGCAGGATTCTATACCGGAAAATACAGATGTTAACAGTGAAGTCAGCAACGATGACAAGGAATTATGCAAGGTGAGTGTTAAATTACCACCTTTTTGGGTTGATAAACCCGAAATATGGTTTTTCCAAGTGGAAGCTCAATTTAGAATTAGTGGAATAACAGCTGAGGAAACGAAGTTTAATTATTTAATTTCACAACTTGATCCAAAATATGTCGAGAATGTATGGGACATAGTTAGCAGTACCAGTAAAACTAAATATTCTGATTCAAAATTTAGACTCTTAAATTTATTTAAGGAAAGTGAAAGTGTAAGAATTCAAAAATTAATCACTGGAATAGAACTTGGCGACATGAAACCCAGCCAACTGTTGCAAAAATTGAAGTCAATAGCCACTTCTGATGTTTCCGAAAAATTAATTAAAACACTTTGGCTAGGAAAATTACCGGAAGCTATAAAAAATATTTTAGTTGTCAGTAATGAAAATATTGATAGTTTAGCTGTTATGGCTGATAAAATCAACGATATGAGTTCTAAACAAGAGATATGCAGCGCAAGTAATACTATTGAAAATTATAGTAGTGAATTAATTGATAGAATTAAACATTTAGAACAACAAATGGCTGAATTAAATATGCGTGCTGGTGCTAGAACAAAAATAAGAAATTCTAATTTTCGTCATCGGTCTCGATCTCGAAGTGGTCGACGTGTAAAATTCGATCCCAATGGAAAATTATGCTACTACCATTTTCGATTTGGATCCAGATGTTTCCCCGAAAAATGTAAATCTCCTTGTAGTTGGACAAAGAAAACGCAAGATAATCAGGAAAACTCAAACCTGTAGTGGACTTGGCGACAAACTCTACTACAGATTTCAAGGATTGTCGCAAATTTCGTTTATTCGTTCATGATCGAAGATCAAATTTGCACTTCCTCGTCGACAGTGGTGCCGATGTGAGCATAATTCCAGCTACCTCCAAAAACAAACAAAAGAATGAACTCAAACTGTTTGCAGCTAATGGCTCTGAAATCTCAACGTATGGTGTACAAATTTTAAGCCTGGATTTGGGATTACGTCGAGAATTTCAATTTCCATTTATAGTTGCTGAAGTAAACAAAGGTATAATAGGAGCTGACTTTATTCATAAATATAATTTACTTATTGATATAAAAAACAAAAGATTAATTGATAGGGTAACTCAACTCAGTATCCAGGGTGACATTACCGCTATTTCAAATAGTAACAACGTCAGTACATTAAACAAAACTCTAAAAATTACAAATCTTCTTTCAAAGTATCCTGAAACTTGTAAGCCTAATTTTTTTTCCTTCAAAAATAAAACATGATGTTGAACATTTTATAGAGACTACTGGCCAACCTGTTTATTCCAAAGCTCGCCAACTTGATCCTAAGCGTCTAGCCATAGCCAAAGAAGAGTTTAAATTCATGCTCGATAACAATATTATAAGAATGTCAAAATCCCAATGGTCAAGTCCTTTGCATCTAGTTACAAAAAAGGATGGTTCAATGAGACCATGTGGAGATTATCGCCGTTTAAATGCTCAGACTCTACCCGATCGCTATCCAATACCACGAATCGAGGATTTTCATCACATATTGAAGGATACAAACGTTTACTCAAAAATAGATTTGCAAAAAGCGTATTTCCAAATTCCCATAGCTGAAAAAGACAAATGTAAAACTGCTATAATTACACCTTTTGGTTTATTTGAATTTAATGTAATGAGTTTTGGTTTAAAAAATGCCCCATCAACATTTCAAAGATT